>JAVJIF010030877.1:0-384836 GCA_038442645.1 Agave tequilana
GCATAAGTATAACAACGTTTTTGTGAGTGCCAACGATACTTCATGAAGATGTTCTCCTCCTCAAGACCCGTATCACTTCACTCTTGCTCGGCTTGATGATATAATGCGAACGTGGACTGAGCTCGATCCTATGACTTATGCGTTGAACGCCTCCGAAGTAAGGTAGAACATGCAAGGGTTCCAGGTAAGTCATCAACCAAACTAGGTAAGTATTTCTTTAACCTTCTTTCTTTTCTTTTATTTCTTTAGTATAGATCACCACATCTTCCAAATCTTTATCTTTCTTTTCCAATTCATTTGTACATAATCGTTTTCTGATTTTCTCCACCTTCTCATTCTACCGTTTTCTTTCTAACTTTAACATAACTCGTTTTCATTTTCATTTCTTTAAACAAAGAAGAACTTTCGTTTGTCTTCATAAAGATTTAAAAAAAAACCTTGAACGCTTCTATCGCAAACCCTCCTTGTGGATCACGACCCGCATAGCCACTTGCTATAGCGGTAAGAATTGAGCACTTGCACATCTCCATGTTGAAGTTCTAAAGTTTTGTATTTTGTGTGCAGATTTAAGCTTCAATCAAATTTTTGGTAGCTACACCACCGTGGTCACCACCAACCACGCCACCTTCCTCTCCTCAGAATACTCTTTCTAACGAGCTATAACTTCGTTCTCCGAAGCCTCGTTTCCAAAACTCCATTTTCACCATTTTAACTACACTTGCACCCCACCTTTGCTTGAGCTTGGGTTTCCGGTCTCCGGCGTCGGCGCCGCCTCCCGCCGGCCAGGCTATGGCCGGCCATCATCCCCCTTCCCTTCTTTCTTTTTTCTTTCCTTTTCTTCTTTCTTTTCTTCCCTTCTTTCTTTCTTTCTTCTTCTTTTTCCTTATTTTTCCTTTCTCTGTTACTTGCGTCTTGCTCTCATTCCCTGCATCTCTCATTCTCTCATCACCCTGTCTCTCTCTTTCTCTCTGCTAATTGCTAAGACGTGGAGTTCACCCCGCGTCCAAGCAAATCTTTAACGCGATCCTCGCGTTCTTGTATCAACGCGATGCGGAGCTCATGCCCGCATCTATATTCTTCTCATGTTAACGCGACACGAAACTCACGTCCGTGTTCGCGTTCTTCTCGTGTTATAGCCTAAACGCGAGTCTCGAACCTCGCGTTTGTGGCATCTATGTGACGCGACTCCCGCGACTGCGACCCCCGCATCTCACTCTCAACACAGCGTCTCCCTGTACATTCTCTCTCTCCCTGTACTCTCTCTCTCCCTCTGCACTTTCTCTATGGACTTCTCTCTCTAGCTCTCTCTTTCTCTCTCCTCTCTCTCATTCTCTTTCTCTCTCTTGATTTCCTCCTCTCTCTATCACCTTCTCTTTAACGCATTACACGTTTATTACTTGAATTCCGGAGATCAGGGATTTCACAGTTTTCTGAAGATTTAGGCGAGTGCTCTCGCTTTCCTCTTGACCTTCCTGTTTCATCAGGTCGACTTGTATTATTCATGATTTGTGTTGTTTGGAACTAACACTTTCTGCAGGTACCCTTGCCTTCGAGCCTAACATCTGGGTACAACCTTTGAGGTTTAAAGTCCTCTGGACTTTCTCTTTGCTACGCGTGGTGGTAGGCTAACCTAGCGTCAACAACTTTACTGATTACTCCGTTCGAGTGTAGTTACCCCGTGAGCATAGCTTCCCCGTGAGCGGTAGTATAGCGTTCATACACTTGCTGCGACATGTGTGTCTAGCTACGTTGCGAGCGGTAACCACACCGAGCATGATAGCATTTAGTGTTATACATTAGCTTCGCTCCAGCTTGCTCAGCTCTGCTTGATTGTGCTCAGCTATTACTCCATCACTTGCCAAGTGCATGCTTGAAATTTTAACACTTGACATGTTATTACTTGATACCTATCATCTACATGCTAATACCTGACACCTGTCTGTATCACTTGACAACTGATGTGTCATCACTTGACACCCGACTTACTACTACTTAACACTTTCTCCTTGTTATGACATGATTTATCACCTGCCTCCCATCATATTAATACTTGACCTGTGATCATCACATTTACGGGAATCCTATACTTGTTATCCTGTATATATATATACAGTGACCTGAATCTACAATACCCATGTACTCCAAAATTTCTGATCATGTCTTGCGCCTGCTATTCCCGTAAATTGATAATTACATAATAAATCATAAAAATGAACAACTTACATCAGGTCGAGGGAAACATGCGGCTATCAATATATGTTTGTGTTTACAGTAGTACTAGGTATGTTATGCAACTAAAACTTTCAGTCTGACCTGTGGGCCTCTTGGCGACCGAGGGGAGCGCTGGCTCCCTCCTTCCTGGTACTATCTTGATAAAGGGCATTCTATAAGACCCTCCTGATCGCCTTGCGGCAGGTTCTGTCCACCAGCAACGGAACAATCCTGGGCCGTGGTCTCGGGTATGTACGGGATCCACTGTAAACATTGTTCGTTGATACGCCCGTTGGTTTCTAATAACAACCTTGCTTTACTCAGATGTGGATATATGTGTGCTGGGATGCTAGTTCACATATCTAGACATCAGGGTAAGACGAGTAATAATAATAATAATAATAAAAGATGCCAGCTATGGATCCGTAGTATGCTTTGCCATGTTTGCCTGTATCGGATTTACTTCAGATTTTTAGTTTTATGATTATTATACTATACCTGCTCATATCCTGCCTTTCCACATGTGTTCTATTCCAGCAGTCTCCTGCTCTTATCTTATCATACTTTGAGTATTTCCTACTTGATATCAATTGCTGTATATCTACTTGATCCTGCATGCTTGTGCCCACGACACAGTTTTTAATGCATGTTTATGATTCAAATTTATCGATACACGTGTGCTTATCTATGTTCGCCATCTGGCTTTCGCATCACCACTCGCCGGGAGTTCTGACTCCTCTATATTCTCATGTCCAGGTTTGGAGCTTGGAGCGTGTGGATTCTCTCAGTTGCTGATCAGAGTGGCGCAGCTGAAGCGTGGATCCCCAGCAGACCGTCCAGAGCTCTACCCTTCCAGGCCCCCCTGCTTGGCTCTAGAGTTTTCCTGTTATGACTCTGAACCTCCTTTTGTACTGTTTATACTTGTACATCCCTTGTATTCTCGTATTTGCGCCAGATTGGTGATGTAATATTCTTGTAATATTTGTCACATCTGGTGATAACTTTGTAACTGTACTCATATGTTGGAATGTATAATGCACCACGTGCTTCTGTACTCTAATTCTTGCCTGTACTGATGCTTAGCGTATATACGTGAGGGTATTTCCGACCTGCGTATATACGTCACAGTAACGTCTCCGTACCCGCAAGATCGTGGCGTTATAGGGTGGTATCAGAGCCTAGGCTCTCACATCCTCAGTACAACCAGTCGGAAAATTAATGGTAAAGAAATTTGCAACTGGAATGCATGAGTCGTGGTTATACAATTCAACTACAAGTATAAAGTTATCAATTCTCTCTTGATAATCTTACCCTTGAATTATGAAGTTCTCCCATCCTTTCATACTTCAGTTTCTCATTATTCTTAGACCAATTCAGAAATGAAAAGATGGGGAAATTATAACGGTTCTGGCTCTTCTTAGAGTGGCCCTAATGGAGGAAGTTTTGATTTGAGATGATTTCTGCAAAATATGATGAAAAACTAACAAGGACAGACGAAGGTCCCGCACCAAAGATTATTGGTTGCACTCGGGACAGAAGCCGACATGCAGACAAGAAATACAGACATTTCAGGAAATTATAGCCGGCAATCTTTTCAGGCATGGAGGAGCCCTAGATGCATAGCAGTGGCTGGTAAACATAATGGATCTTCTGAAGGCAACTCGAATCCCTGACGAGAACCAAGTGGAAATGAGCAAGATTCAGTTGAAAGATATGGCCAGATGTGGTGGTTGGTGGAAGCAGCGAGACTGGAAAAGCCCATCACTTGGGACCAGTTCTCGAAGGATTTCTATGAGAAGATTCTTCTCTGTAATAGTTCAGAAAGAAATGAAAGAACGATTTATCAAATTGCAGTAAGATTGAATTGTAAATAAGTACACTGTAAAATTCCTAAGGCATAGTCGGTCGGTGACTTACATGGTGGCTGACAAGGAGAACCGAGCAAGCAATATTTTAGTGAGACCTGAAGATGAGGATCAAGATATTTCTTATTCCCAAGCAGCCCAAGAAGTATTCTCAAGTTCCTTTTTTTGCCATCGCTCAGGAAATAGAACGGATCCGGAGAAGAAAGATCAAGATTTGATGCAGATGAAGTTGGCGAAGAGACCGTCTCAGTTGATGGAAGTTGAAGTCTTAGACAGGCCCCTGGATGCCCCACTAGCTAAGCCATCCCTCCAACCTTGCCCTCAGCATATGACATGTGGGTATTGTCTGAAGTCGGGCACCTACAACGCAACCACCAGAAAGGTTATGAATTATGTCGTATACGGATCCGGAGATTAGTTGAAAAGTGACTGTCTGTTCAAGGAGACAGAGAACATCGCACCGATCAGATCAACTCATCCAGTATCACCATTGGGAGGGAATCTAGGACCTACTGGCAGAATAACCTCGCTTCATCCCTAGCATCAAGCATGGAGACCAAGAGCTAGGGCACATGGTAGAAGGAGGCAAACATATAATCTGACTGAAGAGGAAGTCAGGATACTGATGGAGTAACAACAGAAAAGGATGCTCAATATCTGAAAAAGGAACCCTGAAGGTACTGACGTAACCATTGTCCCCACTTTAGCATGTCCAGGAGTTGGTAAATTCTCTATATCATATCCTTCTCATTGCACTATCATCACCAATCTTAGTCCATCCGTGTCTACCTCCCTATTTTATGATTCCCATCTCTTCTATTTTTACTATTCTAATTTTTGTAATCCTTATGTCAACTCAAGATATGCATAGACTAGAGAGGTAACAATAGGGCAGATGTGATTCGCTCTCATTATGTTCTGGTATTCTTTGACTCTGGTACATCACATTGTCTTATATTGGATAGATTTTCGGCTTTGCATTCTATTCTTGTATTTATGGATACATCATAGGGGACCAGTACTTCAAGCGGAGTAGTCATCGCTTATATAATCAGATAGACTGTATCATTGATGAGGAATTAATGAGGAGTGTCAGTATAAAACAGTATTCCAGAATCAGGACTTCTGGCAGCAGAGTTATGGTATTTTCCATTTTTATTACTCCAATAGCGATCATGATTTTTTCGACCATATTCATGGAACTCGGGTATTCTCAGAATTGATCTGCAGTCAGGTTATTATTCAGAAGACAACATTCGCGACTCATTTCGGTTATTATAATTTCTTGATCGTGTTCTCAAAGCCACTAACTTCTGGTAGCCTTTATTGATTTGGTGGACCATAGGCTTCTCTAGCCTCGCCAAGCGAGGGTCGTGTTCTAGTGACCCGTGGACCTTATCGTGTGTGGGCTTCGCTGCACCCTGGTGCTTAGCATTTAGCGTTGTGTTACACGCTGGCTTCGTCGCGTGAGCTTCGCCATATGCGAGCCTCGCAGAGCATTAGCTCCGCTGCACCCTAATGCTTAACACCGGAGCTGTGTTACTCGATGGCCTCACCTAGGCTTGGCTTTGTCCGTGGCTAGTCCCTTCAACGCTTAGCACTCTAGAACGTTTCTCAGATTTCTTCCGCCTAGCGTGTTTTCATGGATCCGCTGAACAGGGTTTTATCGCTATATCTGAGCTATCTCTATGATCCTTATAAACAATCCATTCGACCAACATTGCAGGGTCTAGATATCTTCTACATGTTTCATCTGCAGTCAGGTTATCATTCAGAAGTCAGTATTCAGAGTTCTTCATGGTTATTCTATATTCTTGGCTATGTCTTTAGAGTTAGCAACGCCCAGTATGCAGAAATTCTTAATTATTGATCTTCTTGATTTATACTCAGTATTATCAGGGTTTTCTTTATCTTGGGTATTCTGGTCTGTTCTTGGGGAATTAGTATGTATGCAGCATATCAGGAATTCTACTGCAGACTCTTTATCAAGGACAACATCATGCCATGCGGGGTTTATATTATATTATGGATTTCAGCACTGCAGATTTCTATGAATTTCATTAGCTTTGGTTCGTAGTCTGAAAGAAGTATTATTGATTATCTCACCAAGTCAGCTCACTTTATATTATTCAGGATGAGTTAGTCTTTTGAGGTTCTGGCAGTGTTCTTTTATCAGCAGACATCAGATTAGTATTATTATGGCACCGTCAGAGGATTTATATACGGCAGAAGTGCAGAGATGCCTTAGTCCTAAGTTTACGTTCAATCGATTTGGGAGAACGGTCCAAAGTTGTTCACATCTTGATTGGCATAATCCTCGTTCCTATCCTTTCTGTGTTCATCTTCCCCTTATCGAAATTGTGAGGACACAATTTTTTGTAAGGTGGATGGAATGTAACACCCTGCTCCCGGAATACGTACTTAGTTGCGCATTCATATTTTTCGATCGTATTTTTTGATTTACTTCCTGTATTTGTTTTGTATTATGTATTATTTATATGATCGTTTTGCCGTGGATCTAGATTTGTGAACTCGGAGTCAGCCCTAGTCTGAACCGGGGACCCGATCTAAGAGTATGACTCATTTTAAACTTTCTGATATTCAGATTTGACCAATTTCAGTTTCAAACATCATTTTCTAATATTCTAGATTTTTTATGATTTTCTGAAATTTTCCTGAATTAAGTTGTAAATCTTCAAAACCGGGGTCGACCAATACCGCTGTTCGATTCTCAAATTTTTAATTTATAAACTGAGTTAAAATTCTAAAAACGGCTTTCCTATAACTTTTTAAAATCACATTTTCTATCTAAATACTTTTTCTGAGATTTTTTTGAATTTATCAAAATTTCACTGGATTTGGTGTCGGCCAGTATCGCTGGTTGATTTCAGGAATTTTAGTTTACAATTGGAATCAAATTTCTGGATTCCACTTTCATACTACTTCTTAAAATTATATTTTCTCCTTTCATGCATTTTCTAAGATTTTTCAGAATTTATCAAAATCCGGCCGACCCGGTATAGACCAGTATCGACGGTTGATTTTAAGATTTTTATTTTGAAAACGGGATTGTATTTCTGAAAATTGATTTCACTAAATATCTTAAAATAATATTTATTATTTTTGAGAATTTTTGGAAAGCTTTCCAAGCTACTTCATTTTTCGGACTTTTTCAGAGTTTTCGGTGTTTTCCCAGATACCGGAATTTTATCCAGATATTTTACTTCTCTTTTTTTCTATTTTTCTCTATCCTCGCAAGACGCGTGTTTCACTAAACCTGGATTCAATTTTTAAATGCAGAGATCCTCTCCATTCTACATTTAATGTTACGTCCTTCTAGTCATTATGACTTTTTGTCTTTTCTGTCTAACCAACATTCGCGTTTTTCCCTGAACGCAAGTTTCATTCCCGCGCCTGGGCAATTGCCAGACGCGAGTTTCATTTTATGGGGACGTAGCCCATTTTAGTAGAGACGCAAGTCTCATTTTATAATACAATGGCAAACTTGTAATATCCCATCTCCCTTTATATATATACATCTCCATCTTCTCTCTCTTTCATTCTTCTTCATTCCTTCTTTCATTTCTAGCAAACACAGCAGCCCAAAACGCAGCCGCCTTGCTTTCCTTGCCGACCATCGTCTTCCACCTTCTCCACCTCCATTTCCACCACCTTTCTCTCCTCCATTTCCTCCTCCATTCCAACAACAACAACCATAAATCCAACACCAACTCCAACCACCAACATCACCTCCTTCTTCATCAAGAAAACAACCCGTTACCATCAAACTTCACCACCATTTCACCACCACCTACACCGCCTTGGTCACCACCAACCACGCCACCTTCCTCTCCTCAGAATACTCTTTCTAACGAGCTATAGCTTCGTTCTCCGAAGCCTCGTTTCTAAAACTCCATTTTCACCATTTCAACTACACTTGCACCCCACCTTTGCTTGAGCTTGGGTTGCCGGTTCCGGCGTCGGCGTCGCCTCCCGCCGGCCAGGCTATGGCCGGCCATCATCCCCCTTCCCTTCTTTCTTTCTTTTCTTTCCTTTTCTTCTTTCTTTTCTTCCCTACTTTCTTTCTTTCTTCTTCTTTTTCCTTCTTTTTCCTTTCTCTGTTACTTGCGTCTTTCTCTCATTCCCTGCATCTCTCATTCTCTCATCACCCTGTCTCTCTTTTTCTCTCTGCTAATTGCTAAGACGCGGAGTTCACCCCGCGTCCAAGCAAATCTTTAACCCAATCTTCGTGTTCTTGTATCAACGCGACGTGGAGCTCATGCCCGCGTCTGTGTTCCTCTCATGTTAACGCGACGCGGAACTCACGTTCGCGTCTGCGTTCTTCTCGTGTTATAGCTTAAACGCGGGTCTTGAACCTCGCGTTTGTGGCATCTACGCGTCTGCGACCCCCACGTCTGCGACCCCCGCATCTCACATTCAACACTGCGTCTCCCTGTACATTCTCTCTCCCTCTGCACTCTCTCTATGGACTTCTCTCTCTAGCTCTCTCTTTCTTTCTCCTCTTTCTCATTCTCTTTCTCTCTCTTGATTTCCTCCTCTCTCTATTACCTTCTGTTTAACGCATTACGCGTTTGTTACCTGAATTCTGGAGATCAGGGATTTCACAGTGTTTTCTGAAGATTTAGGCGAGTGTTCTCGCTTTCCTCTTGACCTTCCCGTTTCATCAGGTTGACTTGTATTATTCATGATTTGTGTTGTTTGGAACTAACACTTTCTGCAGGTACCCTTGCATTCGGGCTTAACCTCTGGGTACAACCTTTGAGGTTTAAAGTCCTCTGGACTTTCTCTATGCTACGCCTGGTAGGCGGACCTAGCGTCAACACTTTACTGATTTCTCCGTTCGAATGTAGCTACCTCGTGAGCATAGCTTCCCCTTGAGCGATAATATAGCGTTCATACGCTTGCTGCGACACGTGTGTCTAGCTACGTTGCGAGCGGTAATCACGCCGAGCGTGATAGCATTTAGTGTTGTACATAAGCTTCGCTCCAGCTTGCTCAGCTCTGCTTGATTGTGCTCAGCATTACTCCATCACTTGCCAAGTGCATGCTTGAAATGTTAACACTTGACATGTTATTACTTGATACTTATCATCTACATGCTAATACCTGACACCTGTCTGTATCACTTAATAACTGACGTGTCATCACTTGACACCCGACTTACTACTACTTAATACTTGCTCCTTGTTATTATATGATTTATCACCTGCCTCCCATCATATTAATACTTGAGCTGTGATTATCACATTACAGGAATCCTGTACTTGTTATCCTGTATTATATATATACAGTGATCTGAATCTACAGTACTCATGTACTCCAGAATTCCTGATCATCTCTTGCGCCTGCTATTCCCGTAAATTTATAATTACATAATAAATCATAAAAAGGAACAACTTACGTCGGGTCGGGGGAAACTTGCGGCTATCAATATATGTTCGTGTTTACAGTAGTACTAGGTATGCTATGCAGCTAAACTTTCGGTCTTACCTGTGGGCCTCCAGGCGACCGAGGGGAGCGCTGGCTCCCTCCTTCCTGGTACTATCTTGATAAAGGGCATTCTATAAGACCCTCCTGATCGCCTTGCGGCAGGTTCTGTCCACCAACAACGGAACAATCCTGGGCCGTGGTCCCAGGTATGTACGGGACCCACTGTAAACATTATTCGTTGATACCCCCGTTGGTTTCAATAACTACCTTGCTTTACTCAGATGTGGATATATGTGTGCTGGGACGCTAGTTCACATATCTAGAAATCAGGATAAGACGAGTAATAATAATAATAAAAGATGCCAGCTATGGTTCCGTAGTATGCTTTGCCATGTTTGCTTGTATCGGGTTTTACTTCAGATTTTCGGTTTTATGATTATCATATTATACCTGCTCATATCCTGCCTTTCCACATGTGTTCTATTCCAGCAGTCTCCTGCTCTTATCTTATCATACTTTAGTATTTTCTTCTTGATATCAATTGCTGTATATCTACTTGCTCCTGCATGCTTGTGCCCACGACACAGTTTTCAATGCATGTTTATGATTCAGATTTATCAATACACGTGTGCTTATTTATGCTCGCTATCTGGCTTTCGCATCACCACTCGCCGGGGAGTTCTGACTCCTCTGGATCCTCATGTCCTGATTTTGGAGCTTGGAGTGTGTGGATTCTCTTAGTTGCTGATCAGAGTGGCGCAGCTGAAGCGTGGATCCCCAGCTGACCGTCCAGAGCCTTATCCTTTCAGGCCCCCCTGCTCGACTCTAGAGTTTTCCTATTATGACTCTGAGCCTTCTTTTGTACTGTTCATACTTGTACATCCCTTGTATTCTCGCATTTGCGCCATATTGGTGATGTAATATTCTTATAATATTTGTCACATTTGGTGATAACTTTGTAACTGTACTCATATGTTGGAATGTATAATGCACCACATGCTTCCGTACTCTGATTCTTACCTGTACTGATGCTTAGCGTATATACGTGAGGGTACTTCCGACCTACGTATATACGTCGCAATGACATCTCCGTACCCTCGGGATCGGGGCGTTACATTGACTGTGAAAGCTGAGTTCATCCAAGTAACAAAAAGTCCGTCTGATTCTCAAAAGCAAAGAAAGAATAAAGACGAGGTAAATATTTGGCAACTTTTATTATTTGACAAAAATGATAAAAGTAATACAAACACTATCTTATTAGACAAATAAAGTGTTATGAAAAATGGAAAAGTACAAAAGGGAAAGAAGGCTAATAATCTCGCTCCGCCAAAGAATAGATCCGTTCCCGGAGGCGCTGCATCTCATGGTGCCGTGCCTTCTCGACTTCCGCCAAAGCTTGGGCCCACAACTCTTCCTCTGATAAGAATCTCTTCGTAGTCAGATGTGTCTGAAGAAACTTCAACCTGGAGGAATGAACAGCAAGATTTTCTTGAACCAGCTTCTTGGCAGCCTCCAGCTCTTCCTGCTTTTTCTAGTGACAGCAAGCTTCTGCTCATTAACTTGAATCAAGGCTCGCGTCTTAGCAATAGTTGCCCGAGCCATGGTAATGACTTGCTCCGCACTATTGGTGACGACCTCAAATTCCTTTGAATCGTCAACCGACCTTTGATAGTCGGCTTGGAAGTTGTGGAGATGATGAGCCCCTTCATCCATCTGCTCCTCCATCTTTTTTCGCTCGTGTTCTTGAGTGGCGAGGAGATTACTCAGTTATGACCGAACCTCGTCCATTAAGCTAGCATTTTCTAGGGTCTTTAGTTCCATCAGGCATATCCCCAACTGTTCAACCAGCTCAGATACGCCCTAACTTGCTCAGGGCTTCCAGTGTGACAGATGTTCTCGATCTGATTCTCAAGAAGCATCCGAGCAAACTCAAAGGAACTTCCCCCAGAAAGGACAAGCTCAATGTAGGACTTCATGGAGGTGAAAAATTGTTGCACCATTTGATGCGCTAATTCTTCCATGATGTCGATGGCTGGAGATAAACCTGCTGATGTACTCTCGGATCCCCTTTCTATGATAGTACGGGTAGTATCCACAGAGATGGTAGCCAACTCAACTTGTGCAGGGATAAGGCCAATAGCAGGGTCTTGCGACACTGAGATCATGGCCAATACCTCCGGAACGGTCATTATGGCAGCCTCCACAACAACAGAGGCAGGAACAAACTCCACAGCACTGGGTTCACCGACCAAAGTTTGAACAGCGATGTCCTCTGCGCCAATGCTCGCCATGGGATTCTCTACTTAAGCACCCCAGTACTCTCTGCAACCATTAATGTCAGTGATAACAATGAAAAAAGAGAGTATATGACACATTTTTATTCTCTTACCAAGTTGAGAATCTAAAAACAACAAGTCCTTAAATAAGCCACTTGGGGATGAGGGTTCCCGAATCTCAGCAGTTACACCCTCATGAGGTATCCTGATAGCAGAAACATCAAGACCCTCTTACTAGGCCAGCTCCTGGATCATCTCCTCAATGTGACAAAAAGTTATGGCTTTCCTACTGGCAGCTGCCCCTGTAGAAGAAATTCAAAAGTAAATGTTAAAATATTTTTTCAACCTGATGGAGAAACAATTATGGAGGATAAAATAAATACCCTCAGCGGTGGTAATCTCTCCTGTCGGCAGAACCATCACAGGGACGTACCCCTGCATCTCTTCCTCTGATATATGCGAGAATTTGCTCGTGTCAGGAAGAGCGAGTTTGTCGCCAACGTCGACTTCTTCGCCGGAATAATATTCATGTTGCTCAGAAGACGAAGACGACAATTGGACCCAAGAAGTCTTAGTTGTCGAGGCTTTACCGCTAAGAACTCCGATAGTAGGGCTGGGCTCAACAACCCGCGAGGTAGGTATCAATAGACTAGGAGACCCAGGTTGTTGCACCTTCGCCCTTCTCTCATGGGTCGAAGAAGTTCCAGGCCGAGTTGAAACTCCTGGGATCTCAACTTCAAGCTCCTTCATCGCCTCTTCAGGCTGTTCAACCCCTCGGCCATGGCGAATTCACCTGCAGGTTCTCCCTCCGCCAGGATTGCAGGACCTCTACTACGTAAACCTCGGAGACGCAGGGTTGAAGTTGCCTCTCCTCCTTCTTCTTCTTCCTCCTCCTGCTCCACAGCACTAGGAAGGATTACTTCAGGCATCCGAGTAGGAGCTTCATGTAAGTACACCTAGAGGGGGGTGAATAGGTGTACGACTAATCTAATGAACAAAATGTGAAAATTAAAACTTAATTGCAACACACTCAGTGTAACCAACGAGTGTAGCTAAATTCCCGGTGAAGGGCTCTGGACTAACTCCTCTTGATTCCTCTGAATAAGAGTTGAGGTGCTGTATGAAGCTCTCATGGTTAGACACAAGTGAGGCACACAAACAATCACAACCAAGCATATAAGTATGATATGACAATATGAATCAATGCAAGTCACAATATAAAAGAGAGAGAGTTAGAGTCAATGGATCAAACACAAACACCAAGATTTGTTTCGAGGTTCGAGCACCCAGCTCTACGTCCCCGCCTTCAAACAAAAGGATTTCCACTAACTTGTCCACACAGGACTCCCATACAGGGAACCTCCACTGAGGATTTTGGACAATACAATAACCGAGAGTACACAACTCCTCTCTCAACCAAATACAACCTCTCACAGAGGCAAGGCACAACCAACACGAAATCCACCTCACACAAGAGGGGTAGGCACTTAGCCAACAAACACCAATCACCTCACACTTGAGGATACCAACACAAACTCCACCTCTCACTAAAGGGAGCTAAATACAATCTCCACCTCTTACTAGAGGGAGCCAACCACAACTTCCACAATCACCTCACAATAGAGGGATACCAAATCAATCTCCTCTCACTAGAGGGATATCACAATGAAGGAAGTTTACAACTTGGTGGTCTATCTCAACCACAAACCAAGTTTCCCACAAAGATAAAAATCCTATAGATAGGGTAGCAAGATAGCTCAAGTGTGGAAAACAAAGAGTTTGGAAATCAAAAACTCAAAGAAAAACTCTAGGGAAAAACTCTAGATAGAATTGAAAATGAAGATCAAACCAATTCCCAAAGACTTTTTTTTCTTTGAAGTTTCCAACCCCTTTTAAAACAAAATAAAGATCAAATCTTTAAAGCTCTTAAAACTCTTTTGAAACTTGTAATAAAACACTTTAAGAATGTAAATTTTTCTCTCTTGAAAACTTATTGAAAACCAACTACAAATAGGGTATTTATAACCCCCATAAAAATTCTGCCCGTTGGCAGCTGACAAGGTCAAAAATGATCTTCCGGTCGATCAGCCAACGGTCAAATAATCGACTGTTGAGCC
The DNA here is from genome assembly GCA_038442645.1 of Agave tequilana. Taxonomy (NCBI): domain Eukaryota; kingdom Viridiplantae; phylum Streptophyta; class Magnoliopsida; order Asparagales; family Asparagaceae; genus Agave; species Agave tequilana. The sequence continues at coordinate 13,921 of JAVJIF010030877.1, forward strand.
TGTCGGTCGATCACCCGGTCGACCGCGCCCAGAACCAGAGAGCAACGGCTCTCTGGCCAGTCGACCGGGCCAACCCGAGAGTGGGTTGACTTCAGTCGGTCGACCGGCCAAACAAGCTGGCCTGCGTGCACGTCTTTGTGCACGTCGGTCGACTGGTCCGGTAGACCGACTTTGGGTCCGGTCGACCGGGCCGGTCGACCGCCAGAGCCTGGCAGGGCAATTTCAGAACTTGAAAACTGGGTATTTTATTATCAAATAAATCCCATAAAATCTCTAAAAATCCACAAAAATAGTTTCAGTATGATACTTTGATATACAAACATGTTTGAGTAAAATCAAACTATGTTACAAACATTTTGAACTATTTTTGTAACTTAGAAATTTTGTCGAAAATCAAAATTCGTATTTTCCAAAACTTGAATTTTTGAAATGGAAAATCGTTTTGTCCAAAACTCATCCAAATACAAAAACATGATATTGAAACAACTTTGAAGCATGTTTTATATGGATATAATCCAATATATATATATATATATATATATATATATATATATATATATATATATATATAATATATATATATATATATATATATATATATATATATATATCAATGTTTTCGACATTAAATCCAAAAATAAGTTTTGTTTAAAATACCAAAACTCCAAACTCATGAAATAGACTATCAAACTAAGTTTGTTTAAATAGTTGAAGCATAGATGTATATAAACAAATCTAATATACATTAAACCATGTAAACTTGTTTTGATTCTATCTATTCATGAAAACCAAAATCGGTTAAACCATAAACCGAAAACCAATAAACATGAAACGTGTGTGTGTTGTGAACTTGAGCATACCACACTATCTAATCTTTAATAATGGATCTAAACTATAAACTAAACAATGTACCGAAGTCTTCTTGTAGAGCGCCATCTCCAAGTCGACTCGATCCAAACGTGATCCACCGAGCTTGACTCCAAACGAGTGCTAGATATGAACTTTGACGCTCGGGCTCTTGAATCACCATGTGAAAGCTCTAAAATACCTTTGTTGAAGCTAATCACCTACTAATATCTTGATTAAGTATCTGAAACTAAACATCACAAGATTATTAGTAAACTATAACTACATGAGTTAATCATTATCAAAACTAGAGTGGAAGGCCTCTAGGCCAACAATCTCCCCCTTTTTGATGATGACAAAACTCATGGAGTTATATATGCATGGATTAAAGTTAAGCTTCAAAGAAGCTCCCCCTTAACTCATGCATAGCAATAAACAATAAGATATGCAATGAATATTAAACATGAATATGCAACAACATGTATAAACAATGAAATGAACATGCTCTTGATACCAAACTTTTAAAATATTTTTTTTAAAAAATAAACATGTTCTTAAATAATTACTCTTGATACCAATAAAAATTTCAATGTGAAAACTTTATCAATAAAAGCAATAAAAGCTCTTGATACCAATCAATAAAAAATTCTGATACCAACTGAAAGATAATCAATAAAAGCTCTTGATACCAACAATAAAAATTTTAACAAAAGTTCTTGATACTATTAAACCAAAATAACAAAATATGTTCTCTTGATACCAATATCAACAAAACATCAAAACATCAAACAAACTCTCTTGATATCAATATGAAACAAACTTTAATATAAACTTATAAATAAACAATAAACATGTATATAAACTCAAATACTTCTCCCCCTTTTTGTCAATCATCAATAAAGGGGTCAAAGAAAACAATAAAATAATGTTCTCCCCCTTTTTGTCTTAAACAAAAAAATATCAATAAGGTGTGAAATCAAATCAAAATATTTTGATACCAATTGAAAAAAATATATCAATTTAGTGCATCATGATATCAATTTAAAAATAAATAAAACATATCAATTGAAAGTACATAAAATAAATGTTTTTAATATAAATTTAAATACTAATTGAAAGTAAATAAAACATGTTGAAGAATTCAACCAAAAATTTTGATTTCAATTGAATGATGTAAACATATAGATAATATTGATATCGATTGTAAAGATTAGTACCAATTGAAAGTAATTTTTCATTAGGAGCATATGATACCAAAAAAATTAATATCATTTTTCAATCATTTTTCAACATAAAGTGTGGGAGTAAAATACCAAAGGTAAACAAAACCAATTGAAAGGTGAAATATGAATTTTCTCCCCTTTTATGAAATACCAAATAAAATGATGCATAAGCTTGTATAAGATTCCAATTGAAACATAATCAATTGAAATATAATAGTCATTGAAGAAATCAAGTTTAACCTAACTAAAATTTGTGCTCAAATATATATAGATATAGTAAGCACAAATATATATATGTATAAAAAATTGAATACCAATCGAAATTGATACTATTTGAAGTGTAAGCATACATATATAAAAACATATATGAGTATACAAAAAGAATGTCAATAGTGATACCGATGATACCAATTGAAAATATAATAAGATCAAGTGTAAAACTCATACTTCCTACCACGCATTTCATGCACATGTTTAAAAAGATTTTCAATAATAAGCATACAAGGCATGGTCGCCCAACCAACCGCCCTTGAAATGGGTAGGGGTTTTCAAAAATAAGTTTGAAAATATAGTATGTTTGAAAAAAACTTTACCATAATGAAGAATACGAACTAGTTATATGACAAATTTGAAAACTAGTATGAAATCCTTCAAGTAAGGAATAAAACAAAACTATATTCCATAAAACATGAAAATCACTAAACAATGTCACTCAAAATCTATATAGCACATATAATACTCATGAAAATAAAATCATGAGAAAACATCAAGTAATATGAGTGTACAAGTTTTGTGAAAGACATAGTCATGGAAATAGGCAATAAGCTCAATATGAAATTTCTTAGAGCATGAAAAACAAGAAAATCTAATTTTTCATCAAAATAATTTAATCTTCAAGGCATATGTATGTCTTGTACAAACTAAAGTATACATACATATCCAAACATAAACGAGTCCACAAAAGTATATACATGAAGGCAAGTGGCTCAAGGATGTATATGTATAGCTATTAATTTGGACAAAATAGATATATACATGAAGTTTAAACACAAACATGTAAACATGTCCAAAAATGGGAATACAAGTCAAAATGTATGAATCATCAAAACTAGATTATACTAGTACATCTAATGAGTACAAATGAGCATTCAAGTACAAACATATAATAATCTATTTGTGGCTCACTAGTTATACAAGTATATATCCAAGTTTTAATGAAAACTAACATCTAGACATGTAATCAAACATGAAGCATAAAAATCAAAACAAAACTCATATGATCATTATGGCAAATGCCCATGAATTAGAGTTATGATATACATAATAGCTAAACTATAGAGAGAACACAAAATATGGGTCCATATAAACATGGGTGATCTCAAATGCTATACATGTATGTCAATGGACTAATAAGCATGGCATATGGCATAATGAGCATTAAAACAAGACATGCTATAAATGAATGATCTAAAAGCATGCAAATATAAATGAGGAGTAAGAGATAATTACCAAAACCATAAGGGCAACTCTCCATATCTCCAAAACAAGGTGGTCCTCCCACCAAACTCCCCTTGAAAGTGATGCATCCAAATTGTCCTCTTTAAGCTCGGAACGCATCCATCTCAAGGCACCATCGCTCTCACATCATGCGAGAGCCCACACCTACATCAAATAACATAGGGGTGGTCTTTGGTACCCACACTCTTTTGGGTCCATGGGGGTTAGCTCCTTTCCTAACCCAAACAAACTTAGTTACTAAATTTGAATCATCCATCCTATCATAACAAAATTTAGTAAGGGGGCCCTTACGTCCACAATGTGTACAAGTATACACATGAACATACATCGTGTTATGGGAGTGAACATGGGAAGCATGTGTATGCAGTGATTTGTGTGCATGCATAGGAGGAACTTGTTTCTTTCGAAACATAGATTCCAAACGTGAGTGGTTCAAAGCACAATGGCCAAAGTGGAGCCCAAACAATTAACACTCTTCTTAAGCATAAATATATCATTTTCAATTATAGAAGAAAAGCTGCATGCAATAGGTGAGCTAGAATGTGAAGCTACACTAGCATGGCAAACATGAGAATCTAAATCATTTTTCAAAGAAACATTTTCATTATACATCAAATCCAATTTCTTTGGAATAGAAACAATTTTCATTTTTAGAGATTCATTTTCTTTTACAACAAAATCAAGTTTTAAAGACAAGTTTTCATTTTTCTTCAAAATATCATTACAATCATTTTTATTTTTCAAAATCTTGTTTTCATTAAGGCAAGTTCAAGTTAGGATTTAAGTGAGTCAAGTTCACTTGAAATCTCATCCCTCTCTTGCAAAGCAATCTCAAGTCTAGAAGATAAATTTTTATTTTCTTCTTTTAAACCAAAGCTATCCTTTTTCAAAAGTTTATATTTTGAAATTAAATTTTCACAATTTTTAGCAAGTTCATCATTTAGGGCTTGTGCATCCATACACTCATTACAATATGAACTAGTACTAACATCTAGTTGAGTGTCTGAGTGTACCTCAAGAGAGTCATTCCCTTGGAACATGAAGCAACGTTCGTCAGACTTGTCTCGACTAGATTCCCTCTTTTTATTGATAAGCGTTGGTAGCTCGGGAGATGTCAAAATGTTCCACACTGCAAAAGCGGAATCATAATGAGAAAACACATGTAAATATTTTTTATCAAGAGAATCTCTAAGTGCCTTTAGGGCTAGTGCATTGGCCTCTATATGCTTGCTATCACTAAGGTAGGATTCCTTGGTAATGGCAAGGTAAACTTTGTAACCTAGGGCTTTTAAATGACAACTCATCATAACCTTCCATATATCAAGTCTAGAGATATCAAACATGGGAGGGCTATCCATGAGTGCAAACTATATGCGTGCAAATGCAAATGCAAATGATAGATTAGCAAAACCAAGATCACACTCCTAGGTGGTTAAACCTAATATCAGGAGCGTAGGCTCTGATACCAATTGTAAGTATACCTAGAGGGGGGTGAATAGATGTACGGCTAATCTAATGAATAAAATGCGAAAATTAAAACTAAATTGCAACACACTTAGTGTAACCAACGAGTGTAGCCGAATTCCTGGTGAAGGGCTCTGGACTGACTCCTCTTGATTCCTCTGAATAAGAGTTGAGGTGCTATATGAAGCTCTCATGGTTAGACACAAGTGAGGCACACAAACAATCACAACCAAGCATATAAGTATGATATGATAATATGAATCAATGCAAGGCACAATATAAAAGAGAGAGTTAGAGTCAATGGATCAAACGCAAACACCGAGATTTGTTTCGAGGTTCGAGCACCCAGCTCTACGTCCCAGCCTTCACACAGAAGGATTTCCACTAACTTGTCCACACAGGACCCCCACACAGGGAACCTCCACTGAAGATTTTGGGCAATACAATAACCGGGAGTACACGACTCCTCTCTCAACCAAATACAACCTCTCATAGAGGAAAGGCACAACCAACACGAAATCCACCTCACACAAGAGGGGTAGGCACTTAACCAACAAACACCAATCACCTCACATTGAGGATACCAACACAAACTCCACCTCTCACTAGAGGGAGCTAAATACAATCTCCACCTCTCACTAGAGGGAGCCAACCATAACTTCCATAATCACCTCACAATAGAGGGATACCAAATCAATCTCCTCTCACTAGAGGGATATCACAATGAAGGAAGTTTACAACTTGGTGGTCTATCTCAACCACAAACTAATTTTCCCACAAAGATAAAAATCCTATAGATAGGATAGTAAGATAGCTCAAGTGTGGAAAACAAAGAGTTTGGAAATCAAAAACTCAAAGAAAAACTCTAGGAAAAAACTCTAGATAGAATTGAAGGTGAAGATCAAACCAATTCCCAAAGAATAAGCATCTACTACAACATATTCATTCCCCGGCTAATACTGAAACACGAACTCATAGTCCTTGACAAACTCCATCCATCTCCTCTGTCTTTGATTCAACTCCTTTTTAGAGAACATATACTTAAAACTCTTTTGGTTAGTGAATAGTTCAAACTGTACTCCATAGAGATAGTGTCTCCACACTTTAAGTGCAAAGACCACCGCTGCTAGCTCCAATTCATGGGTAGGATAATTTTGCTCATGAATCCATAACTATCGTGAGGCATAAACTATCACTCCCTGAGTCTGCATCAAGACTCCTCCAAGTCTCAAAAGAAAAGCATCAGTGTAGATAACAAAACATCGAATGCTGCTCGAAATCATCAATACTGATGCAATAGTCAAGTTCTGCTTCAACGACTCAAACGCATTTTGGCCCTGAACGCTTCAAGTAAACTGCACTCCCTTCTTAGTCAAATGGTTCAATGTGGTAGCATTCCTGGAAAAGCACGGAATGAACTTTCGATAATATCCGGCTAACTCCAAGAAACTTCTAATTTCTGAAACTATAGTCAGCCACTACCAATCCAGTATTACCTCTACCTACGATGGATCTACTGCAATCCCATCCCTCAAAATTACATGCCTAAGAAATTTGACTTAAGAAAGCCAAAACTCGCACTTACTGAACTTTGCATACAATTGATGATCTCTCAATGTCTGAAGTGCAAACCCGATGATGTTCCTCATGCTATGTCTCTGAGCGAGGATAAATAAGAATATTGTCAATGAAGATGATAATAAACTGGTCTAGATAAGGATTAAAAATCTGGTTCATTAAATCCATGAATACGGCTGGAGCATTAGTCAACCCAAATGACATGACTAGAAATTCAAAAGACCCATAACGAGTTAAGAAAGCAATTTTAGGAATATTAATATTCTTAACTCGTAGCTGATGATATCTAGATCGAAGATTAATCTTCAAAAACCATTGTGCTCTAGCTGATTAAACAAGTTATCAATTCTCGATAATGGGTATCGATTCTGAATCGTAACCTTGTTCAATTTCCTGTAGTCAAAGACATACGAAGAGTACCATCTTTCTTCTTCATGAATAGGATCGGTGCTCCCCATGGCGAATGACTCTGACGAATAAAGTCATGAGCTTAAGCTCCTCAAGTTGTCTCTATAGCTCCCTTATCTCAATATGGGTGCACGGGATATAGGTATTGTACCAGGCTGCAACTTTATGCAGAACTTGACATCTCTAACTGTAGGTAAACCAGGAATATCTTGAAAGATATCCTCAAACTCAAAGACCACTCATGTCTCTATTAGAGTATCACTCTGATCCCACGGAATACCTCCTCAATGTGGGCCAGAAAAGCTTCTGCTAATAGATTCCCCTGTGAGGTTGCTACAACCAAATAAGCATTACCAGGAACTCTTAATAGACCGTCTTGACAAAATAGTCAATCTTTATATGGTTGGATGACAACCAATCCATACCCAGAATCACATCAAACTTAGACATGAAAAAAATGATAAGATCAACCATAAACTATACATTGTCTAGGCTGATAACACATCCCCTACATATAAACTCTAGAATAGAGAAGTCACCTAAAGATGTCACTTCTAATAAGGGAATGTCCAAAGTATCAGATGCCAAGTACAATTTACGTATGAATGACTGAGATTATGAAAGAATGTGATGCTCCAGAATCAAATAATATCTTGGCTGGAAAGGAATTCACAAAAAATATACCTTCCACCACTGCTCCACTCACCCTATGATCCCTCAGAACAATAAGATACATCTGACCCTGAGATGAAGCCTATTAAACTAACTATACATATGCGTTCAGTCTGGTGTCAAGATCCTGTCATAGCTTATACAGTGCATGCATCTATCCCTCCAATTGTTGTGGTTGAACAGGTGGCAGAATCCTCTGCTGCTATGGCTGAGGCTGTTGCTGGCACTGTTCATAATGCTGGCGTTGCTGATATTGTTGTTGTTGTTGCGAACATTACTATGGATATTGCTGACCCATCTGAGGCTGCTAATATCCTAGCTTAAATTGACCACGACCTTTCCCGTTGTCTCTCCCTCGATGCCTACCATATCCTTCTCTTGGTCTAGAACAATTCCTCGCCAAATGACCCAGTTATCCACAGTTGTAACAAGTGACTAAATTCCCTGTTCCGCCAGGTCCTCCCTGTTCCAATGATACAAAAGGCCTCTTACCCTTCCCTTCTCTTACTGATGTTACAGGCCTAGATGCCATCTCGCGACTCTTGTGTATCTGCACTCTCTCTAGTGTTCTTATTGAATACACAACTTCACTCAAAGTGTAAAGTGTCTGTGAAATCATGAATCTCCTCAACTGAAGCCTGAATCCTCTCTCAAGCATCCATGCGTTCTGTTCTCCATCAGGAATATGCTGTCAATAAAATGACACAAGCCGATAAACCTGTCCTCATATTTTTGACACAGTCATATCCCCCCATCCCAACGTGAGTAACTATGCTTCTTTCCCAGCTTTCACTGCCATAGAAATAAATGTAGATCGAATTTTCTGGTGAACTCTCCCCAAGTAGTGGTAAGGTGCTCCTCCTCCGATAACTGCGTCTTGTACCACTTGCTGACATCACACTTCAAACTGAAGACTACAGCCATTGTCTTTGTATAGGGTCCATACCCATAAGATCTAGTATCTGTCCCATATCTACCTTCTACCTATTCGCTGCAAGTGGGTCAGATCCTCCATGAAATTCGGGCGCCCGAAGCTTCTGGAATCGCTCTATCATTTGCATCCAACCCTGTTGCTCCTCGATAGGTGCAACAACTGGTGGCTCTGGTGGTGTAGAGCTTGATGACCTCCATTTGCCAAGAAGTCACAGTTATCGGCGTTAAAAGATTGATCAGATACTAGAATGTATGTCCCCTCTCTGCATCTCGATCATCAATTGTACGAATCTCCTGGTCTTTCCTACCACATCCAGACATATGAGATTGTGTAGAAAAGTGTGTCAATGACCACAAAGAGAAACTCCAATAGATAAGACTCTTAGGACAAAATAAAGTAATGTAAAGCAATAGGAATCATAAAAAATATTCATATAATTTTACGTATTCGTGCTCTCTTAGGCTAATATTTCCTATCGCATCTTATAATTGAGTCCTAAGAAACTCTAAACTTGCTCCATACCCAAACACAGGATTAGACCTCTAAGATACTTGAACCTAGAGCTCTGATACCAACTTGCAATGCCTCTAAATTTCACACCAGTTGCAGTGTGGGAGGGAACTTTTGGGTCATTATAATATGATTCATAACTCAGGCAAGAGTGAAGCAGGAAGTGAATCAACAAAGGTAAAAACTCGACATGGGAGAGAAATACATGACATATATATAAATAGTCTCATGAAAAGAAACTCAAACTAAGGCTGAAATATATACAACATCAACTCATGTATTCTCGGCCTCAAGGTAAAGTATCACCATGTACAATACCAAAATGGATACTGTAGCACCCCGTTCCCATGATACGTACCCAGATACGTATCCTAATTTTTTAACCGTATTGTTTCAATTTTATTCTAGTATTTGTTTTTAAGTTGTGATTGCTTATGTAATTTGATGTAGGATCTGGATTCTAAGTCTGACCCAGACCGAGAACCCGATATCGGCATATCGCCCGCCCGATTTGACCTTTATGATAGCCTACTTTGATTGGTTTTATTTTCAAACACTGTTTTTCATAGAATTTTTCTGCAAAATCTCCAAAACCGATGTCGGTCGGCCGATTCCTAGATTTTTTTAATTTTCAAATTGAATTAAATTTTCAGAAATGGCTTTCAAATTACTTCTTAGAATTTTATTTTCTATCTAAATAAAGTTTTTTGAGATTTTCTAAATTTATCAAAATTTGACCGATTTTGGTGTTGGCCGGTATCGCTGAAAGATTTCAATATTTTTAATTTAAAAACTAGATCGAATTTCTCGAATCCAATTTTACCAAGAATCTTAAAATAATATTTACTATTTTTAAAAAAATTTTGGAACATTTTTGAAATAGTCAAATTTTTGCCCTATTAAAATAATAATACTATTTACCGACCTTTTCTTTTCTTTCTTTTCCTTCTCCACTCCCATACTTTATACTCCCATAAAATTCTATTAAATTAATTATTTAATAATTAAATTATTTATTATTTTTTCTTTTTTCCTTTTCCTTTATTTTTCTTTATTTTTCTTCTTTCTTTTCTCCCCCCTTACTCCACCTCCATACCCTGCTCCCCTTCCTGCAGCAGCCGCCTGCACAGCAATAGGCCATGATGGGCTGCTGATGCAGCCTATCTTTCCCCCCATACCCATCCATTACTCCCCCACTCCCTTTCTTGCTATTTAAACTTCTTTTTCCTTCTTCTTCCATCATCTTCTCTATTTTCATTTTTCCTCCAAAACCAATCTTCCCTACTTCAATCGCCGCCTCCACCCCAGGGCCGCCACCACCGCCGCCCTAGACGGCACCACCGCACCCCCACCACCCCACTTCCCTTCCCCACTTCCATCACCCCCAAATCCCACCTCCTTTCCTCCAATTTCAACATAACCCAACACTTCACCTTCTTCTTCTTCTCCAAAATCAACCACCAATTCCACCCAAATCCTTCACTCCAACCACCCCATCACCATCTTCTCCTCCTCCTCTAACTCTCCACAACCACCAACAACCACCACAACCAACACCACCACCACCACTATCACCAACAAACAACAACTCCAACAACACAACAAACACTACCTCCCCTCTCCCCTGGGCCCAAGGCCGTCACCCCCTCCTCGCCGGCTGCCCCACCGTCGGCGGTGGCGCCGCCCAGGCTGCCGGCGGTGGTCGGCTGCCAGCCATCGAACCTCTCCATTTTTCTTTCTTTCTTTCTTTCTTTTCTTTTCTCCTTCCTTTATTTTTTCCCTTTTTCAAGTATACCACTTTTCTCACATTCCTTAAATACCCTCCACTTCACCCCCAAATTACTTCCCCATAATTTCAATCATACCCCTCCTCTTTTAATTCCTATTTTCCTCTTCTAAAAATACCCTATATTCTCTCTCTCTCTCCTTCCTACAACTTTCTCTCTCCTCTCTCTCCTCTCTCATTCCCTCTCTAATATATATATATATATTTATATATTTTAATATATAAATATGGGATAATGGCTTGCTCATACGGGTTCGCGATCTTCTCGGATTTTAACTCGGTATTTCATTCTGGTATTAGGCGAGTACATTTCTTACTTTATTACCATCATTTCATGTCTAATAATTATTATCTTGCTTTTAATATATGATGTCTCTTTATGCAAGTTGGTATATGTTATATAAGTGATTTCTAAAATTATCATGTTTTATAAATAGCTGCCGGCCGTTATTATACTTTGTCGAACCGGTATTATACCGGGTATGACTAGATTTGCTCCCGCTTTACTCAGTTTCACATAGTAATTAAAAGATAAATTTATTATTATAAATATGGTTGTGAAGAGTTTAAAATCTTTATACCGTTCTCCTGTACCATGTTACGTGAACGGTTGATACCTGATATTTGATGTTGTGACTCTCACCGACGTATTAGTTACCTGATCCTGACATGTATACACCTGATACTTGCCATGCTATACTTAATGATCGAGCCAAACCTGCACAAAAAAATAACAGAAATTTAGGAACAGTGCTAGGTCCTCAATTCTACCGTATAGCCTAGGGCTAACGGGTCGTGATCCACAGGGAGGGACAGCGATGGAAGCGTTATGTAAGTTTCTTCTTTTAATTTACAAAATTAGTTAATACTTATCTTCTCAGTTAATAAAAAGAAAATAAAAATGTTAAGTTAAGAAGAAGATGATAGAAGAAGAGATGATGGTATCGTTGTTGTTTTACTTATAAAAATAAAAGGAACCAAAAAGAGATAAAGAAAAGTGTGATGCAAAGATTAGAAATAAAAAATGCAAAGATTAGAAATAAAAAGAAAAAGAAGAATATTTACCTCTACTGTTGAACCATAAATGAAATTTACCTTCGCATCGAGTAAAGCAAAGTAGTATAAAAGAAGAAAGGAAAGAAAGGCTTCGGCGAGATTGAGCACAATGAACCTCCATTGATTGTCACCTTCAATATAGGATTCTTGAAGAAAAGATTACAATAGTGTCACTCTACAATAACTCTTCCTCTCTTTTGATCATGTAACTCTCTCTAGCCTAAAAATAAAATAAAATAAAGAAAATGAAGATTACATTGAAGAAGAAAAGAAAAACCTAAACTAAAGCTCTCTCTGAGATGGTGCTTCCCTCTGAAGTGGTGTTCCTCTTTCTCCCCTTGCCTTTGAGATTGCAAGTATTTATAGCAGAGATTAGAGGAGTATAAAGATAGGAAAGCTGGCTTTTCTGAAATTTGAATCCTCCCCTTATCTCCATACTGGATTTATCCAGAATTCTGTTCTGCAGCTTGATGACGTGTTGAGTGCTGAATATTGCTTAACATATGACAGAATTAGAACGAGTTTTGTAGCACTTTAAGTCTTCTTTCTGTAGCATCTTGAATCATCAGATTTGAGATTTGGTAGCAAAAGATATGATTAAAATGCTAAACTGTATCCAGTCTGATTTGCTCTGATCTTCAGCTGAACATTTGCCCCAATCCTTGATTTGTTCTAACTAGATCTGGGATCATCCTTAGCTAACCAAATAGATCCAGTTAAATCTCATTTTAACTAGTATTTATTTGGTTTAATTCTCTTTCTCTTCATTATTATCTTCTACAAAATAAATATTTAAGACAAGGAAATTAGCAGATTTATTACACGATAAATGTAGGAATGTAATGAAAAGAATGCAAAATATGTGTACTATCACTTAATACTTGATATCTGACACCGGTACTTTCCATGCTATATTTGACACATGATATCTGACGCCGGTACTTGCCATGCTATATTTGACACATGGTATCTGCCACCGGTACTTGCCATGCTATACTTAACACTTGATACTGACACAGGTACTTGCCATGCTATATTTGACACATGATATCTAACACCGGTACTTGCCATGCTATACTTGACACTTGATATATGACTCGGGTACTTGCCATGCTATATTTGACACATGATATCTGACACCGGTACTTGCCATGCTATATTTGACACATGATATCTGACACCGGTACTTACCATGCTATATTTGACACATGATATCCGATACCGGTACTTGACATATTATCACTTGACCTGATATTGTGCACCTGACTGGATACTATTACACCTGACACCTGTATTACATGACATATTCATGATTATCACTTTTACGGGGACTTAGCATGATTATTATATTGTTACCAGACATCTGGTACTCCTGAACTCTTGTACTCCTAAACTCCTGTATCTCCTATACTCATGTCCCCTGCACTGTTACTCTTGTTAATAGCACAGTCAGACCTGCGTCCGACAGAGCATGCCTGGTGTCAGGATGATGAGGATGTATCCCACAATCGTGCTAGCGTCCGGCAGATCCTGAATGGAACTAAGTGCCACACGAAGCAAAGTGCCATACAGAGCAAAGTGGTGGGGGCCACCTCTTGAATCCGTGGGGGCCACCTCTAGAATCCATTTCCCACACAGAGCAAAGTGCCACACCGAGCAAAGTACCACACCACACACGTGGTGGGGGCCACTTCTTGAATATGTGGGGCTACCTCCTGAATCAACCCTCAGAGCAAAGTGCCACTTGGAGTAAAGTACCACACCACACACGTGGTGGGGGCCACCTCTTGAATCTGTGGGGGCCACCTCTTGAATCTGTAGGGCTACTTCCTCCCTTCTGCCTGTGCCGCCTGGTGTTGGCGTGATAAGCATTCTCAGTGCCTATTAACACACACACCCCACATATCTGTACAATAATAACGCCTGGAGCATATGTTATTTGGTCTCTCCCCTATTCGAATAATAGTACCTGAGTATCAGAGTTCGGATGAGTTTCTACTGGAATTGCGGGCTCCAACGTGAACTGTCGGTGTTGTGGGACGCTGATGAAAAAGGGACAAGAATAACATAAGAATGTAACATCCAAACAGTAATAATATTAGGAACGTGTGATATTTGGTCTCTCCTTTGTTCGGGTCCTGGTACTCACATATCAGACCCAGGTAAGTTCTATAGAGTGCGAACTCTAGTATGGACTATCGGTGATGTGAGGCGCTGGTAGGAAGGCGATTAAAATATCAAACGGTACTGATTATTATTATTGAATAACTTAAAATGCAACACCTTTACATTCTAGTTATAGTGTTATGTCCTGAGTTGACACCTTACTTTAAGACATATGATGATTACTCCAGACACACTATAGTTCTGTTACTCTTAGGACAACTCAAGTTGTATAAACTCAGACGATGGCAACATGAGATATGTGGTATATAGATGAGGGTTTCCTTGTTTGGATTATCCCCTTGACGTATCAATCCCGTGAATCCATAATCTGAGCTTGTACAACTAGTTTTGTCCATACTTGTATTTATCGCATGTTTAACTTATTCGCCGCATGTTGATATGTACCTATGCTCTTCATACTGCCTTCTATGCATGTTTTCAGTTTCAGATTCATTGATATACATGATTTACTGTCGTTCCTTTATGTTACTTGTTATTGCTTGTACCTGCATGCCTGGATCACATCACTTGATCATGTACACGTTATCTATTATGCATGCCATTTGGCTTTATTAATGTACTCGCGGGGTTGCGTCTGACAACCCTGAATTCTCACGTCCAAATCCTACTAGACCTTGGTGGCCTTGCTATAGCTGATCAGAGTACGCAGCGGATCCTTCCGTAACGATCGGAGTGCAGCAGAAGCTTGGATCATCGCCGCAGCTCTTCCTCCCAGTTCCTCTTCTGTTTGGTTCTCGAGACCCCTCTTGTTGCTCGTGAACACCTCTCAGCTTTTGTATATCTCTTCATATGATGTACTTTTATATTTCTGGTGATGTAATATTCTTGTTATATTGTATCACTCTCCGTGATAACCTTGTACTTGTACTTTTCTATTGGAATGTATATTACCGCTGTGCTTCCGTACTCTGATTCTTGTCTGTAGTGATGCTTAGCGTATATACGTGAGGGTATTTCTGACCTACGTATATACGTCGTAGTGACGTCTCCGTACCCGCGGGACCGGGGCGTCACAGGATGGTATCAGAGCCTAGGCTCTCACATCTTCAGTACAACCAGTTGGCAGATTAATGATATATTAATTTGCAGCTGGAAAGCATGAATCTTAAATATACATTCCAATCGCAAGTGCGGCGTTATCTATCCCTTCCTCGCAATCTTTTCCTTGAATGCTGAGACCCTTCTATCTTTTTTCTTTCAGCTTCTTCCTGTCATCCCTCCAAACTAACTCAGATATGTGTCTTGAGCTTGTAATCTCCATTATACTTTTCACTTTATCATATTATCATCGTTGACCCTAATCTCTTCCATGTTCATCTCCCTCCTTATAGAAATTTCGAGGACAAAATTTTTTGTTAGATGGGTAGATTGTAGCACCCCGTTCGCGGGATACGTACCCATATACGTATCTTGATTTTTTTGACCGTATTGTTTCAAGTTTCTTTCAATATTTATTTTTAAGTTGTGATTGCTTATGTTATTTGATGTCGGATCTAGATTCTCAGTCTTAGAGTCAGCCCTGACCCGGACCCGGAACCCGATACCGGCATATCACCCGATTTGAACTTTCTGGTAGTCCGATTTGATTGATTTTAGTTTCAAACACTGTTTCCCAATATTTAGATTTTTCATGATTTTATAGAAATTTTTAGAAATTTTTCGCAAAATCTCCAAAACGATGTCGGTCGGTATCGCTGATCGATTCCTAAATTTTTAATTTTCAAATGGAATTGAAATTTTAGAAACGTCTTTCATGTTACTTCTTAGAATTTCATTTTCTATCTAAATACATTTTTTTTGGGATTTTTCTAAATTTATCAAAATTTGACGGATTCTGATGTCGGCTGGTATCACCGAAAGATTTCAGAATTTTTAATTTGAAAAATAGATAGTATTTCTCGAATCAGATTTCACCGAGCATCTTAAATTAATATTTAATATTTTAAAAATTTTCGGAACGTTTTTGAAACAGTCAAATTTTTGCCCTATTAAAATAATAATATTATTTACCGACCTTTTCTTTTCTTACTTTTTCCTTTTCCACTCCCCTATTTTATACTCCCATAATATTCTATTAAATGAATTATTTTATAATTAAATTATTTATTATTTTCTTTTCTTTTTCCTTATTTTTTTCCTTTCCTTTATTTTTCTTTATTTTTCTTCTTTTCTTTTCTTCCCCCTTACTCCACCTCCATACCCTGCTCTCCTTCCTGCAGCAGCCGCCTGCATAGCAGCAAGCCATGATGGGCTGCTGCTGCAGTCCATCTCTCCCCCCATACCCACTCCAATCTTCCCCACTCCCTTTCTTTCTATTTAAACTTCTTTTTCTTTCTTCTTCCTTCATCTTCTCTATTTTTATTTTCCTCCAAAACCAATCTTCCCTACTTCAATCGCCGCCTCCACCCCCAGGGCCGCCACCACTGCCGTCCTAGCTGGCGCCATCGCACCCCCCACCACCCCACTTCCCTTTCCCACTTCCATCACCCCCAAATCCCACCTCTTTTCCTCCAATTTCAACATAACCCAACACTTCACCTTCTTCTTCTTCTCCAAAATCAACTACCAATTCCACCCAAATCCTCCACTCCAACCACCCCACCACCATCTCCTCCTCCTCCTCCAACTCCCCACAACCACCAACAACCACCACAACCAACACCACCACCACCACCACCATCACCAACAAACAACAACAACTCCAACAATACAACAAACACCACCTCCTCTCTCCCCCGGGCCCAAGGCCGTCACCCCCTTCTCGCCAGCCGCCCCACCGTTGGCGATGGCCGGCCGCCGGCCAATGAATCCCCCTCCATTTTTCTTTCCTCCTTTCTTTCTTTTCTCCTTTCTTTCTTTTTTCCCTTTTCCAAATATACCACTTTTCTCACATTCCCTAAATACCCTCCACTTCACCCCCAAATTACTTCCCCATAATTTCAATCATAACCCTCCCTTTTAATTCCTATTTTCCTCTTCTAAAAATACCCTATATTCTCTCTCTCTCCTCTCTCATTCCCTCTCTAATATTTATATATATATATTTATATTTATATATTTTAATATATAAATATGGGCTAGTGGCTTGCTCGCACGGGTTCGCGAACTTCTCAGATTTTAACCCAGTATTTCATTTCGGTATTAGGCAAGTACATTTCTTACTTTATTACCATCATTTCATGTCTAATAATTATTATCTTGCTTTTAATATATGATGTCTCTTTATGCAAATTGATATATGTTATATAAGTGATTTCTAAAATTATCATGTTTTATAAATAGCTGCCGGCCGTTATTATACTTTGTCGAACCGGTATTATACCGGGTATGCCTAGAGCTGCTTCCGCTTTACTCGGCTTCGCATAGCTAATTAAAAGATAAATTTATTATTATAAATATGGTTGTGAAGAGTTTGAAATATTTATACCGTTCTCCTGTACCATGTTACGTGACCGGTTGATACCTGATATTTGATGTTCTGACTCTCAATAACTTATCAGTTACCTGATCCTGACATGTATACACCTGATACTTGCCATGCTATACTTAACGCTTGATATCTGACACCAGTACTTGCCATGCTATATTTGACACATGATATCTGACACTGGTACTTGCCATGCTATATTTGACACATAGTATCTGACACCGGTACTTGCAATGCTATACTTGACACTTGATATATGACACCAATACTTGATATGCTATACTTGACACTTGATATATGACACCGATACTTGCCATGCTATATTTGACACATGATATCTGACACTTGTACTTGCCATGCTATATTTGACACATGATATCTGACACCGGTACTTGCCATGCTATATTTGACACTTGATATATGACATCGGTACTTGCCATGCTATATTTAACACATGATATCTGACACCGGTACTTATCATGTTATATTTGACACATGATATCTGACACCGGTACTTGCTATGCTATATTTGACACATGATATCTGACACCGGTACTTGCCATGCTATATTTGACGCATGATATCCGACACCAGTACTTGACATGTTATCACTTAGCCTGATATTGTGACACCTGATTGGATACTATTATACCTGACACCTGTATTACATGGCATATTCATGATTATCACTTTTACGGGGACTTGGCATGATTATTATATTGTTATCAGACATCTGATACTCCTGTACTCCTGAACTCTTGTACTCTTGAACTCCTGTATCTCCTGTACTCATGTCCCCTGTACTGTTACTCTTGTTAATAACACAGTCAGACCGGCGTCTGGCAGAGCATGCCTGGTGTCGGGATGACAAGGATGTATCCCACAATCGTGCTAGCGTCCGGCGGATCCTGAATGGAACTAAGTGCCACACGGAGCAAAGTGCCACACCACACATGTGGTGGGGGCCACCTCTTGAATCCGTGGGGGCCACCTCTAGAATATATTTTCCACACAGAGAAGTGCCACACCACACACGTGGTGGGGCCACCTCTTGAATCTGTGGGGGGCCACCTCTTGAATTTATAACCCTCAGAGCAAAGTGCCACATGGAGCAAAGTGCCACACCACACACGTGGTGGGGGACACCTCTTGAATCTGTGGGGCCACCTCTTGAATCTGTAGGGCTATTTCCTCCCTCCTACCTGTGCCGCCTGGTGTTAGTGTGATAAGCATTCTCAGTGCCTATTAACACACACACCCACACATACCTGTACAATAATAATGCCTGGTGCATATGTTATTTGGTCTCTCCCCTATTCGAATAATGGTACCCGCGTTTCGGAGTTCAGATGAGTTCTACTAGAAGTGCAAGCTCCAGTGTGAACTGTCGGTGTTGTGGGACGCCGGTGGGAAAGGGACAAGAATAACATAAGAATGTAACACCCAAACAGTAATAATATTAGGAACGTGTGATATTGGGTCTCTCCTTTGTTCAGGTCCTGGTACTCACATATCAGACCCGGGTAAGTTCTACAGAGTGCGAACTCTAGTATGGACTATTGGTGATGTGAGGCGCTGGTAGGGAGGTGATTAAAATATCAAACGGTACTGATTATTATTATTGGACAACTTAAAATGTAACACTTTTACATTCCAGTTATAGTGTTACGTCCTGAGTTGACACCTTGCTTTATGACATATGATGATTACTCCAGACACACTATAGTTCTGTTACTCTTAGGGCAACTCAAGTTGTATAAATTCAGATGATGGCTACATGAGATATTTAGTATATAGATGAGGGTTTTCTTGTTTGGATTATCCCCTTAACATATCAGTCCCATGAATCCATAATCTGAGCTTGTATAACTAGTTTTGTCTATACTAGTATTTATCGCATGTTTAACTTATTCGCCGCATGTTTATATGTACTTATGCTCTTTATACTCCCTTCTATGCATGTTTTCAGTTTCAAATTCATCGATATACATGATTTACTATCGTTCCTTTATGTTACTTGTTATTACTTGTACTTGTATGCCTGGACCACATCACTTGATCATGTACATGTGTGGCTGTTATGCATGCCATTGGCTTTATTATATGTACTCGCGGGGTTGCGTCTGACAACCCTGGATTTTCATGTCTAGATTCTAGAGACCGGACCTTGGTGGCCTTGCTGTAGCTGATCAGAGTACGCAGCGGATCCTTCAGCGACGATTGGAGTGCAGCAGAAGCTTGGATTATCACCGCAGCTCTTCCTCCCAGTTCCTCTCCTGTTTGGTTCTCGAGACCCCTCTGCTGCTCGTGAGCACCTTTCAGCTTTATATATCTCTTCATATGATGTACTTTTATATTTTTTGATAATGTAATATTCCTGTAATATTGTATCACTCTCCGTGATAACCATGTACTTGTACTTTTCTGTTGGAATGTATACTACCACTGTGCTTTCGCACTCTGATTCTTACCTGTACTGATGCTTAGCGTATATACATGAGTGTATTTCTGACCTACATATATACGTCGTAGTGACGTCTCCGTACCCGCGGGACCGGGGCGTCACAAATACATATACACAAAAGAAGTGACTCTATACTAGAGCACTCTATTTACCTATCAGATGTAACGACGACTAAACCAAGTCCTTGTCACTCAACACCTCTCCGGACAAGCTGCGAACCTTCTAAAATGTTATAATCCATGGGTGTTAGAACGCTAACAAGTCTATCTCAAATGGTTACCTCCTGGCCATGATCCCGAGACTGACTCAGTACTAGGTCGAGGACGCAACTAAACGGGTCCACACACACAGACACACATATAGGAATATATAACAAGATAGAAAGCACGATAAACATAAGCATGATGATGGAATAATATATAAGTATAAATATGCATGACACGGTATACGATACTCAGCCAATCTCAAATGGTACATTATATGCTAAACTCATCTAATAATGATTTAACATCATTCATGTTCTCCCCTCCTATGAATGTAATAGTTTGCTGATCGTACATATATTTTGTATTCTTTCCATTGCACTCCTACATTTATCGTGTAATAAATCTGCTAATTTTCTTGTCTTAAATATCTATTTTGCAGAAAATAATAATGAAGAGAAAGAGGATTAAACCAAATAAATAGCAGTTAAAATCAAATTTAACTAGATCTATTTGGTTAGCTGAGGATGATCCTAGATCTAGTTAGAACAAATCAAGGATTGGGGCAAATGTTCAGCTGAAAATCAGAGCAAATCAGAAAGATAACACCAAATGGAAACCGATAAAATCCAGATTTTCATAAATTCATTTTGGTTAGCTAAAGATCAACCGAGGATAATATCAAATACAGAGAGATAAATGGATAGAGAGAAGATCAACGGATGAGATGAAGCAAGTTTGACTCAGATTCTGACTGAATATATTTTAGTATTTGAATCATAACTTTCGCTACTAAATCTCAAATCTGAAGATTCAAGATGATCCAGAAAGCAGACTTATAGGGATACAATTCTTATGTTAATCACTATTTCTAATTATGTCATTTGATAAGTGATATTCAGCAATCAACACGCCAATAAACTATAGATCAGAACTGAATATCCACATCAAATCAAGTTTGGAGATAAGGGGAGGATTCAAATTCAGAAATAGCCAGCTTTTCCTATCTTCATACTCCTCTAATCTCTGCATTTCTTCTATAAATACCTTCAATCTCAAAGGCAAAAAAGGACGACGATGCAGAGATAGGATTTAGTCCAGTTTTTCATTCTTTGTAGTGTATGTTTTTGTTTTCTTTTCATGTAATTTTATTTCTTTGTAAGTATAGTTTAGACTGAGATTCATGTAAGTAAGAGAGAGAGGGTTATGTTGAGAGTGACACCGATGTACCTCCTCCTTTCTTCCATCGTTTCTGCTAGTAATAAAAGGTAACTTTTTTTATGTTTCTCTTTACTTTTGTTTCCTTCTTCTTCTTTCTACTTTTCCTTTTTTGGTTATGATGAGCATTCAAGTGAATCTAGAAGCATCAGTATAACAATGTTTGTGTGAGTGCCAACGATATTTCATGATGATGTTCTCCTCCTCAAGACTCCGTATCATTTCATTCTTATTCATCTTGATGATGTAATGCGAATGGGGACTGAGCTTGATCTTATGGCTTATGCGTTGAACGCCTCCGAAGCAAGGTAGAATATGCAAGGGTTCCAGGAAAGTCATCAACCAAAGGAGATAAGTATTTCTGTAATCTTTTCTTTCTTTTTTTTATTTCTGTAGTTTAGATCACCAACACCAACAACACCCACTTCTTTTTCATTTCTTTGTACATATCCAATTCTGGTTTCTCCATCTTCCCAATCTCTCACTTTCTGCCTTACTTCATTGTAATTTATTTTTCTTTTCTTTTTAAGAAACTAAAGAAGAACTTTAACCATTAATGGTAGCGTAAAAGAGAACTTGCTAGAAAAGCTTCCATCGCTAGTCCCTCCTTGTGGATCATGACCCGTATAGCCACTTGCTATTGCGGTAGAATTGAGCACCTTACACTTTTCATTCTTAGTTCTGAAATTCTGTATTTTGTGTGCAGGCACTATCTCAATCAAATTTTGGCGCCGTTGCTGGGGAGGGACGGTAAGTAATTCTCATTAAAGTTTACAGGTTTTTGGTGTACAGATTTAACAACAAGGAATTCTTGCTGCAGTGGACATATAAGTGGCCTTGGACTCTGCTCAAGAAAGCAGAGCCAAGAAGCCCTCAGATTTGCTACAGTCTTGTGGCAAACTGAGTGAACCACTAACCTGTATTTTTTTTACAGGTTGGCTGAATTGCATAGTTTAAATATCTGTAGCATTTATCTCCTTGTTTGACTCAATGTACTTCCTTCTAACCTCAACAGTAAAATGATGTTTGTTAAATGCTAAAAACGGTTTAGACTTGCATTTAGGCACGTGTCTAATTCATTTACATTTTTCATTACTGTTGAAGAGTGCAGGAGCAAAGGTACGTGTGCATAGCATCTAGTATAAGAACACTTTTGGATTGTTTACATTGCTTAAGTGTTGCTTTTCTTGTACACTGCACTAAATCAATGTCAAGGGCTTGTCCTATGAACAAGATAAGGTGGGGAAGTCATTACTCTCACTTAGCACACAAACAATCTTCTCACTCACTAACCCAAGCCTAACTAAAAATGAGTAGACGTTGGCCCTAGGGACATCTCAGACTCAATTAGGAGATTATCCTAAGGGGAAAGGTGTTGGAATTTGACACCTGCCAAATCAGTGTTTAGGAAGGGGATTAAGGGCCGAAAGCCCGAGGGTTGGTGGTTACTTAATTAAGGAGCGTCTTTGACGGATAACCTCTCACCAATCTTACCCTGACCTGGCTGATTAGCTTGTGGTCAAACTCTGCATTATACCTCCCGTGGACAGTCTAACCAGTTAGGAGTCGTCTAGGTCATAGGTCTACCCTAACTTAGTTTAGAATTTTTTTCCTTTGTTTGCTTATTTGTTTGTGTTTTATTGTGTGATATGGCTTATAAAAATAATTTTTCCAATTGTAATGGTAATCCATATTACACCTCTTTTTCGGATGTTACCAATCCGGCATATCATAACTTTAACCAACATAGTGTGCCAGATTGGTCTTATCCGAATCAATATAACCCATGTCCCTAATCTTATAACCATAATTTTCAGAATAATTTTAACTCTTCACAGAGTCAATAGGGATTCACCTCTCTCGAACCCAATTTTCAACTAACTTGGCCTCCTTATCCACCTTGTCCACAATATTTTCAAGACTCATACTCAGTTCCACCAGTCCAAAGTAGAAAACCATCAATTTTGAAAATGAGCATGCGTGAGTCCAAACAACAATAAAAAAATCTGATGGACTCACAATTTCACCACCAATTCCAAAAAACACTTCATCTTTTCAAGTCCAATTGCAACAAAACGATAAACCAATCAACTATGAAAAGATGCTTGAAGCCATGATTCAGGCTCAAAACGCTCATAATCATGACATAGATATGATGGTCCAAACTTTACGTTCTCACCGTTTGACCATTTCTGATGTCGCTAACCATTCTGTTAGAGCCGAAGAGTCATGTTGTTTTGGAAAACAAGGTTTCATTTTAGCACAATCATTTGAACTTGCCCAAACTCTAAATTTTGAAAATGACATTGATAGTTTGGCAAGTTATCCCTTTCCTGAAATTGAACTTGAGAATGAATATGACCCTGAACCTCAACTTAGTGATTCAATTCTACTTCCTGATTCAATAACGACTCCGGTGTCTTCACCTGATTTCAATCTTTTTCCAAGTCAACATTGGATCCTGTGCCAATTCATAATGAAATTGAATCACCCATCTTTGATGATCATCATATTGAACTTGATCAATTTCATACTTTGAAAGTCCCATTGACAAATTGGCAAGTTCTCATTTTTATGAAATTGAACTCAATGAGAAATGTGACCTAGATTCTCAAACTTGTGATCCAGTTCAAATTCTCGAATCAATATTGACTCCTATTTTGTTACCCGACTTGAGTAATATTTTAGAGTCAATTTTGATTCCCACACCATTCATTCTTGAATTTGAATCACCAATATTAAGTCACATTCCATTGTGGGGAAATGAATGTGGACTTGAGTTTCAACTTCTTGATTTGGACCCACTTCTTGAACCAATCTCGACTCCTGAATCTTTACTTGACCTAATTCACTTTTCTGAGTCGGTATTAGTTCCCGTACTTCCTAAGTCCAAGTCAATCATTCTATCTTTTCACACTCCATTTTGGGACAAGGCGGTTGACAAAATTGACTCTGAAATTAATTATGAAATTTAGAAATTAGATGGGGTAAAATATTTAATAAAGATCATTCATGTATACATCATTTTAGTGAGTTATATAAGAGAGATTTCTGGTGGGTTCCTCCGAACTCCATGCAAAGTCGATTAGGTCGCATTTCGTGGACCAATAGACCACCACCGGAACCACCACCTTAAGGTAATATTTTCCTTCCATTTCTTCTTTTTCATGCATCTATGCATTAATTCATACATTGAGAACAATGCATGAGATAGGTGTGGGGGAGGGTCTAACATAACTTAGTTTTTTTTTCTTTTATAAAAAAAAAGAAATTTTTTTTAACATTTTCTTTACTTTTAAAAACTTTTTGAAAATAGAAACAGTATTTTTACATATTTTTTGTAAGAAATTAAGTCAATTTTAAGGAATAGGAAAATCAAAATTAGGATTTCTTAAACTTGGTCAAAATAAGATTATTTGTTTGATTTTTAGGGTTAGGAAGATAATTTGTCAAAGTAATTAGTCTTGATTTTTACCTTAATGAAATATGCACACTTCATACACTTACACACTTAGGGTTCAAAAATAAAGATTCTTATGCCTTATGAAAAAAAAAGAAAAAGAAAAAATATATATATAAAAAAAAGAAAAAGAAAAAATATAAAAGATAAACAAATTTAATTATTGATTAGCTAGGTGCTTTGGCTTAAGCAAGCCTTAGTATTTATGCGAAAGATGATTAGATAAGTTTGAGAATATATATATATATATATATATATATATAAATCCTCTGATTAAGCTGGGCATTTGTGCCTAATAAAGCATAAGTATTTACACCTAAAAGTGGTTCATATAATAAAATACTTAGTTTTGTGGCCTTGTTTTCTCGAGTCCTTAAGTCCTTGGGGTGTTTTCTCACCCGGTGCCCTAAGACCGTTTGGTTTGGGAGTCATCGATTAAAGGCTCGTTATATGAACAGATTAGAAAGCCTAATAGAACTAAGGAATAATACCACCAATATATATATATATATATATATATATATATATATATATATATATATATATATATATATATATATATATATATATATATATATAAGGCATAAGAGTTAAAGTTAAAGAACCCTTAGTCAAAATTTTCACGGTCACAAGGTGCATATGACTTAGGGTAAAGTAATATACTAGATGAGAAGTACAATTTGACTCCTTACTTTGATTGATAACAAATTTTTGAATAGAGACTAAGTTTAGGAATGAAAAATTCGATTTTCCTATAACTTATAGATTACTTAAATCTTACATTAATATTTCAAATAATTTTCTCTTTCAAAATACTTTTCAAAAATAATAACTCTTTGTTACTCTTTCTTTATGGATTTTGTGGGTGCAATCTACTGAAAACCCTCACGAGACAAAACTCGTCCTCTAGGGGAAACCTAGAGGTTTAATGGCTTGTTGCACATGCTCAGTGCAATCGCGTAACCTGCGAAAGTGGTCTAATAATCTTTGGTTTAGTTTTGTTGATTTGCTCGAGGATGAGCAAAAGATAGGTGTGGGGATGTGATCGTACATATATTTTGTATTCTTTTCATTGCACTCCTACATTTATCGTGTAATAAATCTGCTAATTTTCTTGTCTTAAATATCTATTTTGCAGAAGATAATAATGAAGAGAAAGAGAATTAAACCAAATAAATAGCAGTTAAAATCAGATTTAACTGGATCTATTTGGTTAGTTGAGGATGATCCCAGATCTAGTTAGAACAAATCAAGGATTAGGGCAAATGTTCAGCTGAAGATAAAAGCAAATCAGAAAGATAACACCAAATAGAAACTGATAAAATTCAGATTTCCATAAATCCATTTTGGTTAGCTAAAGATCAACCGAGGATAATATCAAATACAGAGAGATAAATGGATAAAGAGAAGATCAACAGATGAGATGAAGCAAGTTTGACTCAGATTTTGACTGGATACAGTTTAGTATTTGAATCATAACTTTCGCTACCAAATCTCAAATCTGATGATTCAAGATGATCTAGAAAGCAGACTTATAGGGCTACAACTCTTAGGTTGATCACTATTTCTAATTTTGTCATTTAATAAGTGATATTTAGCAATCAACACGCCAACAAACTGCAGATCAGAAATGAATATCCACTTCAAATCAAGTTTGGAGAAAAGGGGAGGATTCAAATTCAGAAATAGCCAGCTTTTCTATCTTCATACTCCACTAACCTCTGCATTTCTTCTATAAATACCTGCAATCTCAAAGGCAAAAAAGGACGACCATGCAGAGATAGGATTTAGTCCAGTTTTTCATTCTTTGTAGTGTAGGTTTTTGTTTTCTTTTCATGTAATTTTTATTTCTTTGTAAGTATAGTTTAGACTGAGATTCATGTAAGTAAGAGAGAGAGGCTTATGTTGAGAGTGACACCGATGTACCTCCTCTTTTCTTCCATCGTTTTTGCATGTAATAAAAGGTAACTTTTTTTTTTATGTTTCTCTTTACTCTTGTTTCCTTCTTCTTCTTTCTACTTTTCTTCTTTTGGTTATGATGAGCATTCAAGTGAATCTAGAAGCATCAGTATAACAATGTTTGTGTGAGTACCAACGATATTTCATGATGATGTTTTCCTCCTCAAGACTCCGTATCATTTCATTCTTGTTCGTCTTGATGATGTAATGTGAATGGGGACTGAGCTTGATCTTATGGCTTATGCGTTGAACGCCTCCGAAGTAAGGTAGAACATGCAAGGGTTCCAGGTAAGTCATCAACTAAAGGAGGTAAGTATTTCTTTAATCTTTTCTTTCTTTTCTTTTATTTCTGTAGTTTAGATCACTAACAACACCCACTTCTTTATCACTCCTTTTTCATTTCTTTGTACATATCCAATTCTGGTTTCTCCATCTTCCCAATCTCTCACTTTCTGCCTAACTTCATTGTAATTTATTTTTCTTTTCTTTTTAGGAAATTAAAGAAGAACTTTAACCATTAATGGTAGCATAAAAGAGAACCTGCTAGAAAAGCTTCCATCACTAGTCCCTCCTTGTAGATCACGACCCGCATAGCCACTTGCTATTGTGGAAGAATTGAGCACCTTGCACTTTTCATTCTTAGTTCTGAAATTCTGTATTTTGTGTGCATGCACTATCTCAATCATTTGCATTCTCGCTCTCCTACGATCAACCTCATTTACGTTCTCCCTCTCCTATGAATGGCCTCATTCACATTCTTCCTCTCCTATAAACGGAAACATAAATGAAAGATATAACTATCATGATATACAATTCATGATCTCAAATCACATAACCATTCAAACACATGGTTCAACATATATTAATTTCAATCAAAATAAAACATGCTTTAAATATAAAAGTTTCATCTTATTTCTAGATCTCTTAAAAATATCGTTTTTATGAGTCTATTTTATTCTATATTAGCATGAGAGTGTACTACAATTCAAAGGATTCATATATATTAATCCTAACAAAATCTAAGCATGAAAAACACATAGAAGTCAAGACATTGGTGAAAATCCTAACCATAAGAACCATAGTGAGAAGGCAATAAGAGAGGAAGGCTTGCTTTGGTCAACCAAGAAGAAAATGATCCAAAGGTTAGGGGTGCTAATAGGGAACTCTTCCTAACTGGTCTCTTCACCAAAGAAAGAAATCCCAAGCTTCTTCTCCAATCTTTCTTTCTCTAGCTATTCTTTCTATCTAGGTTTCTAGGTGACCTTTGTAGAGAAAAGTAGGCAGGGATTTAGAAATGAAAATCATCCAGAAAACATCCTCAAACCAACTTATATATGAGAAGACAAGGACAGAGTTGAGGTCCAATTAGAACACAACTATGCCGCCCCGGTTAGTCGACTACTGAGATCATTAGTCGACTAATAATGATTAAGTCGGTTCAATTAGTCGACTAGAAGAAATGATTAGTCGACTAGTCTGACAATGATAAGTTTCTGTTAAGGGTCATTAATCAACTAGTATAAAGCAATTTCGACTAGTCTGTATTAGTTGACATTTATTAGTCGATTGGAAAAGAATATTAAGCGACGAATCTGGCACTACTTAGTTTCTGTCAAAATAGTAGTCGACTGGTCCCATGTACTAGTCGATTAGGCTGGGTCTAAACACAAAATACATCTCTTCTGGTCTTCTCACCAGTCGACTATCTTGAAAATTAGTCGACTGGTCTGTGCATCAATGCACACAGTTACTAAGCAATATGAATATACTCATATACACACATCACTTTAACCAACTCTCATCACATGTACAAATATATGTACATATACATACATACTCTCATCCAAGCATTAAACTTCATATCAAATCATATACATATACACACATCCAAAACATGAATTAAATCTGAAATAAAAAGTTAAATATTTTCAGGGTGTTACAAGATAATTTGGGTGTTACATGCTACTATAGGGTTGTAGGAAAGAGAGAACGTGATGGTCATGCAATGAAGAATATCAAAAGTAATCTAATAAAAGATGTACACTTGCATGAGGAAATATGACATCAGGTTGATAAACTTGAGAAAATGAGAGTATTCATATAATTTGTGCACCCTAAACAAATTGAACACATGAAACAAGCTTGGAATAGATAAGAATAGGCATCATCAATCACCAATTTTGCTGTTGTCTCCCGTGTGCCACGTGCATGATGCATGCGCATCGTTGTTACTACTACCCACGTATGTCATGTCAGTGCACGATGCCATTGGTCTTGCACTCATTGAGATCTGCATCGGTCCCGTAGTTCTTGATGAGCTTCAGAGCATTGTCCCATGTGATATTGAAGGTCTTGAGGACCTCTTGGTTGTTGAAGAGACTACATAGACCTCTTTATCAATGGCATCCTTCAAGGGAATGCATCAAGTCAGCGAAGGGTTCGTTGATTTGATCAAAGCTGCACACAATATCAGCTTGCTCAGACACGTAGCCTTGGGACCGGGTGGTGGAAGTACAGGATGAGGGGAAGAGAAGAGCAATAAAGGAGAGCTTGGTTGTTTTAGCCATTGTTGTGATGATTATGAGAGTGAGAGAGAGAGAGAGTGTGTTGGTCGTGGCTTGGTTGCGAGCAACAGGCGGGGAAGAGGAGAGGAATTGGAGGAGATGACCATGGTGGCGGCAAAAGTGGGGAAGGATGGCGGCGTGGGTGTTGCCGTGGTCAGCTGGGGTTGGTGATAGCGGTGGGTGAAGGAGGTGGTAGTAATGGGGTTTTCAGAGAAGGGAAACAGCGAGGTGGTGGTGGTTATCATTGTGGAAGGAGATCTCAGCTCGGGCTGCAGGTGAAGTACATGAGAAAAGAAGGGGTCGATGGCGCTCAGGCTTGCGCGTAGAGAGGGCGAGGACGTGGACGTAGTGGGTTGCAAATGAGGTGGCGGCGGCATGCGAAGGTTGCGAGCTGCGTTTGGAAAAGGAAGAGGAAGGAGGAGATAAGAGAGAAAGAGCAGTCTGCAATTTTAGTCTTTGCAGGGAGAGAGAGGATGAAGATAAGAGGGAGATTATATAGGAGAGGTCAGTGGGCTGGCTATTGGGTTGGGTTTTTTTTTTTTTAAAGATTATGGGTTGGCTAATAAATGAGAAGGGAGAAGGCTAGATGGGCTGGGCTTATTGGGCTGGGCTTGTTAGGCTTGTTTTGAATTAATGTTTTTTTGTAAAGTCTAAAGGCTTGCAGGCTGGTCTCCTCTAAAGGAGAAAGGAAAAATAAGAGAGAAAAGAGAAGGAAGTGGGCTTTGCTCATATTAATATATACTATTATAATTTGTAGAAAAAGTGTTTTGATTCTTATGGCTCAAAAAATAAATAAATATAAAATATAAAATTTACCAAACTAGAATTGAAAAATAATTTTAAAAAAAATAAGAATTTACAATTTTATTTATATAAGATTCTAGGAAATTCTAAAATTAGATTTTAAAGAGAATGTAACTTATCAAAATTAAAACAATTTGGAACTAGAATTCCTAAAAGTTGAAAAAACATAAAAGACTAATCAAGCTAGAGTTTCAATCTGCTTAGAATAGAAAATAAAATAAAATCTCAATTTATAAAAACTGAAGGAAAAATTAACTCTGTATTATTATCAAATATTAACTTATGTTTTATTAATTAGGAATATTACAATCTGCATCAATCCATTGCGAGTCACTTTGATCAATCCACGTGTCATCGATCGGTGCTTTTTCTTTCCAATAGACCAGATATCTTCGAGTCTCACCATCTTTGGTGGTGATAATCTCATTATTTATCACCATCTTTGGTGGTGATAATCTCATTATCTAAGATTTTATCAACTTTATCTGCTATGTTGGGCAACATATCTGGGAATGGAGGAAGGGAGGGGCTCTCATAAATAGGCTCAGGGGAAGGCTTATCAACCAGTAGATTGTTAGGATTAAAATCAGAACTCTTGTAATTCAATAAGTCTTCAATATTGAAAGTAGAACTGATGCCAAAATCTTTAGGAATGTCTATAACATAAGCATTATCAGTTAGTTTCTTCAAGACTTGAAATGGACCAGCACTACGAGCATGTAACTTCTTAACGGTCCCAAGAGAAACCGTTCCGAACGAATTCGAACCATCACAAAATCACTAACATTAAAAGTTTTAAGTCGTTTTCTAACGTTAGCTTGTAACTTATAGTGGGCATTGTTTATAGCTATCTTATCACTGATCTCCTTATGTAGTTCATGCACATGTGATGCAAATATAGATGTAGACTCAGATACTCTATAATGGTCAGCATATGGATGAGATCAATGTGTTACCTAGGTTTAAAACTATAAACAATCCCATGCAGACTCTACCTATTGACAGATGAATTATATGTAAAGGAAGGGGATGGTATCGACAGTAGAGGATGAAGGGGGTGGCGGCCAGAGCAGCAAGGGCAGTAGGGAAAAGGATGAAGCGACAACAAGTGGTGATGGGGAAGGTGGAGTCGACAGCAGAGCCAGGAAAGGAAAGTGCAGGCTCCTTTCTTTAGTTCTTGATCATGGGCCTTCGCACTGATCAAGTTAATTCCTTCAGTTTCTTAGGCAATAAGTGTTTGCTCAAGCTGTCCAACATTGGGTCGGGAGGGCAGTAGCTTAATATTCTTACCCTTATGTTCAATTGATACATGTTGGATCAATTATAGATGATGACATTTTTTCGAGTAACCATGATCGTCCTAGGATAATTTAAACCACGTCCATGGTAACCAAATCAGATCTTGTCTTGTAAAAGTTAAAGTCAATTGGGACAAGACATCGTTGCTTCACTTCTAGGTCCATGGGGTTAATCCAAGATATCTTATACGAGTGGGGATGGATACAACCTTTAACCCAAGCTTTTTGATCACCTTGGACGATACTAAATTGATACATCGTCCACTATCCACAATCACCTTACAATTCCTATCTGCTATCTTGGTGAACATGTGAAAGATTGCAACACTTCTCCCATCATCCTTTTCTATCGATTTTGAAAAGGCACACCTGACGATGGACAAGTGAATTGAAAGTGCTTGCTTAATGCAACTATATACAACATCTTCAACTTTGTGAACGTCATTGAATTCTTCACCTACTTCTTAATCCATATGGTAAGTGAACTCCTCTGAATCAGATTCAGAGGCTTCAGTGGGAGCTTCATCAGTTATGGCGATCTTGACAGATTGGAGCAATTGACAACCATGTGTTCATATCCTTGGCACTTATAGCACTTTGTAGTGGGGCTAACCTAGGAGAATTCCCATTCGGGGCCTTTACTTCTGTTGTCCCATTTAACTCTTTTGCCCTTACATCACTCCTATGCGAGGGTGGAAGGGTATTAGACCTATGAGACTGGGTTGTTTGGGAAGGTCTAGACATGATTGTTCTCTGGTCATGGCTCTAGACGTGTGGTTGGACCTAGCAACATCTAGGTCTTGAACTAACACGCAGATGTTCTCGAATTTGGTAATTTTGCGAGCTTATAGTTCCATTCGTAAGTCTTCTCTAAGCAGCTTTGAATTTAGAGTGGATTTGGGCTTCACTTTCTGTGATGAAGGCACTGTATCTGATGATAAATTCGCCAAACTTGACAATGCATTCCTTCACCGATTTGTTGCCTTGACTGAATTGGTGCCACCTGCCTAAAAGGCGGACATAATAAGATGGCTGCACATACTTGCCCTTGAGAATATTCTTCATAGTGGTCATGTCTCTATAGGTTGTTAAGCTCGAGATGCTCACATTTTCTTCATGTTGGTCCAGTATTGGCTGGCCTGATCGGTTAACTTCATGGATGTGAACCTAGCCTTCTTAGGCTCAGAAAGGGGATACCATATGAAATATACATCGATGTTTTGATGCCAATCTAGAAAAAGTTGGGGTCTAAACAGCCATCAAATGTAGGCACGTCCAACTTAATGCTCTTCAAATATCGTTCATCGAGATTAGGTGTATTATTTGGAGTATTATGCCTATTATTTGGCTGCAATGGAGGTTCCTCAATTACAGGTTGTTCAGGGGTAGTTTCTAATTGGCCAGTCTCTCATCGGTCATTTCTTAATTTCAGTTCACAATTTGGGTTAAGGCGTCAAGCTTAGTCTGTGTGCCGGCAGTGTTACGACAAGTTGGGCTATTTGAGATAGTATATGGGTGTAGTGGGATTCACTAGACTATCCTAAAAGATAAGGTCCACCCCTATGGATTGGCAAAGCACTAAACAAAATCTAAATGAAATGAAAGAGGACACAACTCTAACTAGATGTAATTTTTTTTAGATTATTATTATTGTTAGTATAGATAGATAATAAGGTAATTGGTTTATTGGGTTTACATTACACATAACCCAATACTTGTTTGTAATCTCTATATATTGAGATGAGATCTCTCTAATAAATCTAGACTCCTAGGGTTTTGTTATTTCAACATGGTATCAGAGCATAAACAAAAACCCTAGTCGTCATCCTCTCTTCTCCTTCTCTCTCTCTGCACTCCAAAATCTCCACCACACTTCCTCTCCCCTTCTTAAGCCCTGCTGCCACCCTCACAAGGTCTACTGCCCCCCACAACCTGCCGCCACCTCACAAGCCCTGCCGAAGGATCCCAGGGCCTACTGCATTGGTCTGAAGGCCTGCCGAAACATCCCCAAGGCCTGTCAACCGCTCCAAGGCATGTTGCACTATTTTTGGAGGTTAAAAACTAGTATAGGTCTTTTTTTTTATCTGGATCTGATCCATTCCCAAGGCTTCCTGCCTCATGGTTGTGATCTACTATGGCTTGTCTCTGTGCCTTGTCTAATCTAATCTACTTGAATTCTAATCTGATCTGTTCTGCCTTTCAATAATAATCTGATTTGCTTTCTGACTACTATTGTTTGCTTTTGGTATTATCCTTGATTGGCTGCAATGTCAAGTGATATGAGTTCTTCCTTCACTCGGATCTCATTACCGATAGTTGAGACTTCTATACCTAAGACGATGTTGGGAACTACGGTGAAGTTGAATGAGATCTTCTCTTCTATAGTCAAGCATACGTCTATTCGAATATTATTGGCAATAGTAGCTCAGTTTGATTTAGAGCTGGAGCAGATAGATGTCAAAAAAGAATTTCTACACGGTGAGCTGAAGGAGATATACATGAAGCAACCTGAATGTTATATTCAGGAGGGTCAAGGAAACAAAGTGTATCCTCTAACTAAGTCCCTCTATGAACTTAAGCAGTCTCCCAGTCAGTGGTACTAATGGTTCGACTCTTTTATGATCAAGGCCAGTACAACCGATGTGAGTATGACAGTTGTGTCTATTTCAAATAAAATGATGATCCGACATATTTATTGTTATATGTAGATGATATGCTGATTGCTGTAAGAAATAAAGCACATATTCAGAAGTTTAAAACTCAGCTAAAGAAGAAATTTGATATGAAGGACTTGGGAGAAGCCAAAAAGATCTTACGTATGAACATCACTCGAGACAGAGGCTCAAATAGACTTTGATTATCCCAAGAGAACTATATTCTCAAGATGTGGGAGAGATTCAACATGGCGAAAGAAAGACCAGTTACCACTCCTTTGGCAGGTTACTTCAAATTATCCTCCAAGCAGTGTCCACAATCACCGGAAGAGGAGGAGAAGGAGATGTCTCGAGTAGCAGTGGGATCGCTCATATATGTTTAGTCTGCACTAGACCCGACTTAGCCTATTAAGTTAGCATAGTAAGTCAATTCATGTCAAAAGAAAGTAGCATTGAGAAGCAATGAAGTAGGTGCTACGATATCTGCAAGAGACTGCGAGACTAGGCTTGGTGTTTCAGAGATTGAAAATAGGGAAGCCTAGAGAATTACAAGGCTATGTTAATGCAGATTATGCAGGAGATCTTGATCAGTGAAAATCTACGACGGTCTATGTGTTCACGACAGCTAAGTGCATCATTAGTTGAAAGGCAGAGTTACAAGATATGACTGCTCTTTCAACAACAAAGAATGAGTACATGGCTGCAATTGAGACATCAAAGGAAGCTTTGAGGTTGAGAGGATTGATTGAGACTTTTGTATAATGCAGGATTCGTTTGGATTCATTGCGACAGTCAAAGTATTATTCATCTTGTGAAGGATCTTATGCATCACAAGAGAATAAAGCACATTGATATGAGGTATCATAAGATATATCAGTGGTTCGCAAATGAGAAGTTGATTGATTTGGTGAAAATTAACACGAGGAAGAATCCAGCATACATGATGACAAAGACCAGCCCAGTTGAAAAGTTCAGAGCATCTCTGAACTTCATCAAGGTTCTCCAAAGGTAAGGTGGAGAATAGGCTCATGGAAGGGAGCCATGTACAGTCACAAAAGGGAGGAGAAAGTGCAGTGAATGACAAAGGCTAATTTTTATGGAGAGACTCAATGAACAATGAGTCAATGTGAAGATTGTTAGTATTTTAAGTGCCTCATATTCATTAGAGAAGAATCAAGAATCAGGTGGAGGTATTATAAGTTTCAGAGATCATGCATGGACATGTACATGCTTTATGCATGTTCTCAGTGACTAATAGATTTTATTAGTCGACTAGGTTCTAGGCTAGTCGACTAATACTTGAGTATAGTCGACTAGGACTTGTGACAGAAAGTTGGGGTTTCAGATTTTGTCAGCGTATTAGACTAATTATTAGGTATAGTCGACTAATACTTGGTATTAGTCGACTATTATTACGTTATGGTAGTTTTCTTATATGGTTCTGTTCTCAGTTTGGATTATATTCGGGTTTGTTTCTTTTTATGAGGCGAGGCTGATTGGATTATTGAAGTTTAGGTTGGATTAGGATCATCCTAAGGCTTATATAAACCCTTCGGGATGGCCTTATGAAGGCAAGTCAAGAAAGTCAAGTTTATAAGAAATTTCATCATTAAGAGTTGTAAGAGAGAGAGATCTTCTTGTAACTCTTGTATTTTTTTTCTGTTTTAATAAAAATTTCTCCCCTCTTCCCCGTAGACGTAGGCACTCTTGTCGAACCACGTTAAATCTGGTGTTTTTTGATTGTGTGGTGATTTAATCTCATATGCTTGCTAGTGGTAGATCTTCTACGCTTCCACTGTCGAGTCTTCAACTCGTTGTTTCTCTGTTTTTGTATCAACATTGATCAACATATTGAAGCCGAAGCGATAGCCAAGGTCGTAGAACATTTCGAGGCCGTGGAAGAACAAAAGGCTGTGGACAGGAATGGAGAGGCGATTTTCAATTCAAAAATTATGAAAATCAAAGTTCAAAGTTCACAAGAGGCCGCGGAAGAAGAAGATCCTTTGAAAGAGGAAGGTATAATAAATCTCAAGTTCAATATTTTAATTGCAAGAAATATGACCATTATGCATCAAATTGTTAGAATCATACTTCCAACCATATTGAAGAAGAGAATATTATGTTAAAAGAAGAGGCGAAGAAGAAAATATTGTTCTTTTACCATTAAAAGTAGATGGAGAAAAAGAAGACATGTGGTATCTTGATACATGTGCAAGTAACCATATGTGTGGGAAGAAAAATATGTTCGGTAACTTAAACGAATCCGTGAATGGCCAAGTCACTTTTGGTGATTCTTCAAAAATCCTAGTAAAGAGAAGAGGTAAAATTCTTATTCATCAAAGAAATGAAAGCCGCTAACACATTTCAAATGTTTATTATGTTCCAAACATTAAAAACAATATCCTAAGTTTAGGCTAGTTGTTGGAAAAGGGCTATGATATACATATGGCAGATCGTCCTCTTTTCATAAAAGAGAAACAAAGAAGGATGATTGCAAAAGTCCAAATGATGAAGAATCGGATGTTTCTTCTTAATGTCCAGAGTGGTGGTGTGAAGTGCTTGAAAGCATATGTGAAATACACCTCGTGGTTATGGCACTTGAGATTTGGCCATTTAAATTTTAGCGATCTCAAGTTGTTAGCGAAACAAAATATGCGAGAGGATTCTCATTCATTAATTTCATTTGAGACACTCTTTTATTTCTGCTAAGGCCACGGAGTCACTCACAGTTAGCAAAATGTCATCAACATATACAGCTCGTATCACTGAGCCAGACATGAACAAACACTAAATGTTCTGAATGATAATGAGCAAACCAATACTAGAGATAACTATGCTGAACTTCTCAAACCCTGCCCTTGGACTCTGTTTGAGTTCATAGTTCACCTTCCTAAGTCTACAAACAGTATTCTCTCCCTAAGAAATATACCCTGAAGGTTGCTCCATATAAAATTTCTCCTTCAAGTCCCTATAGAGAAAGACATTCTTGACATCTGTTGAAATAAAGGCCACTCCATATTAAAAGCAACAGAAAACATAATTCGAATGTAGTTCAACCGAGCAACTAGTGAAAAAGTCTCAAAGTAGTCCATGCCATAGGTCTGAGTGTATACTTTGGAAACAAACCTGACTTTATACCTATCCACTGAACCATCAGGGCGATACTTCAAGGTATAGACCCATCGACAACCCACAACAACAGCATCTTTGGGTGCATAGATCAACTCCCAAGTTCCTCGAGAAATAAGAGCATCTATCTCCTCATCTATAGACTGCTTCTAGGCAGGTATTAATATAACCTCCTCATACGACCTGGGTAAGGATACAGAGGACAAAGACAGGACAAACTGGTGAAAGGAGGGAGTAAGATTATCATATGAAATAAAATAAGAGATAAGATGATCAGTACAAGACTGTTTACCTTTGCGGAGGGCAATAGGAACATCAAAATTAGAGGAAGATAATGACGGCTGAGGAGGTGGACCTTTTACTGGAGAGGAGGTAGCCGAAACTGGTTCAGAGGCAGAAACTTTTTGCCAATGAGTGTAGAGATGTCTGAAATCTTTTTTCAGAGGTGGCTTTGGTGTAGGTAGCACTGTAGTATCTTTTAATGATACTAGCGAAAACATATCATGGACAACAACAGGTGCAGGTAAAGGAACAGACGGTGAAAGAAAAATAAATTTTGATGCAGTAACTGGATCTTGTGGAGAAAAATAAAGAACTGATTCAAAAAATGTGACATCAGCTGACAAAAAATACTTTCTGGTTGATGGATTATTGCACCAGTATCCTTTTTGAGTTTGAGAATACCCAACAAAGACACATTTTATAGACTAGGAGACAAGTTATCCAGACCTGAAGGTAAATCCTAAACAAAACATGTACAACAAAAAAAAACGGAGAAACTAAGAAGATACTTTTGTCAGGATATTGACATGAAAAAGGGATTTTACCATGAAGAACTGAGGAGGGCATCCTATTAATTAAAAGATATGCGTTTAATACTGCATCTATTCACAAATACTTCAGAACATGCATATGAATCATCATAGTTCGAGCAATAGATGTGTCTATGTTTGCGTTCCGCAACACCATTCTGTTAGGACGTATGAGAGCGGGAGGTTTGATGAATAATCTCATTCTTAAAACAAAAAAGAGACATTATTTTTCATATGTTTAGGGCATTGTGAGTACGAAGCACACAGATGAGGTAGAAAATTGAGTTTTTATTTCATTATGGCAAAGTTTGATGACACCAAAACTTTAGACCTCTCTTTTAGTATAAATATAGCCAAGTCATACGAGAGAAATCATCAACAAAGATGAGAAAATATCTAAAACTTTTGGATGAGGGTACACGATTAGGACCCCAGACATCAGAATGAACTAACTCAAATGCAGAACTACTACGGTTATTGACTCGACTTGAAAAAGAGACATGATGATGTTTGCCCATCTTACAAGGTGCATACCAAGTGTAGAGAAACAAAATTCAAAAGAAATTATTGACTGAAGCTTTTGCAATGAGGGATGACCCAAACGCCAGTGCCAGAGTAGAATAGGATCAGGTTGACCTGTAACTAAGCCATTATGGGATACTCCATCATCTAAATATTACATGCCTCCTTTCTCATGACCTGAACCAATCCTCCTCCCAATTATCAGGTCTTGAAAGACACAGTAAGAAGGAAAATAGGTTACACTGTAGTTATATTGTTTAGTAAACTGGCTGATAGATAACAAGCTTATAAAAAAGTTTAACATATAACATATTTTTAAGGTTCAAGGATAGAGTAGCCTGAACTATCCTATCACCAAGGATAGGAGATTGTATACCATCAGCAATATTAACAGAAGAAAATTGAGTGAAAAGATGTAAAGAGGTGAATTTATCCTTAATGCCTGTCATACGAGATGAGCCTCCTGAATCTAATATCCAAAGTCTGTGAGAAGAGGCAATATAAGCATTCATACCTAAAGAAGATGGATGAGTTGATGAATGACCTACCTGATAGGACTCGAGCTAACTTAACCTATCATACTCGTCCTATGACATCTAAATAGTAGGAGCACCAGAAGGTGCAGAGGTAGTATCCGAGAGAACATGAGCAGTATCAGCAGAGAGTCAACATGGAGAAACTGAAATCACCTAGAGGGGGGTGAATAGGTGACTAGCTAATCAATAGTGGATTAATACAAAATTAAAACTATTTAAGCAAACTAAAAATTCTTAAGCACAACACACCAAGTATAACACAAGAGTGTAGCCGAATTCCCCGTGAAGGGCTCTGGACTATCTCCTCAAGATTCCTCTAGATAAGAGTTGAGGTGCCGCTATGGTTCTCTTGGTTGAATACAAGTGTGAGCAAACAATCCCCAAGCATGTATCAATATAAGTACAAATATATCAAGCAAGTAGAGATATGAGCAATAAGCTGAAGCAAGATATAAAGACAAGTGAGAGATAGAGAGAGCAATCACAAACATGGGAGATTTATTTCGAGGTTTGAGCACCCTTGCTCTACGTCCCCGCCTTCAACACTATGAAGGATTTCCACTAGAATCGATTCCACCGGACCACTCGTGTCCTAGCTTTAACGCGGGTCTCAAACCCCGCGTTTATGGCCTCTACGTGACGCGACTCCCACGTCTGCGACTCCTACGTCTTCATCCCCTCTCCTTCTAGCTCATTCTCTCTCCTCCATATAATATAATATTTACTATATTGAACGCGTTTACGCATTAGTTACTTGGATTCCGGAGATCAGGCATTTCATGGTGTTTTCCAAAGTTCTAGGCGAGTGCCCTCGCCTTTCCTTTGGACTTTTCCCGCATTGTCGGGTTGACTTGCATTGTATCATGCATTTGTATCGGTAATCTCGTTTTGGTTTGTGATGTATATAACTGTTATGTTATCTCTTCTAACATGTCCCCTGTTATGACATGACTTATCACCTATCACCCACCTGAACACTTGTCATTTATGATTAACTCCTAACTCATGATTATCATAATACGGGAATGTAATACCTGATTGCTTGTTATGAACTCCTGTTATGCTTGATATGTACTCCTTTATGACTAGTTATGTTTCTACTTATTCCCGTAATCTGATAATGATGTTTAATAAGCCATAAAAAGGATAACTTACCCGGGGAATGGGAGAAAGTGATGGATGCCGGTATGATGCCTTGCTTATAGTTGTGGAATACTAAAACCGACGATTCATGTTAGGGGATTTTAGACCCCCAGAAGATGCATGCTAGGGGGATTTTAGGCCACCAAATGGCTGTATCCCAGGCGGACGGGAACAACTATAAATATGTGCTATCAGTTCTTCATCAGCTTCCAATAATCAACCACGACTTACTTATATATGGATGTATGTATGTTGATATGTACACCAGGACACATACCTAGATATATGGGTCGGACGAGTAATAATAATAAAATGCTAAGATAATAACTTGTTATGTTGCCCTACAAACTTGGTTATACTACTTGTCTCGCCACAATTGCTTTCATCAGGTTTTACATCGGATTTCTGGTTTATGAGCATAACTATATTATACCTGCTTATATCCTGCTTTACCACTTGTGTTCTATTCCACCAGTCTCCTGCTCTTATGATATCATACCATGAATTTTCTATACCTAATATCACTAGTTATATCTCTACTTGCTCCTGTATTCTTGTGCCCATGACACGGTTTCCAATGTATGTTCACGTTTCGGATTTATCAATTCACATGTACTTATCCATGTATGCAACTTGGCATTTGTATCTCCACTTGCTGGGGAGTTCTGACTTTCCTGGATCCTCATGTCCAGGTCTCGGAGCTTGGACTGACGTGGATCTTCTTAATGTGGACCCAGCTTACTTTGCAGAGCAGGCAGACCAGCTGCAGCTCCAGTCCTTTCCTTGCTCCCCCGGGTTGGCTCGCAGCATCTCCTGCAACTCGTGAGCGCCCTTTTGTACTGTTCATACTTGTACATCTCCTTGTATTCTCACATTTGCGCCTATCGGTGATGTAATATTCTTGTAATATTTATCACATCTGGTGATAGTTTTGTAATTGTACTCATATGTTGGAATGTATAATGCACCACGTGCTTCTGTACTCTGATTCTTGCTTGTACTGATGCTTAGCGTATATACGTAAGGATCTTTCTGACCTGCGTATATACGTCGCAGTAACATCTCCGTACCCATGGGATCGGGACGTTACAGGATGGTATCAGAACCTAGGTTCTTGCATCCTAAGTACGTCCAGACGGCGAATTAATGGTAAAGAAATTTGCAACTAGAATACAAGAGTCCTGGTTATACAATCCAACTACAAGTGCAGAGTTATCTATCTCTTCCTTCTGATCCATTTCTTGAATCCTGAGACCTTCAATCATTTACCTTCCAGCTTCTTCCTGTTACCCCTTCAACTAACTCAGATATGGAAAGACGGGGAACACGTAATGGTGCTGGTACATCGCAAGATGGATCCAACAGAGACAATGATAGCCTAATGAGGATACTTCAAGGGATGATGCAAAGTCAACAACAGCAGACAGAGCTTCTACGTCAAGGACTGTTAGTTGCACCCCGAGAACAGAGGCCAGGCAACGTGTCGGATTTTAGGAGATTACAACCGGCGATCTTTTCAGGCACAGAGAAGCCCCTGGATGCGGAATAGTAGCTGGTAGACACAATGGATCTTTTGAAGGCGGCCCGAGTCCCTGATGAGAACCAAGTGGAAGTGGCCAAGATACAATTGAAAGATGTGGCCCGAACATGGTGGTTGGAGGAAGAAGCGACGTTGGAGAAACCCATCACATGGGACCAATTCTCAAAGGGTTTCTACGAGAGATTCTTCCTTGCAACAGCTCAAAGAGACATGGAAGAACAATTTATCCGTCTACAATAGTGAAACTGGTCAGTGGATGAATATGCTGCCGAATTCTTGAGGCTTAGCAGATTTGCTCCCTACATGGTGGCAGACGAAGAAAAACGGGCTAGTAGATTTCAGCAAGGGCTGAAGATGGACGTCCAGATGTATCTTATTCCTCAACAGCTGAAGACGTACTCACAGGTTCTCTCCATTGCCCGTGAAATAGAACGAGGACTGGAAAAGAAGAGTGGGAACCAGGTGCAGAACAAGTCAGTAAAGAGACCCTTTCAGTTGATGAACGAAGAAGACGCAGCCAGGACCATCAATGGCCCGATAATCAAGCGACCATTCCAACCTTCTCTTCCTCAGATCATATGCAATTTCTGCCACAAGCCTGGACATTATAGGAAAGACTGTTGGATGGCTAACGGACTATGCTTAGCATGTGGGACCGGGAGTCATGTAATAAGAGATTGCCCATTCAGAAGGGTAGGAAATACAACACCAATCTGACCAGTACTTCCAACTCCACCATTGAGAAGGAACCCAGAACCCGTAGACCGAAGAGCTCCATTCCCGCCCCAGCAGTATGATCAGCCACAGAGAGGACCTAGAATTAGAGTAGATCATGGTAAAGGCCAAGTCTACAACATGTCAGCGGAG
The DNA here is from genome assembly GCA_038442645.1 of Agave tequilana. Taxonomy (NCBI): domain Eukaryota; kingdom Viridiplantae; phylum Streptophyta; class Magnoliopsida; order Asparagales; family Asparagaceae; genus Agave; species Agave tequilana. The sequence goes on from JAVJIF010030877.1 coordinate 56,703, forward strand.
GCATCAGGCTAAGCAATAGCAGAATATAAAGCCCAGTATCCAGAACATGAATCTTGAGGATGTCACTGTAACCGCTACCCTGATCTTTTGTATTTTGATTTGATAATCTTTTGTAAATATTCCACTTTATTATTCTCTCATTGTCGACCCTGGTCTATCCTGCGTTCATCTTCCCCTTATCGAAATTGCGAGGACGCAATTTTTGTAAGGTAGTTGGAATGTAACACCCCGCTCCCGGAATACGTACTTAGTTACATATTCAGATTTTTCAATCGTATTTATTTATTTACTTCCTTTATTTGTTTTGTATTATGAATTGTTATTATGATTGTTTTACTTTGGATCTGGATTCGTGGACTCGGAGTCAGCCCTAGTCTGAATTGGGGACTCGATCCTAGTTTAGTACTCAATTTGGACTTTCTGCTATTCAGATTTAACCGATTTCAGTTTCAAACATCATTTTCCAATATTTTATATTTTTCATAATTTTCTAAAATTTTTCAGAATTAAATTGAAAATCTTCAAAACCGGTGTTGACCACTACCACTGACCGATTCTCAGATTTTTAATTTACAAACGGAGTTAAATTTCAAGAAACAACTTTCTCATAACTTCTTAAAATTATATTTTCTATCTAAATACTTTTTCTGAGATTTTTCTGAATTTATCAAAATTCCACTAGATTTGGTGTCGGCTAGTATCACTAGTTGATTCCAGGAATTTTAGTTTACAATTGGAATCAAATTTATGGATTCTACTTTCATATTACTTCTTAGAATTATATTTTCTCCTTTCAAGCATTTTCTGAGATTTTTCAGATTTTATCAAAAATCCGGCCGACCCTGTGTCGACGATAGGTTTCAGGATTTTTATTTTGAAAATGAGATTGAATCTCTGAAAATTAATTCGCCAAACATCTTAAAATAATATTTATTATTTTTGAGAATTTTTGGGAAGCTTTCCGAGTTACTTAATTTTTTCGACTTTTTCGGAGCTTCGGTTTTTCCCAGATACCAGAATTTTATCCAGATATTTTATTTTTCTTTTTCATTTACTCTCTCCTCGCTAGATGCGAGTCTCACCAAATCTGGATTCGATTTTTAATGCAGAGATCCTCTCCATTATGCATTTAATGTTATGTCTTTCAAGTCATTATGACTTTTTGTCTTTCTGTTTAACGCAACATTTGCGTTTTTACATGGACGCAAGTTCCATCCCCGTGTCTGGGAAATTGCCCGATGCGTATTTTCATCTAACTGAGATGCGGACCTCTTTTTAAATGAGACGCAAGTCTCATTTGTTGCGTCTCATTTGTTTGGAAGCAATGACAAACTTGTAATAATAATTTCCTCCCTTATATATAAAACACCTCCTCCTTTCTCTCTCTTTCATTTTTCTTCATTTCCTTCTTCACTTCCAGCAAAGGCCACGAACAGCCTTGCCTCCCTCCTTGGCCGGCCACCTTCACCACCATCATCACCAACTTCTCCACCATCTTTCTCTCCATCTTCCCTCCATCTCCTTCTCTATTCTAACAACCACAACACCACCATACCACCATCTTCTTCCTTCTTTTTCCATCAAAATAACCCATCTCCTTCACCATTTTCTCCATCATTTCACCATTTTCTAACGAGATATAGCTTCGCTCTCTGAAACCCCTTTTCCAAAACTTCATTTTCACCATTTCAACTACACTTGCACCATTACCACACCTTCTTTGGGGCTTTAACCGTCGCCTCCGGCCACCTCCGGCCTCCGGCCGCCGCCGCCGCTGACCGCCACCAAGCCTTGGCCGGCTTTCCACCCCTCCCCTTCTTCTTTCTTTTCTTTCCTATCCTTCTTTCTTTTCTTCCCTCCTTTCTTTCTATCTTCTTCTTCTTCTTCCTTCTTTTTTTCATTTCTTTCTCTGATTCCTGCGTCTCCCTCTCACCCCTCACCCTTGCGTCTCACTTCCTGGCTCTCTCTCTTTCTCTGTTAATTGCTAGATGCGGAGCTCACCCCCGCATCTAAGCAATTCCTTAACGCGACCTTCGCGTTCTTATATTAACACGACGCGGAACTCACGTTCGCGTCTGTGTTCTTCTCGTGTCCTAGCTTTAACGCGGGTCTCGAACCCCGCGTTTGTGGCCTCTACGTGACACGAACTCCCGCATCTGCGACTCCTACGTCTTCATCCCCTCTCTTTCTAGCTCATTCTCTCTCCTCCATATAATATAATCTTTACTATATTGAACGCATTTACACGTTAGTTACCTAGATTTCGGAGATCAGGCATTTCATGGTGTTTTTTGAAGTTTTAGGCGAGTGCCCTCGCATTCCCTTTGGACTTTTCCCGCATTGTCGGGTTGACTTGCATTGTATCATGTAGTTGTATCGGTAATCTCGTTTTGGATTGTAATGTACATAACTGTTATGTTATCTCTTATAACATGTCCCCTGTTATGACATGACTTATCACCTATCACCCACCTGAACACTTGTTATTTGTGACTAACTCCTAACTCATGATTATCATAATACGGGAAAGTAGTACCTGATTGTTTGTTATGAACTCCTGTTATGCTTGATATGTACTCCTATTATGACCAGTTATGTTTCTACTTATTCCCGTAATCTGATAATGATGTTTAATAAGCCATAAAAAGGATAACTTACTCAGGGAATGGGAGAAAGTGATGGATGCCGGTATGATACCTTGCTTATAGTAGTGGAATACTAAAACTGACGATTCGCGTTAGGGGGATTTCAGGCCCTCAGAAGATGCGTGTTAGGGGGATTTCATGCCCCTAAATGGCTGTCCCGGGCGAACGGGAACACTATGAGTATGTGCTATCAGTTCTTCATCAGCTTCCAATAATCAACCTCGACTTACTTATATATGGATGTATGTGTGTTGAGATGTACACCAGGACACATACCTAGATATATGGGTCGGATGAGTAATAATAATAAAATGTCAAGATAATAACTTGTTATGTTGATCTACAAACTTGGTTATACTACTTGTCTCGCCACAATTGCTTTCATCAGGTTTTACATCGGATTTTTAATTTATGAGCATTACTATATTATACCTGCTTACATCCTGCTTTACCACTTGTGTTCTATTCCACCAGTCTCCTGCTCTTATGTTATCATAACATGAATATTCTATACCTAATATCACTTGTTATATCTCTACTTACTCCCATATGCTTGTGCCCATGACACAGTTTCTAATGCATGTTCACGTTTCAGATTTATCGATTCACATGTACTTATCCATGTATGCCACTTGGCATTTGTATTACCACTTGCTGGGGACTTCTGACTTCCCTGGATCCTCATGTCTAGGTCTCGGAGCTTGGACTGATGTGGATCTTCTTACTGTGGACCCAGCTTACTTTGCGGAGCAAGCAAACTAGCTGCAGCTCTAGTCCTTTCCTTGCTCCCCGGGTTGGCTCGCGGCTTCTTCTGTAACTCGTGAGCTCCCTTTTGTACTGTTCATACTTGTACATCTCTTTGTATTCTCGCATTTGCGCCTATCGGTGATGTAATATTCTTGTAATATTTATCACATCTGGTGATAACTTTGTAATTGTACTTATATGTTGGAATGTATAATGCATCACGTGCTTCCGCACTCTGATTCTTGCTTGTACTGATGTTTAGCGTATATACGTAAGGATCTTTCTGACCTGCGTATATACGTCTCAGTAACGTCTCCGTACCCGCGAGATCGGGGCGTTACACGCTGGGTAGGGGGCTTGGCTAGAGGTGGAGGTGCCTGTGATGGTGGTGGGGTTCAGTTGCTAGAGAAGACGAGAGAGATAGAAAGAGGTGAAATTGAAGAGAGTTAGAGAGAGAAAGTAAAAGGAAAGAGAGAAAGGAAGGGAAATGATAAGAGGGGGATAATTTGAGAGAAGAAGGAGGAGAAAGAAGGGTGCTCTCGGCGCCAGGGGAAGGGGAAGAAAAAAAGAAAGAAAAAGAAAAAAGAAAGGAAAAAAGGAAATAGAAAGAAAAGGGGGAGAAGATATTTTTTTTGGGGGGGAGATATTTTGGGTGCGTGAAGGAGACTAAAGGGGAAAAGGAAAAGAAAAAAAGAAAAGAGAAGAGAAAAGAAGATCTGAGGAGAATAAAAGGAAAAATAAAGAAAGAAAGAAAAGAAAATATCCGGATAGATATCTCGGATCAGGAAAATACCAAAAACTCCGAAAAAGCTTAGAAAATGAAGTAACTCGGAATAATTTTTAAAAATTTATAAAAAAAAATATTATATTAAGGACCATGATGAAATCAGATATAAGAAATTCAATCTTATTTTTAAAATAAAAATTCTGAATTCTATCGACGATACCGGTCGACACCAAAACCGGTCAAAATTCGATATATTCAGAAATTTTTTTAAAAATATAGTAAGGTAGAAAATGTGATTCTAAAAAATAATGTGATAACAAATTTTAGAAATTTAACTCTGTTTGTAACTTAAAAATCCTGAAATCGACCAGCGATACTGGCAGACACCAAACCTGGTGGAAGCTTGATAAATTCAGAAAAATCTCCAAAAATGCATTGAGATAGAAAATATTATTTTGAGAAACAATGTGAAAGTAGTTTTTAGAAATTTAACTCTTTTTATAAATTAAAAATCTGAAAATCAATCGGCAGTACCGGTCGATACCGGTTTTGAAGATTTTTCAATTTAATTCAGAAAAAATTCCAGAAAATCATAAAAAATCTATAATATTAGAAAATAATATTTAAAACTAAAGCTGATCAAATCTGACTATCAAAAGACCAAATTGAGGAATAAACTAAGATAGGGTCCCAGATTTAGACTAGGGCTGACTCCGAGTCCACAAATGCAGATCCAATGCAAAACAATCACAAAAATAATTATAAAACACAAATAAATACAGAAAGCAAATCAAAAAATATGATTGAGAATCTGAATATGTAATTCAATATGTATTTTGGGAATGGAGTGTTACATTCTATCCACCTTACAAAAATTTTGTCCTCGAATTTTTGATAAGGGGGAAGATGAACACAGGAAGGACAGGAACGAGGATTACACCAATTAAGATATGACTAATTAAGGGTAATGCTTATAACCAACTGACCAATAACTCTAGATCTAGACATCTCCTACACTTCCTGTTGTATTAATCTTCTAACAGTACTATGATAATACTGATGTGATGTATACTGATAAAAGAATACTACTAGAATTTCAGTAGACTGACCCCCTCTGAATAATAATAAGAAATAAACTGGCCTAATGAAATGAGCAATAATACTTTCTTTCGGACTGCGAGACAAAGCTGATGAAATTCATAAAATTCATAGAAATCTGTAATGGTGAAATCCATAATATAAAACCTCTGCGTGACATGAAACTATTTTCGGTGAAGAGTCTGTAATAAGATTACTAGATATTCCATCTATCTTCTGCCACTCTGAAAATACATCATAATATTGTAGATAAAAAAACCCTAATAAACTGATCGCAAATATAAAAATAAAGAACAACCGATAATAATGAGTTCTGAAAACTGAGCGTCAGTTTCTCTGAAAGGCATAACTAAGAACTTATAATAACTGCCCCTGAATGTTAACACGACTGTAAATTAAATAACTAGTGAATACCCAAGTCCTACAATATTGGCCGAATAGATCATCAAAAAGATTATACAGCTTGTTCAGACACAACAAGAAAATCTGACTCATTAAATCCATGAAAATAAGTTAGGCGGAGAAATTCGGGGAACGAGATTAGAGTGCTAAACACTGCCAGAACTAGCTACGAGCGAAGCCAAATCTAGGTGGGGCCATTGCGTAACACAACATCAGGCTAAATACTAGGGTGTGGCAGAGTTAACGCTCTGCGAGACTCGTACTTGGTAGAGCTCACATGGCGAAGCCAGCGCGTAACACATCACTAAATGTTAAGCACCAGGGTGCAGCAAGGCCCACGCCTGGTTGAGCTCGCAAGGCTAGAACAGGACCCTCGATTGGAGAGGCTAGAGGAGTCCATAGTACATCAAATTCATAAAAACTACTGGGCATTGCGGCTTAGAAGGACCTTAGCTCTGTGAAGTTAACAGAAGAGATTGTGATCGTTGCTGGAATAATATAAATAAAGAATACCATAGCCCTGTCTGACAGAAGTCCTGATTCCAGAAATCATTTTATACCGACGTTCCTTATGTAGCGGTACGGTCTGTCTGACGTTACATCTCTTGTCTATTCATATCTTAAGTTGGTACAAGGAAGACGAGAACTGAAAAGTGAAAAAGATGGAATCGAGACGAACACTGAAAAGATAGGAATAACATGAAAAAGGAGATAATTGCGAAAAACTAAGATTGAGGATAATAATGTGATAAAGTGGATATGATATAAAAATTGGCCAACTCAAGTATGAAAAAAATGGATAATGGTTACAAGTGACACCATCAGGTTCTTGTCCCAAATATCGAGTACTGCTTCTTGCTCTCACCTCATCCGATACTCTGGCTTCCTCTTTGGTCAAATCATGTGCTTGCCTCCTTCTGCCATCTGCTCTAGCTCTTAGTCTTCTCTGTACTTGGCTATATGCTTGCTACTAGGGATGAAGTGGGGCTCCTCTACCAGTAGGTCCTGGATTCTCTTTCGATGGTGATACTGGATGTGTTGATCAGACCGGTACATCGTTCTTTGCCTTCTTGAATGAATAATCACCCTTCAATGATCTCTGGATCCGTACACAAAACATAATCCATAGGCCTTCTGACAGTTATACTGTGGGTGTTCATGTTTCTGGCAGAATTTACATATTGCCTACTGAGGGGAAGTTTGAAGAGGACATGTGGCAAATGGGGGCACCAATGGGTCTTGCTGGATCCTTTCCATCCATCAACCAGAAGGGCCTCTTTACTGACTTCTTTTGTATCTTATCCTGACGTTTCTTTTCCAATCCCCGTTCTCCCTCACAAGCAATGGTAAGAACCTGAGAATACGTCTTGAGCTGCTGGGTATAATAAACATTTGAATATTTATTTTTAGGTCTTAGTGGAATCTACCTGCTTGATTTTCCTCATCAGCTACCATGTACGGTGCGAACTAACTAAGTCATAGAAACTCAGCAGCATACTCGTCCACAGTTCGGTCCTTTTGTTGCAGTCTGATAAATTATTCTTCTATCTCTTTCTGTATCATCTTCGAAAAGAACCTTTGTATAAACTTCTCGAGAACTGGTCCCAAGCAATGGGCTTCACCAATCTGGCTTCTCCTGCCAACCACCAGGTTCTTGCTACATCTCCTAGTTGTATCTTAGTCACTTTCACCTAGTTCTCGTCTGGGACTCGAGCTGCCTTCAGGAGAACCGTCGTGTCGATTTGCCACTGCTCGGTATTCAATAGACTTCTAGTTCCAGAAAACACAGTTGGTTACAGTCTCCTGAAATCAGTCACATTTCCTAGTCTCGGTTCACCCCGCATCGTCAATAAGCCCTGGTGTAAGATCTTCATCTGCTTCTACTGATTTTCTATCATACTCTGTAGGAGTCTCATCTGATCCCCATTCCTCCCACTAGGGTCACCTTGAGAAGGGCCAAAACCATCACGATTTCCCCGTCTTTCCATGTTTGAGTTGGTTTAAATATAACGAGAAACTTTAAATAAGCAAATGGAAGGGTTTCAGGAGTCAAAAGATGAAATATCAAGAAAAAAAGAAATAACTTTGTATTTGTGGTTGGAATGCAAAGCCAAGAACTTATGTGCTCCAGTTACAAATTAATATCCCATTAATATGTCGACTGGTTGTACTGAAGATGTGAGAGCCTAGGCTCTGATACCATACTGTAACGCCCCGATCTCGCAGGTACAGAGACGTTACTGCTATGTATATATGCAGGTCAGAAATACTCTCACATATATACGCTAAGCATCAGTACAGGTAAGAATCAGAGTATGAAAGTACCTAGTGCATTATACATTCCAACATATGAGTACAATTACAAAGTTATCACAGAATGAGATACAATATTACATGAATATTACATTCTCGATAGGCGCAAATGCAAGAATACAAAGAGATATACAAGTATGAACAGTACAAAAGGCGCTCACGAATTACAAAAGGAAAACTCGAGAGTCGAGTAGTGGGCCTGGAAGGATAGGGTTTTGAACGGTCAACTGCTGATCCACGATGCTACCACTGCGCACTCTGATCGACTAGGAGAATCCAAAAGTTTCAAGCTCCGGGATCTGAACATGAAGATCCAGGGGAATCAGAAACTCCCCAAGGAGTCGTGTGGTGAATGCCAAGTGGTGTGTATAGTCAGGCACATTTGTACAAGATCAAGTGATGTGATTCAGGCAAGCAAGTATAGACGTTGACCAGAAACATGAAGGAAAATCAGAAAATCAGTGAAAAACAGAAATCAAGCTAGCACATGCATAACGTTAAATCCAGGTAAAGAAAGCATGCATCAAAATCGAGTTGTGAGCATAAGTACGCAAAAACATGGGATAAGACATCAAGTAATATGTTAAATACAAGAGTGGACAAAACCAGTTGTATAGGCTTAGACTTTAAATTCATGAGATTGATACATTAAGAGGATAATCCAAACAAGTAAACTCTTATATATATATACCATACACCCCATGTTATCATAACCTGAGCTCATACAACTTGAGTTGCCTCAATGTAACAGAATAAGAATGTCATGAATAATTACAGTGTCACGGAAATCATATACAGGTAATAGATAGGATAATCGTACAATAATAATAATAATCAGTGTCACATGTTATTTTAATCATTTTCTTCCAATGTCCCATACCACTGGCAGACTCATCAAAAGTTTCATCTCAACTAATAATAAAATTGAGAGACTTAGGATCAGGATACCACAACCTGTATCCCTTCACATTAGATGCATAACCAAGAAAAATACATTTCTTTGCTCTAGGCTCTAGTTTTTTTATTAACATATGCATATGTTGGACTACCAAATACTCTAAGAATATAATAATCAGTAGGAGTACAGACCATACCTCCTCTGGAGTCTTGCACTCAATAGCAGTAGATGGTGATTTGTTCACCAAGTAGCATGCCATATTCACTACTTCTGGCTAGAACTCCTTGCCCAGACCTTCATTTGACAATATACATCAAGCCTTCTCTAACATGATTGTAAATCACCTAGAGGAGGGGTGAATAGGTGATGGCTATACTAAATGGCAAATAATGCGGAATTAAAATTTACTTGCTAGCAATCTAGCAAATACCAATCACAACACAGGAAATACTTGCAAATAAGTAAATAATATAAGTGTCCAAGTAAGTAAAGAGAGAGTAGAGTGAAGAGAGAAAGAGTAAGCAAACGCAAACACGATGATATGTACCGAAGTTCGAGCCATTGCTCTACGTCCCCGCCTTCAGCACTACGAAAGATTTTCACTATGACCGATCTAACTAGATCATCAACCGTTACAAGTTCTCACTAGAATGAAATGGACTCACAAGTACTCTCTTGTGGTACCGCAACACTAACAACGGAGCTCACTAGCTCAATTGAGGTCGCAACCTCTACAACTTCATAATAGAATGAAATCAGTGATCTTCTCTTGATAACAAAAGACTCACGAGCACAATCCTATAACTAAGATGAGGAGGTGAAGTTCTTTGAGATTGTGTAATAGAAAAAACTTGTAAATATATAGAGGGAAAGCTCAAACTAAAAATCAAGAATGTGAAATTTTGGCTCAAAAGAAAATCTTTTAAGAAAAAGACTAAAACTTGATTAAATCTTGTTGTAAACTTGTAAAAACTTGTTCAAACTTGTTATTAGGTTTTTCTACAGTCCCACTATTTATAGGGGATGAAAACATGAGGAGAAAACCCAAAAGAGTCATTCGGAAAAGATCCAGAAAAAGACAAACAGAAAAATAGCCGTTGGAAAAAATCAAAAGGAAATCCTTAATGTCGGTCGACCACCAACGGTCGGATTTTCGACCGTTGGGGATAGCCGTCGACCAGTAGGTCGACCGTTTTTACCCAACCAAAGAGCAAAGCTCTCTGTCGGTCGACCGGGTCGGTCGACTGGGCCCAATCGAGAGCAAGGCTCTTGCAGTCGGTCGACCGGTCGGTCGACCGAAGTGAACACAATGCACTTGGGGAAATTTTGCGCATGTCGGTCGATCGCGCGGTCGACTGACAGGGCAATTTTGCTCTGTCTACGGTCGACCGGTCAGTCGACAGACCTTGAGCCAAAAACCTGTTTTGAAGATCTTTTTGAAGCCAATCTTTTTCCAAAAAAAAAAGTTTATTTTTAAGCACAAAATAAAGTTTTAGAGACTTCATAGAACTAGTGTGTGATCATGGATCAATACAAAACAAAGTTAGAACTATATTTTGTAACAACACTGTTCTAAATCGAAATCGATTTTTTCGAAACTCATTTTTTTTATACTCGTTTTTGAAAATGACGAAGAGAATAGTTTTGAGCTCTTTTTAAAATACTTTAGGAATGTGAAAGATATGTGTGTGTAAATCCTAAAAGAGCTATCAATCTATATCATCTTGGTTTCAACAAACGACTATAAATTCTATCTAAAATACATAAGCAAAAATACAAATCTTGATATAATCTTCTCTTACAATCTCGATCCTTGAGTTCGTCTATGTGCATAGGCTCTGGGAATCGATATGTTCTTGGCTTTCAAACGTGTGAGTCTTGTGATGGAACCGAAATGCAACAAAGAGGTAACCTAAAACTTTGCTAAACGAAATTGTTAAAAACGTAACTACATATGTTTTGTTATCATCAAAACTAGGGCTAATGACCTTTGGGCCAACAAGGATCACGTTCGTGCATTTTGCAATCACATTCTGCTATGGTGTTCTCACAATTGTGTGATATCTGACAATCCTTTCATTCTTGAAAAAGTCATTGAACTCTCCTTTAGAGAACTCAAGACCATTATCAATCCTGAATCTTTGGACTTGCTTTCCTGTATGCTTCTCAAGAAAGTTTTTCACTGCTTAAAAGTTACAAACACCTCATTCTTATGCTTTAAGAAGTAAACCCAAACTTTTTTAGAGTAATCATCAATGAAGGTAAGAAGTACCATGAATTACCACCATTTGAAGAAACCTGTAAGGCTCCGCAAAGACCTGAGTGAATATACTAGAGTGCCTTTGGTCTTGTTAACTGTTGCACTAAAGCTTACTCTCTTTCTGCTTCCCAAGAACACAATGCTCATAGAACTCCATCTTCCTTGTACTCTGACCACACAAAAGATCCTTCTTGCTCAAAACAGATAAGGCTCGCTCGCTCGCTCATGAGTCTCATGGACCATAATTTGGTGATATTCAAATCTGACAAAGATAATGAGGAACCAGCTATTGAACTTGTGACAATGGATCCCTGCAACACATATAAAATTCCAGTTTTCTTGCCTTCTATCAGAATCTGGACATTTTTACTGATTTTCATAACTCCATTTTCACTAGCATACTTGCACCCCATAGTCTTCAAGAGTGCCTAAAAAGATCAGATTCTTCTTCAAATTAGGGATAAGCCTAATTTCAGATAAAGTTCTAATGAAACCATCATGCATCTTAATTTGGATTATTCCCTTTCCAATAACTTTGCATTATATCATTGTTACCCATCAGCACAACTCCACCTTCAACACATTGATAAGTGAAAAAACATTCCCTATTAGGACATGTAGGATATGAACAACGTGAATAGATAATCCATTTGTCTTTCTGCCTTTTATTGTCATCAACAACCAAAAGAAGGTCAGCATCTCTCTAATCTTCTACAATACTAGCTTCTATGGCATTTTCCTTCTTTTGATTTTGATTGCCGTTCTCATGCTTCTTCTTATGCAACAACTTGTAGCATTCTGTCTTGTAATACCTTGATTCCAAAATACGTATCCTTTTACGGGTTCTAACGTTTTGAACTTGTACTTGTCATTTTATGTATGTATTTTTCTCCATTTGACCCAAAATTTTTGCACGAGATTCTGCACTAGCTTTAGATTCTTTCCTAGAAATTTCATATTTTTTCCTTTTTAAATAATTATTTAATTAAATTATTTTCTCTATCCTTCTATTATCCTTTTCTTCCTTTTCTAAATTCATTTCTTTTCCAAATTTCTTCATTTTTATTTTTTATTATTTTCTTAAGGGACATTTACATATAACCCCCTAACAATTACACATTTGCATTTTCATTTCTTTTTCATTTCTTTTTCCTTTTCTTTTTCTTTCTTTTTCTCCATTTATCTAGAATGTTCCTTGGATTCTCTAAGAAGCCAAGGTATTGGCTTTCTATACAAGCCATTCACCTCATTTTAATCACTTCCTGTACCTGCAAATCCATGGCCAGCCACTTCCCATCCTCCCTCCACCATTCTCTCACTAAAAAATCACCAAAAAGGCTTCCAAAAATCCTTTAAAAATCATTTTACATTACCACCATCTCCTAACACTATTCTACCACCTCTATAACATCTCTTCTACCTTCCATAACTCCCCAAAATTTTCTCCAACTCGTTCTTTCTCTAAAAGTGGGTTAAAACCCTCTCTCTAGAAACACTCCATTTCACTCTCTAAAAATCCTACAAAAATCCTATAATCCCATGGCCATTTCTCTATTATCCTAATATGATCTCTAGGCCTAAACACAATCCCATATTTTTCATAATTGTTCTCCCACTAAAAGCTCCTAAAATGGCACTGTCTCTCTCTTCTTTCTACCTTCTCTCTAACTTTTCTCACTCATCCCTCCATAACTCCATGATCGGCTACTGAATATGGCTTCCCCTCATTCTCTTCTATTTCCCATAATTTTTTCCTATTTTCCCTCTATTTAACAGCCCCCAAAATGCTATTTTCTCTCTCCTCTTTTACTTTCCTCTAGCTTTCTCTCACCTCATCCCTCTTTCTCTTGGTCGGATATCATAGGGAGAAACCTTTCCTCTCCTCTACCCTTCCACACCAACCACACATCCTAACTCTCTCTCCTTTAAAACCAAAACCCTAATTTTCTCTCTCTAGATTTCTCTCTTCCTTGTATTTTCTCTCTCTAAAAACCATCATCACACCTCCCTCCTTCATCCTATAGTCCACGGCTAGCTCCTTGGCTGCACATGTGCACACACGTACACGTGGTGTCAGGTATTTCTCAAGATAGGTGAGTACTCTTCCCTTTTTGCATTTGTGCACATACACGCTTGTACACATATATTTGTATACATGCATGCATATTTCATGTTCTAAACATTTCTAAAAATTTTCCATAATTTCTAAAAATTATCTGGGCATTTTTATGAATTTTTTGCATTTTAAGAATTTTCTGTATATTTTTAGAATTATTCTATGTAATAGAAATTATCTATGTATTTTTAGGATTTTGCTATGTATTTAGAATTGTTTTACATTTTATATGTATTTTTTGAATATTTAGGGATTTTCTGTGTATTTTTAGGAATTTCATGTAATTTTCTAGAATTAAAATGTATTTTATGTAATTATCTATATTTTTGGCATTTGGCACTAACAGTGGTGCAGGTTGCAGATAAAGACCCTTGAAATGAACTTACCTTCTGGGATCGTAGTCCTGGGAGACCCTCCCGGTTATCCAAGGACAACAGGTCGACGCCACCGCCCACTACCATTAGGGTTTCGTGATAGCCGGATTGGGGGTTTTATATCTCGGATGCTCTATCCGTTCTGGAATATCATCCGAGATACCACTTTGCAGGTTACTTATTATTTTGGGTTTCGTGGTGATTGGGGGCAGAGGATACCCAGCTCAGGAGCACGATATGAAGCTTGTGACTGCGTATATGATTATATTATATTATTTATTGCTTGTTATGATACTAACATCTCCTGCAGGTACTTATACAGCCTTCAGGCTTAACTAACCTCTTTGAGGTTTTTAACGGCTTAGCTCCTATTTAACGGATTAATTTCGTTTATATCCCTCCCGCCTGGTAAGCGGGACCAAGCGCTCAGCGCTTTGTTCACTAGACTCGCTAAGGCGGAACTCTGCTAGATTTTAGACTCGCATATTAAGATCGAGTCATTTCGGAGTTTCACCGGGTGCTTTAGTGACTAAACACTATTCGTTGATCTAGCCCCAGCACTTCTTGCTCTGCTTGTTTTTATGTGCATAGCTATAGTACAGCTTTTACACTTTACTGTATCTTGATATTGATATTAATCTTGATTAATTATACTAGTTACCAAGGTCGATACATGACATGACATAGACACTTGATATATCAATACTGAATACTGACACTATTGACTTGACATGGACATCTATTATTGATACCTAAGAACATGTACTGATTCCTAACTGAATATAATTTCTAAATCTTGGTTACTGCTTTACTGGGAATCATTACTGAATACAGAATCCTGATACTCCTGTTACTGATATGATATGTGGAACAAAGTGCCACGTGGAACAAAGTGCCACATCACACATCTTTGTGGTGGGGCCACCTCTTGAATCCATAGGAGCCACCTCTAAATTCTCACATCGCTACTGATTACTGTACTACTGATTGCAGATCTTTTGAAGATCCCCTTATATAGTTATCATGATATACAGAACTGAATGCTGGACTACTTATAATAAGATACTCAACTTACACTGGGGTTGGGGGAAACTGATGAACGCCAGTATAATGCCTTATTTATAGTGGTGGATTACTCTTCAGAAGTGTCGTGTGGGGCGCATAATATTAAGTCCCCGAGAATTATCGTGTGGGCCGCGTAATGATAAATCCCCAGAAGCAGGAGATTCACTGTATCTTATCGGGCGTAATATCAGTCCTGGCTTACTGACTGTGGTCGTTGTCCCGGGCCGAAGTGAGACCCACTATAAATATGAGTTAGCAGTCCTTCATCAGGTTCCAGTTTAACTCATCTTATTCATATGTGAATGTATGAGTACTGGTAACACATACCTAGACATGTGGATCGTCAGATGAACAATAAGAATATAACAATCCAACAGTAATGATATTAGGAACATTTGTCATTTGGTCTCTCCTTTATTCAGGTTCTGTGACACTCATAGCAGATTTGAGTAAGTTCTATCAGGGTTTATACACTGGTATTACTCTGGTATGGACTGCCAGTGATGGGTGACTCTGGTAGGAAGACGATTAAAATGTCAGACGGTACTGATGATCATTATTGCATCACTTAAATACTATACATTGCCCTGACACCTGCCATAACTTAATTATTTGATAATAATAATGTCAGCAGCAGATGTTATTAGATCACTCCCTTGTCTGGACAATGGGATCTGCGTATCAGAATTCGGACGTGTTCTGCTAGAAGTGCGAACTCCAATACAAACTGCCAGTGGTATGGGACACTGGAGGGGAATGATTATAATAACAGTCGATACTGATTATTATTATAATTGTTATATACTTAAGTTATTCCAACTACCAACTGTACAAGAATCCCAAACATAACTAATACTCCTTATACTGACTACTGGAATTACTGATCACAGAAGTACTGACATTCTTACTGACAACAACTCTGGTTGTATTTGCCCAGTTGATGATAAAGTGAGGTATATGGTATATACATGAGGGTTTTCTTGTTTGGATTATCCCCTCGACGTGCTAGTTTCATGGCTCCAGAGATTGAATTTAT
The DNA here is from genome assembly GCA_038442645.1 of Agave tequilana. NCBI lineage: Eukaryota > Viridiplantae > Streptophyta > Magnoliopsida > Asparagales > Asparagaceae > Agave > Agave tequilana. The sequence continues at coordinate 72,384 of JAVJIF010030877.1, forward strand.
ACAATTAGTTTTGCATACATTTACATTATACATATACAGTTAATGAATTACATATGCTTTCATTGCTATGATTTAAACATGATTTCATGCATACATAAATATGTTTTCACATAATTCTGTTTATTTTTGGTACATGTGCATTTACTTTGGTGCACGTCACTTGATATTTTTATGTACTCGCTAGGTTGCATCTTGACAACCCTGGATCTGCATGTCCAGATTCCGGAGCCTGGAGTATCAGGGACTTCCTGTTGCTGATCAGAATGCGTAGCAGAAGCATAGCAAGTCCCAGGATTAAAACCTGGCAGAAGCTTAGGAACATATCAGATGATCTTCCAAATCCATCTCCTTTATCTGGCTCTCGGGATTCCTATTCAACTCTGAAGCATCTTCTCGTTCCATATTTTTTTAATCTCCTGAAATTCATATTTTTGTATGATCTAGTGATGTAATATTCATGTAATATTGGATCACATGCTGCGATAACACTATAATTGGACTGAAATGTTGGAATATATATTACCACTGTGCTTCTGTACTCTGATTCCTGACTGTACCGCTATGCTTAGCGTACGTATGTGAGGGTATTTTTGCCCTTCGTATGTACGTTGCGGTAACATCTCTGTACTCGACGGGGCAGACGTTACATGTTTTAATGTGCCCTTTCTTCTTACAATAGTTACAAATTAGATTTTTATTTCTAGATTTTGATATAAATTTCTAATTGTTACCGTTAGATCCTTTTTCCTTGGACCTCCCTCTGACAAACAAGCCAACTCTTTGACCATTATTGTTAGCATCACAATTACCAAAAGTCAACTCTTTATCAATTTTTTCTTTCTTCAATAAACTTTCTTTCACATCTTAATTGAGATAGTGTCTCTGCCATAGATCATGTTAGCTCTAAAGTGTTTGTAAGTGTTGGCCCAAAGGCCTTCCACTCTAGTTTTGATGATGATTAACTCATGTAGTTATGTGTACTAATTATCTTGTGATGTTTAAGTTTCAGATCATTAATCAAGATATTAGTTGGTGAAAGCTTCCACACATCTTTCACATGTTGATTCAAGAGTTCGAGCGTCAAAGATCATATATAGTACTTGCTCGGTGGATCAAAGAGTTTTTGGATCGAGTCAGCTTGGAGATTGCGCTCTACAAGAAGACATCGGTACCGTAATTTAGTTTTGTGTTTAGATCCAAATTGTAAAGATTAGAATAGTATGATAAGCTCAAGTTCACAACACACACGTTTCATGTTTTGGTTTTCGGTTTTTGGTTTAACCAATCTTGGTTTGCATGAATAGATTTTATATCAAAACAAGTTTACATGATTTAATGTATATTAGATTTGTTCTATATACATGCATGCTTCAACTCTTAGACAAACTTACTTTGATATACCTATTTCATGTGTTTTAGGTTTTGTGTTTTAACAAAACTTTATTTTGGAATTAAGGACAAAAACTATGATATATATTTGTTTCATATATATTGGATTTCTATCCATATGCATCATGCTTCAAGATGTGTTTAAATATCATGTTTTTGTATTTGGAAGAGTTTTGGACAAAACGTATTTTCTATTCAAAATCCAAGTTTTAGAAAATACAGTTTCTGGTTTTTGGTAAAAATGATAAGACACAAAAATAGTTCATATTGATTGATATTTGAGCTAAACTTTTTACCACATGTTTATATATCAATGCAAAATGATAAAACTATTTTTGGTGATTTTTAGGAGTGTTAAAAGATTTATCAAAATATTTTTAAACTGTTTTTTTGACCCAGTTTTCTGTTCCAGGCTTCACCAGTCGACTAGTCTTCTGACCAAGTCGACTTGGCATGAAGTCGGTCGACCGGGTCGGTCGACCGACGTGCACAAATCTGTGCACGTTTGGCAGACAGGGACGGTCGACCGTCCGGGTCGACCGGGTCTGAGAGCAGAGCTCTCTGTTTGTTTGGGTCGACCGGGGCGGTCGACCAGTAGCTGCCAACGGGTAGAATTTGACCGTTGGACGGTCGACCGGCCGGTCGACCGGCAGTGTAATTCTGGCAATTTCTGCTGCCAACGGCTATATTTTTCTGGGGTCTATAAATACCCCATTTGTGAGAGTTTTTCTCTAAGAATTTTTGTGCGAATTTTTCCCTACTCTCTGGTGTTTTCACAGCAATCAAAAGAAGTTTTTGAACTCATATTGAACAATCTATTTGGAGTTTTTGCTAGGGTTTGGAAAACCAAAGAAAAGGGTTTTTGGGAAAAGAGTTTTGATTCATCATCTATATCTTGGTTTCAGTTTTTCCCAAGGATTTTCTTTGTGATTTTGATTTCCATCCCATTGGTTTTCTCCACACTTGAGCTAAAATCTACTATCTCTTCTATAGGATCTTTGTGTGGGAGAAAGAGATTGTTTGTGGTTGTTTGTTAGACCACCAAGTTAAAAACCCAATCTTTGCTTGGCTTTGTGCCTTGGGTTGTATCCCTCAAGTTGTGAGGTGATCCTTGTTTGCTTTGTGCTAATCTCTCAAGTTGTGAGGTGATTGTTTTGTTGGATTGGAGCTTGCCTCAAGGAGGAGGTTGTGGTTGTAAAGAGAGGAGTTGGGTACTCCTTGTGAGAGTTCTTTGTGGACTTGCTAGTGGATTAGAAATCCTTCGTGTGTCGAAGGCGGGGATGTAGAGCTGGGTGCTCGAACCTCGAAACATATCTTGTTGTTTGCGCTTGATCCATTGACTCTCTCTCTATCTCTCTCTTTACTTTGTGCCTTGCAATTATTTATATTGTGCATTCATATTTGCTTGGCTTGGTTGTGTGTGCATCATTTGTTGATCACACTTGAGTGTATTGCAATTAAGTTTTTAAATTCCGCATTTAGTTCATAGATTAGCTAAATCACCTATTCACCCCCCTCTAGGTGACTTTTCAATTGGTATCAGAGCCTACGCTCCTGATATTTAGGTTTGACCACCTAGGAGTGAGATCTTGGTTTGCTAATCTTCATTTGCATTGTTCATTTGCACTCATTTAGTTTGCTCACATGGATAGCCCTCCTATGTTTGACCATATTAGACTTGATGCTTGGAAGGCAAATATGAGTAGCCATTTGAAAAGACTAGGACATCTAGTTTATCAAGCCTCCACTATGGAATCATTCCCTAATAGTAGCAAGCATAAAAAGGCAAATGTATTAGCACTTAGAGCACTTAGAGCATCTCTTAATGAACAACTTTTACCGGTGTTTGATCATTATGACTCGGCTTTTGCAGTTTGGAGCCTATTGACTTCTCCCGAGCTTCCAAGGATTATCAACAAGTTGAGAGGATCTAGGAGAGAAAAGTCCGAAGAGCATTGCTTCATGGTCCAAGGGAATCACTCCCTTGAGGTACAATCGGACACTCAATTAGATGATAGCTCTAGTTCCTATTGCTATGGATGTTTAGAAGTTCAATCTTTAAATTTGGAACTTGCTCAAAAGCTTGAAAATTTCTTAAAAAAAACACAATCTTTTGAAAGAGGACAACCTTGTTTTGAAAAATGAATTAAAGGATTTGTGTTCTAATTTTGAGTTGATTTTGCAAGAAAAGGAAGAGATTGCAAGTGAACGTGACTCACTTAAATCTCAACTTGAACTTGCTTTAAAGGAAAATGAATTTTTGAAAAGCAAAAATGATTGTGATGATGTTGTGAAAAACAATGAGGTTTTATCTTCAAAATTGGATTTTGTTTTAAAAGATAACCTTGTTTTGAAAAATAAAATTGATTCAATTACAAAAGAATTGGATTTGGTTTTAAAGAAAAATGAATCTTTGAAAATTGATATTGATTCTCATGTGTGCCATGCTAGTATAGCTTCCTCTTCTTGCACACCTATTGCATGCTCCACTTTGTCTTCCACTATTAAAAATGATATAAATGTTTTGAAGAAAAGTGTTGAATGTTTGGGCTCTACTTTGAGCCAATGCACATTGAATCATTCACGTTTGGAAACCTTGGTTCGCAAGAAACAAGGTCCATCTTTGCATGCACACCCTACACGGCATACACATGCTTTCCACGGACACAACCATGACATGTATGCTCATGTGTACACATGTACACATTGTGGTCGAAAAGGCCATCTTGCTAGATTTTGCTATGATCGTTTACATAATGAAAATTTAGCATGTAATCTTGTTTGGGTTAGAAAAGAAACTAACCCCTATGGACCCAAAAGAAAATGGGTACCAAAAACCACCTCCTTGACTTTTGATGTAGGTGGGAGCTCTCGCATCACGTGAGAGTATTAGTGCCTTGAGGTGGATGCGTTCTAAGCTTAAAAGAGAACCATTTGGATGCTTCACTCTCAAGGGGATTTTGGTGGGAGGACCACCGTGGTTTGGAGAACTAGAGATGCACCTTCATCGGTTTTGGTATCATTCTCTAACTCCCGTTTTTAATTGTATGCTTTTCATGTTCATCATTCTATAGCATGTCTTGGTTTATTGATTATTATGTTCATGCCATGTTGATTAGACTAGTGATGTACATGTTTAGTTACTTGAGCACCCATGTTTTATATGAATCTTTATTTAGTGTTCTCACCTTGTTTAAACTAACATGTATGTCCTAGATCTAATGCACATGCATATGCATTATGACCATTTGGATGTTTATGATTTTATGATGTTTATTTTATTTTGATGACTCATGTTTTATTGTTTCATGATTAGTATGATATTTGCCATGTTTATTAGACTTATGCTTTACATGATTAGTTGTTGAGACACCCATGTTTAGTATGGACCCATATTTTGTGTTCTCTTTATGTTTTAGCTATCATGTTAATCATAGATCTAATGCACATGTCCTTGTCATGCTTATCATATGGTTGACTATGACTTTTTGTTTTAATAATTCATGTTTTGATTATTATGTTTATCATGTTGGGTTATGATTCCTGTTTTATGCTTCATGTTTTGACTACTTGCTTGAATGATAGTTTTCATTAAGACTAGGATTTATACTTGTACAACTAATGAGCTACAAATAGACCTTTATATATGTTTGTGCTTGAACGCTCATTTGTATTCACTTGATGTACTAGTATAGTCTAGTTTTAATGATTCTTGCATTTGACTTGTATTCATCATTTTACATATTTTGTTTTAACTTCATGTATATGTCCATCTTGTCCAAACTATCATTTATACATATACATCCTTGAGCCACGTGCCTTCATGTATATACTTTTGTGGTCTCATTGTGTTTAGGATATGTATGTATACTTTAGTTTGTACATGACATACATATGCCTTGAAGTTTAAATTGATTGGATGAATTTCATGTTTACTAAGTGATTTCACATTTATGATGAATTTCATGTTTTTAAGATGATTTCAAATTGGTGATTTCACATCCTAGATGAATTTCATGTTTTCAATATTGAGCTTGATTGTCCATTTTCATGTTGATATGTTTCTCACAACACTTGTACACTCACCTTATTTAATGTTTCTCATGACTTAGTTTTCATGAGTACAAATTGTGCTATATGGATTTTGAGTGTTTTAGTGCCATGTGGTTTACATGTGTCTTCATGAAAAATATTTTTTTCCTTGTTTGAAGGATCTCGTACTAGTTGATTCATATAACTAGTTGTGATATTCTTCCTTGGTAGTAGTTTTCAAACATACTATATTTGTAAACCTATTTTTGAAAACCCCTACCTTATAAGGGTGGTTGGATGGGAGATCATGCTCATGTATGCTTTATAGTGAAAATCATAGTAAACTTGAACATGAAATGGGTGGTAGGAATATGAGATATACACTTGACCTTATTGTTGTTTCAATTGGTATCATTGAATTCTTTCAATTGGTATCAATCCTAACATTTCTTGTATACTCATATATTTTCGTGTATGTATGATTTCCTTTAGAAGAATATCAATTTCAATTGGTATCTATCTTTTCATACATATATATATGTTTTAGTTGTGCTTACTATATCCCTATATCCTTAAGCACAAATCTTGTTTATGATGATAAGCTTGAGCTTCAACTTTTTTCAATTGATTTAGTTTTCAATTGGTATCTTAATTCGAGCCTTATCATAGTTTTTATTTGTATTTCATAAAGGGGGAGAAAATCTTGTATTTCATCTTTCAATTAGTTTTTAGTATTCCACTCCCTTACTTTATGTTAGAGAATAATAATTTCAATTGGCAATAATTTCTATTGGTATCAAAATCAAATTTGTTTAAATCAACTTTGGTATTAAAGATCTATGTCTAATTTCAATTGATATCAAAATTGTTTATTTACAATTGGTATGTTGTTTGTTTACTTATCAATTGGTCTCAAGATTTTTGTTTTTCAATTGGTATAGTTTCATTTTTAATTGGTATCAAAATGCACTTCATTGACACATTTTAAATTGGTATCATATTTGAGTTTTGACAAAGAGGGAGAGAGCATCCCTTGATTGATTCCTTGTTTTGAATATAAAAAGAATATGTTTTTATTAGTTTTGTAAATAAGAGGGAGAAGAATTTCTTTTAATCGGTATATGTTTTTATTTTTGTTTTTAACCCCTTTGTTGATGATTGACAAAAAGGGGGAGAAGAATTTGAGTTTATATGCATGTTTGTATGCATGTTTTATGTGTTTTTATATTAAGTTCAATTGGTATCAAAAGCATTAGTTAAAGGACATGTTTAGTTTTGGTATCAAGAGCTTATAAAAGAGATCATGAGTTTTGTTTTGCATATATTGTGTTTAATTGGTATCTAGAGCATGTTTAATTGTTTAAGTTTAATTGGTATCAAGAGCATGTTTATTTGTTTTTGCTAATTGGTATCTAGAACATGTTTATTTGTTTTATAATTTCATTGGTATCTAGAGCCATTTATTAGTTGTTTATCCTATGCATGAGTTAAGGGGGAGCTTCCTTGAAGCTTAACTTTAATCCATGCATATATAACTCCATGAGTTTTGTCATCATCAAAAAGGAGGAGATTGTTGGCCCAAAGGCCTTCCACTCTAGTTTTGATGATGATTAACTTATGTAGTTATGTGTACTAATTATCTTGTGATGTTTAAGTTTCAGATCATTATCAAGATATTAGTTGGTGAAAGCTTCCACACATCTTTCACATGTTGATTCAAGAGCCCGAGCATCAAAGATCATATATAGCACTTGCTCGGTGGATCAAAGAGTTTTTGGATCGAGTCGGCTTGGAGATTGCGCTCTACAAGAAGACATCGGTACCATAGTTTAGTTTTGTGTTTAGATCCAAATTGTAAAGATTAGAATAGTATGATAAGCTCAAGTTCACAACACACACGTTTCATGTTTTGGTTTTCGGTTTTTGGTTTAACCAATCTTGGTTTGCATGAATAGATTTTATATCAAAACAAGTTTACATGGTTTAATGTATATTAGATTTGTTCTATATACATGCATGCTTCAACTCTTAAACAAACTTACTTTGATATACCTATTTCATGTGTTTTAGGTTTTGTGTTTTAACAAAACTTTATTTTGGAATTAAGGACAAAAACTATGATATATATTTGTTTCATGTATATTGGATTTCTATCCACATGCATCATGCTTCAAGATGTGTTTAAATATCATGTTTTTGTATTTGGAAGAGTTTTGGACAAAACGTATTTTCTATTCAAAATCCAAGTTTTAGAAAATACAGTTTCTGGTTTTTGGTAAAAATGATAAGACACAAAAATAGTTCATATTGATTGATATTTGAGCTAAACTTTTTACCACATGTTTATATATCAATGCAAAATGATAAAACTATTTTTGGTGATTTTTAGGAGTGTTAAAAGATTTATCAAAATATTTTTAAACTGTTTTTCTGACCCAGTTTTCTGTTCCAGGCTTCACCAGTCGACTAGTCTTCTGACCAAGTCAACTTGGCATGAAGTCGGTCGACCGGGTCGGTCGACCGACGTGCACAAATCTGTGCACGTTTGGCAGACAGGGACGGTGGACCGTCCGAGTCGACCGGGTCTGAGAGCAGAGCTCTCTGTTTGTTTGGGTCCACCGGGGCGGTCGACCGGTAGCTGCCAACTGGCAGAATTTGACCGTTGGAAGGTCGACCGGCCGGTCGACCGGCAGTGTAATTCTGGCAATTTCTGCTGCCAACGGCTATATTTTTCTGGGGTCTATAAATACCCCATTTGTGAGAGTTTTTCTCTAAGAATTTTTGTGCGAATTTTTTCCTACTCTCTGGTGTTTTCACAGCAATCAAAAGAAGTTTTTGAACTCATATTGAACAATCTATTTGGAGTTTTTGCTAGGGTGTGGAAAACCAAAGAAAAGGGTTTTTGGGAAAAGTGTTTTGATTCATCATCTATATCTTAGTTTCTGTTTTTCCCAAGGATTTTCTTTGTGATTTTGATTTCCATCCCATTGGTTTTCTCCACACTTGAGCTAAAATCTACTATCTCTTCTATAGGATCTTTGTGTGGGAGAAAGAGATTGTTTGTGGTTGTTTGTTAGATCACCAAGTTAAAAACCCAATCTTTGCTTGGCTTTGTGCCTTGGGTTGTATCCCTCAAGTTGTGAGGTGATCCTTGTTTGCTTTGTGCTAATCCCTCAAGTTGTGAGGTGATTGTTTTGTTGGATTGGAGCTTGCCTCAAGGAGGAGGTTGTGGTTGTAAAGAGAGGAGTTGGGTACTCCTTGTGAGAGTTCTTTGTGGACTTGCTAGTGGATTAGAAATCCTTCGTGTGTCGAAGGCGGGGATGTAGAGCTGGGTGCTCGAACCTCGAAACATATCTTGTTGTTTGCGCTTGATCCATTGACTCTCTCTATCTCTCTCTTTACTTTGTGCCTTGCAATTATTTATATTGTGCATTCATATTTGCTTGGCTTGGTTGTGTGTGCATCATTTGTTGATCACACTTGAGTGTATTGCAATTAAGTTTTTAAATTACGTATTTAGTTCATAGATTAGCTAAATCACCTATTCACCCCCCCTCTAGGTGACTTTTCAGTAAGATGGTGGTAAGGAACATAACAATAAGAGGGCTTGATTATCATCATCAATTTTAACATTAATTTTATCTAAATCTGTATAAAGCAATTAAATTCATTAATATGAGAGTACCTTCAACCATCCTAAGAGTGTGCAACCATTGTTTCAATGGAAAATGATTAGTGAGAGACTTTGTCAAATATAACTCCTTGAATCTACACCACATATCAATAATCGTCTTCTCCAAACAGACTTCTTGCAGAACTTCATTTGACAAATACAATTAAATGACAGTTAGGGCTTTCTCATTCTGATTATTCCAATCCCTATCCGACATACCTTCAGGTTTCTTCTCCTCCCGAGTAAAGCCTTCTTCAACCAATTCTGAGTCAAGATAGCCAACATCTGAACTTGCCAAATGCTAAAACTGATGTTGCCATCAAACTTCTCAATGTTGAATTTGATAATCAATGACATGTTGATGCCTGATCGTGGATCTAAAGCTCTGGTACTAATTTGTTAGAGTAGTTGCCCAAATTAACCAAAATGATCAAGCAACAATTAAACAAACTATGAGAGAAAAGACAGAGATTTAATATGGTTCGACTCTATGTCCTACGTCCACGAATGAAGGAAGAGAAGAGATTCACTATATTAAAATGTGAGGTAAAATTTTTGGTGGAAAACACTCAAAACCTAACCCCAATACACCCCAAAACTCACTGGAGGCGGCTCCCTCTGTCCCTCAACCTAACCTTAGATCTGAGTACACAAGCGCGCGCATGCTCACACACAGATATATATTTATATATATACACACACACACATACACGCGCGCGCGCGCGCACACACACACACACACATATATATTTATACACACACACACGCACACATATATAGAGATAGACTTGACTCCTTTCAAAAGGATTTGAGCCCGAATTCTTCCCATTGAAATTCAATCCCCGATATTCAAATGTAAGATCCACTCTGTTGATGTTAATCTATATTATTTGAAGTCTCTTAAAATAAAAAATCATGTCATTTGAATACTTTTTGCTTATTCATCAAGCATGCGTAAAATGGACGGCCGAAAATAGTATTTTGCTTAGATCTATGACTTTAGACATGTAAATTCCATTTGATCGTGATCTAAACATTTAAAAACCAATACATACCAATTTTTGTTAGATTTCAAATATTATGCACCGTTAAACTAAACAACTCACTACTTTCGGCCGTCCATTTTGCGCCCACTTGATGGATAAGTAAAAAGTATTCAAATGACATGATTTTGGGTTTTAAGAGACTTCAAATATTGTAGATCAACTTCAGTGGAGTGGATCTTGCATGTCGGGGGTTGAATTTTAATGGGAAGGATTCGGGTCTGGATCCTTTTGAAAAGAGCCAAGTCTATCTCCACATATACATCTACACACGCACACATATAAACATACATACATACATACACACATATATAGGTATATAAGAGAGAAAATTACATTTCATGAGGCTCAAGCCGAAGCCCATCACTGACCTAACAAAAAAAATTCCTCCTCATAATTTTCATGTGCCTCGTAGATCGAGCAGGGTCACAAATCAAATTTGGGTCATGATTTCAAGACACATATAATAATCACAAAATAAAGCAAATTATCTTATCACTTCTCTTGGTGGAATTTGGGATACTCTTACTGTAGGTCCATCCCAAATTGACTCGAGTTGTTGAGAGGGTTTCAAACTTGCAACTACTCTCATACCCTACAGTGAAAACAAAGCTCAAATATAAACAAAGTTCAAATAGAGATGTACAATAAACAAAGAAAAATTCTACTCACACCCACCCATTTTACTGTCTACACTCACCCTTCTCTTTTTCACTCATTTATCAATTTCAGATTATAATAATTTCTTGTATACACCCCTAAACTTTCCAAATAGCATGTTCTATCTTATTATCAGTTAAGATTTAAAATCACTCACTGAACCCCATCAAAATAAAACCCTTAGTCTTTTTTAATCTATGTATCTACCTCAGTATACTCTATTAGACTGCCTCCATTTCCTTATCTCATCATCAGTAAAATAAAGGTTGCTTGAGCAGCCTGAATCAAAACTCATTGCTACCATGGTATGCCAATAGATGAGCTGAAAATTTTCACTCTCCAGTTATAATGTTGGGTGATTGGTCAATATTGTGTACTTACCAAGAAGGTTACTTAAATTTCAGTTCGCTTCACGTTTATCTGGAAATTCTAAAAGAGTCCTAACAGATTTGGGAGCAAAATGTTCTTTAGGTCTGGCTTTAGAGAAAAACAGTTGGATGTGGTTTGTAGAAGCTGAGGAATTTGTGTTGAGTTTAAAGTCTAAATATACGACAATCTAGAATTAGTACGAAAGAAATTTTCAAAATATTAATCTGGATTGGTTTATAACTATAATATGGATGTGTCGTTTTAGCTTCGTTAACTTTTTTATGAAAAAATGTTAGTTTGGGTAACCCATCATGTGATGTGACAACCCAAAAAACTTTGATCAAAGGCATAGAGAGATTATCTAAAGCATCTGATCCTCCGTCTTCAATCTTCAGTGATCGAATTAAACCCTTGAATAGGAAGAAAAGTTTTAGGCTTAGAAAAAAGTTTAGTACAGGTGTAGAAAGAAAAATGTTAGAAATCCATGGAGAGGAAATATGAGGGAAAAAAAGAGGGTATTAAAGATTTTTCATCTATAGATAAAATTGTAATTTAAAAAATTATTTTAGGGGTGGATGTAGACAGTAAAGAGGGTGAGTGTGAGTAGAATTTCCCATAAATAAATTATAGGGATTTGTTTTTTTTATTTACCTCAAATCCAAATAAAATAAAGGTTGTCAAAAATCTCTCTTTTTGCGACTCGATCCTTATTCCAATGAGCCATGAGAAGTAATGATGGACCATCATAAGAAAAATCAACATTATCAATTCGAGCATATTTGAAAAACACCTAGAGGGGGGGGGGGTGAATAGGTGTTAATGCTAATCTAATGATCTTTTTAAACAAGTATGTATGTATGATGCAACCGGTCACTCAAAACAAGAAATTGAAGCCGAAAACCAAAACTCGTATTTGTTGGCTCGGAGGCCTTCCTCTCTAGTTTTGATGCTGATTAACTCATGTAGTTATGTTTACTAATAATCTTGTGTTTTTAGTCTCAGATCATATAACAAGATATTAGTTGGTGATTAGTTTCAACAAAGAGTTTAGAAGCTTTTCATGGTGAATCCAGGGCCCAAGCATCAAGATCATACCTTGCCTAGCTCATGGATCACGACGTTTGTGGACCGAATCGACTTGAAGATGAAGATCATCAAGAAGACTTAGGTATCCTAGTTTAGAGTGTGTTTTAGATCCATTTGTAAAGCTTAGTATAGTTGATATGCTCAAGTGCACAACACACACAAGTTTTAAGTTTTATGTTTGGATTTGATTTTCATGAATAGTTGATCAAAACAAGTTTACTTTGTTTTTATGTATATTAGATGTATTCAATATACATACATGCTTTATATCTTAAACAAACTTATTTTGATATGTCTATTCATGAGTTTAGGAAAAATCAGATTTCCTATTGAAAAATCCAAGTTTGGTAAAATACAAGTTTTGGTTTTTGGTAAAAATGATAAGACACAAAAATAGTTCAAATTGCTTGATATTTGAGTTGAAAGTTTTATCACATGTTTATATATCAATGCAAAATGTTAAAACTATTTTTGGGGATTTTTAGAAGTGTTAAAAGATTTATTAAAATATTTCTAACATGTTTTTCTGTCCCAGGTTTCTGACCCAGACCTGACTGTCAGGCCAGGTCGGTCGACCGCACGGTCGACCGAACCATGGGCAGGTCGACCGCAACGGTCGACCGACGTGCACAGCCTTGTGCACGTCTGGCAGACACAGGGCCGGTCGACCGGCAGGTCGACCGGACCAGAGAGCTCTGCTCTCTGTATCTGGACGGTCGACCGGGCGGTCGACCGGGTTTGCCCAACGGTCACATTTTTGACCGTTGGCGGTCGACCGGGCCGGTCGACCGCTAGCCTGTCAGGCTGCCAGATCAGCCTAACGGCTAGTTTCAGGGTTTGGCCTATATAAACCCCATTTCTTTGGGATTTTGGCCAAGGTTTTTAAAAGAGAAAAATTGCTGTTTCCCTGGTGTTAAAAACAAGTTTTCAAAAGTGTTTTTGAGCTTTAAACTTCCAATCTTATTTGTTTTAGGTTTTTGGAAAAATCAAAGAAAAGAGTATTTTGGGAGATTTGTCTTGGCTTTCATTTTCTATCTTTTACAAGAGTTTTCCCAAGTATTTTTCTTTGAGTTTCTGTTTTCCAAACACCTAGTTTTTCACACTTGAGCTATCTACTATCCTAATCTATTAGGATCTTTGTTTTGTGGAAAAGAGAAAAAGAGATTGAGTTTGTGGTCTTTGTAACCACTTGTTGTAAAACCCTTGCTTTGATTGGGTTGCTCCCTCTTCGGTAGAGGTTGAGGATTGTGGTTTGCTCCCTCTAGTGAGAGGTGGAGTTGGTTATTGTTTGCTCCCTCTAGTGAGAGGTGGAGTTGGTGTTTGTAAACCTCTTCGGTAGAGGTGTTTGTTGTTGTTTGGCTACGGGCCTACCCCTCGGTTGTGAGGCGGTGTTTGAGAGAGGAGTTCGGTACTCCTTTGTTGTAAAAATCCTCCTCGGTGGGAGTCCTCGGTGGACAAGATAGTGGATTAGAAATCCTTCTCGGTGAAGGCGGGGACGTAGAGCTAGGGGCTCGAACCTCGAAACACTTCTTGTTGTTTGTGTTTGCTCCACTTGTCTCTAAACTCTCTCTCTTTATATTTGTGCAAAGCATCATTCGCATCATTTCATATCATTCATATTTGCTTGTGTTGTGCCTTGCATTATTTCATATTGCTATATCATTTATATGCTTGGATTGTTTGTATGTGCCTCACTTGTACTTAGCCACAAGAGCTTCATATAGCACCTCAACCCATATCTAGGGGAATCAAGAGGAGTTAGTCCAGAGCCCTTCACGGGGAATTCGGCTACACTTGTGTGTTGTACTAAGTTGTTGCAAATTGTTTTTAAGCTTCCGCATTTAGCGCATTTAGTTTATAGATTAGCCATTACACCTATTCACCCCCCCTCTAGGTGTTTTTCAATTGGTATCAGAGCCTACGCTCCTGATACTTAGGCTTAACATCCTAGGAGTGAGATCCTTGTTTGCTAATCTACATTTGCATTTGCACATTTGTTTGCTTGCACACATTTAGTTTGTACCCATGGACTTCATGACCCCACCTATGTTTGACCCTTCCAACATTCTTGTTTGGAAGACTAAGATGTCCATTTATCTACAAGCCCTAGGTTATAAGGTTCACCTTGCCATTATCAAGGAATCCTTCCTTAGTGATAGCAAGCATATAGGGGCCAATGCACAAGCCCTTGAGGCCATTAGAAGCACACTTCCTAGAGAATATCTTTTGCTTGCTTCTAACTTTGATTCCGCATTTGCAGTGTGGAACATGTTGACAACCACCACCACCTCCAAGCTTCAATTACAAATCCAACCGGAGGAAGAATGTAGTGGAGATGAATCCGAGCCACAACAATGCTATACAGTCCAAGGGAATGACTCCCTTGAGGTACACTCGAAAACCCACTTAAATGATGATGATGATTCTAGTTCTTCATGTGATGAATATGTTGATGCACATGCTTTGAATGAAGAACTTTCAATTGTTTGTGAAAAATTAATTGAAAAATATAAAATTTTGAAAAAGAAGACATGTGCTTTAAATAAAGAAAAAGAGAATTTGTCTTCTAAGCTTAACATGGTTTTGCAAGAAAAGGAGGAGATTTCTAATGATAGGGATTCATTAAAATCTCAACTTGATCTTGTTTTAAATGAAAATAAAATTTTGAAAAATAGAAATGATTGTGATGATTTGTTGAACAAAAATGAGTTTTTATCCTCAAAATTAGATTTTGTTTTAAATAATAATGATTCTTTGAAAAGAGAAATTGATTTTATCACAAAAGAGTTAGAAATTTGTTTAAGTAAAAATAAGTCTTTGAAAAATGATATTGTTTCACATGTTTGCCATGTTAGTGTAGTTTCACCTAGCATACCTATTGCATGTACCTCTTCTTTTAGGATTAATGATGATATTTATTTATTAAAGAAGAGTGTAGATTGTTTGGGCTCCATTGCAAATTGTTTTTAAGCTTTCGCATTTAGCGCATTTAGTTTATAGATTAGTTATTACACCTATTCACCTCCCCTCTAGGTGTTTTTCAGTATTTTTCAAAACTTGGATTTTTGAAATGGAAAATCGTTTTGTCCAAAACTCATCCAAATACAAAAACATGATAATGAAACATCTTTGAGGCATATAGTATATGGATATAATCCAATATACATATAAAGATATATATCAATATTTTTGATAATAAATCCAAAAACAAGTTTTGTTAAAATACAAAACCTAAATTCATGAATAGGTTATCAAACTAAGTTTGTATAAATAGTTGAAGCATAGATGTATATAGAACAAATCTAATATACATTAAACCATCTAAACTTGTTGATTCTATCTATTCATGAAAACCAAGATCGGTTAAACCAAAAACCGAAAACCAAAACATGAACCTTAAACAAGTGTGTGTGTTGTGAACTTGAGCATATCACACTATCTAATCTTTAACAATGGATCTAAAACATAAACTAAACAAAGTACCGAAGTCTTCTTGACGAACTCCGTCTTCAAGTCGACTCGATCCAAACATGATCCACCGAGCTTGAGTCCAACGGGTGCTAGATATGAACTTTGACGCTCGGGCTCTTGAATCACCATGTGAAAGCTCCAAAACACTTTTGTTGAAGCTAATCACCTACTAATATCTTGGTTAAGTATCTGAAACTAAACATCACAAGATTATTAGTAAACTATAACTACATGAGTTAATCATCATCAAAACTAGAGTGGAAGGTCTCTGGGCTAACAATCTCCCCCTTTTTAATAATGACAAAACTCATGGAGTTATATATGCATGGATTAAAAGTTAAGCTTCAAAGAAGCTCCTCCTTAACTCATGCATAACAATAAACAATAAAATATATGCAATAAATGCTAAACATGAATATGCATCAACATGCATAAAACAATGAAATGAACATGCTCTTGATACCAAACTTTTTAAAATAAGTTTCTTTTCCTTTTTAAAATAAACATGTTCTTAATTAATTGTTTTTGATACGAATAAAAATTTCAATGTAAAAACTTAATCAACAAAAGCAACATAAAAGCTCTTAATACCAATCAAATAAAAAAATTCAATCAATAAAAATTCTTGATACCAATTGGAAGATAATCAATAAAAGCTTTTGATACCAATAATAAAAATTTAACAAAAGTTCTTGATATCAATATGAAACAAACAATAAACATGCATATAAACTCAAATATTTCTCCCCCTTTTTGTCAATCATCAACAAAGGGGTCAAAGAAAACAATAAAACAATGTTATTCCCCTTTTTGTCTTTAAAAAAAATATCAATAAGGGGTGAAATCAAATCAAAACATTATGATACCAATTGAAAAAAAATATATCTATTTAGTGCATCATGATATCAATTTAAAAAATAAATAAAACATATCAATTGAAGGTACATAAAGCAAATGTTTTAATATAAATTTAAATACCAATTGATACCAATTGTAAGTAAATACCAATTTAAATACCAATTATAAGTAAATAAATCATTTTGAATAAAAAGTGTGGGAGAAAAATAACAAAACCAATAGAAAGGTGAAATATGAATTTTCTCCCCCTTTATGAAATACCAAATAAAATGATGCATAAACTTGTATAAGATACCAATTGAAACATAATCAATTGAAATATAATAGTCATTTAAGAAATCAAGCTTAGCATAACTAAAATTTGTGCTCAAAGATAGTAAGCACAAATAAAGCATATATATATATATGTATGAAAATTTAATACCAATCGAAATTGATACTATTTGAAATTGAAGCATACATATATAAAAATATATATGAGTATACAAAAAGGAATGTCAATAGTGATATCAATTGAAAAAATCCAATAATATCAATTGAAAACATAATAAGATCAAGTGTATAACTCATATTTCCTACCACCCATTTCATGCACATGTTTAAAATCGATTTTCAATAATAAGCATACATGGCATGGTCGCCCAACCAACCGCCCTTAAATGGAAAGGGTTTTCAAAAATAGGTTTGAAAATAGTTTAGCATGATTGAAAACTCTTCCAAAATGAAGAATACGAACTAGTTATATGAAAAATTTATAAACTAGTACGAAATCCTTCAAGTAAGGAATAAAACAAAAATATATTTCATGAAAAACATGTAGATCACATGATCACCAAACACTCAAAATCTATATAGGCATATATCATACTCATGAAAACAAAATCATGAGAAAACATTAAATAAAGTGAGTGTATAAGAGTTATGTGAAACACATGATCATGAAACTAGGCAATTGAGCTCAAAATGAAATTCCTTAAAACATGAGAATCATCAAAATCAAATAGGTTTCAAGGTATATGTATGTCATGTACAAACTAAAGTATACATACATATCCAAACATAAACGAGTCCACGAAAGTATATGCATGAAGGAAAGTGGCTCAAGGATGTATATGTATAACTATTAGTTTGGACAAAATAGACATATACATGAAGCTAAACATAAACATGAAAACATGTACAAAATGAGAATACAAGTCAAAATGTATGAATCATCAAAACTAGGCTATACTAGTACATCTAATAAGTACAAATGAGCGTTCAAGCACAAACATATAATAGTCTATTTGTGGCTCACTAGGTGTACAAGTATTTGTCTAAGTTTTAATGAAAACTAACATCTAAACATGTAATCAAAACATGAAGCATAGAAATCAAAACAAAACTCATATGATCATTATGTATATGCACATGCATAGATCTAGGACATACACATTAGTTAAAACAAAATGAGAGAACACAAAGGTATAAATCCATATTAAACATGGGTGTCTCAAATAACTAATTATTTATATCACTAATCTAAATATCATGGCATATAACATACTAATCATGAAACATCAAAACATTCTAAAGATCAATGACATGAAAAGCATGTAAACATAAATGAGGAGTAAGAGACCGTTACCAAAAATCGATGAGGGTACATCTCCTTATCTCCAAACTGAGGTGGTCCTCCCACCAAACTCCCCTTGAAAGTGATGCATCCAAATAGTTCTCTTTAAGGTCGGAACGCATCCACTTCAGGGCACCATTACTCTCACGTCATGCGAGAGCCCACACCTACATCAAATACAATAGGGGTGGTCTTTGGTACCCACACTCTTTTGGGTCCATGGGGGTTAGCTCCTTTCCTAACCCAAACAAATTTAGTTGCTAAATTTGAATCATGTATACGATCATAGCAAAATTTAGCAAGGTGACCCTTACGTCCATAATGCGTACAAGTGTACACATAAGCTTACATAGTGTTGTGTACATGAACGTGCGAAGCATGTGTATGCCGTGATTTGTGTGCATGCAAAGACGGAACTTATTTCTTTCGAAACATAGATTCCAAACTTGTATGGTTCAAAATACAATGGCTCAAAGTGGAGCCCAAACAATCCACACTCTTCTTTAGCAAACAAATATCATTATCAATCTTAAAAGAAGAGGGGCATGCAATAGGTAAGCTAGAAAGTGAAGCTACACTAGCATGGCAAATATGAGAATCAATATCAATTTTCAAATTTTTATTTTCCTTTAGGCAAACTTCTAAATCTTTTGAAATCAAATCAATTTTGTTTTTCAAAGAATCATTTTCTTTTACAACAAAATCAAGTTTTGAAGATATAACTTTATTTTTCTTCAAAACTTCATTACAATCATTTCTATGTTTCAAAATCTCATTTTCCTTTAGGGCAAGTTCAAGTTTAGATTTCAATGAATCCCTTTCATTAGAATCTCCACTTTCTCTTGCAAAATCAAATCTAGTTTTGAACACAAATCCTTATTTTCTTCTTTTAGTTCAAAACTCTTCTTTTTCAAAAGATTATATTTTTCTAGCAATTTTTCACAAACAATTGATAGTTCTTCATTTAAAGCATTTGGATCAACATAATCATCACAAGAAGAACTAGCATCATCATCATCTAGTTGAGATTCCGAATATACCTCAAGGGAGTCATTCCCTTGGACCATGTAGCATTGTTGCTTGGATTCTCCACTAGATTCATCCTCCGTTTGGATTGGTAATTGAAGCTTGGAGGAGGTCAATGTGTTCCACACTGCAAAGGCGGAATCACAGTTAGAAACCAATATAAGATATTCTTTATTAAGCGTGCTTCTAAGTGCCTCAAGGGCTTGTGCATTGGCCTCTATATGCTTGCTATTACCAAGATAGGGTTTCTTGGTAGCGGCAAGGAAAACATGCAAGCCTAGGATTTTCAAGTACATGGACATCCTAAATTTCCACATGTCAATGTTAGAGACATCAAACATGGGAGGTGACAAGCAATCCATGAGTGTGTGTAAACAATATAAGTGTGCAAATGCAAATGATAGATTAGCTAACCAAGATCACACTCCTAGGTGGTTAAACCTAATATCAGGAGCGTAGGTTCTAATACCAATTGAAAAACACCTAGAGGGGGGGTGAATAGGTGTTAATGCTAATCTAATGATCTTTTTAAACAAGTATGTACGTATGATGCAACCGGTCACTCAAAACAAGAAATTGAAGCCGAAAACCAAAACTCGTATTTTCCAAAACTTGGATTTTTGAAATGGAAAATCGTTTTGTCCAAAACTCATCCAAATACAAAAACATGATAATGAAACAACTTTGAGGCATATAATATATGGATGTAATCCAATATACATATAAAGATATATATCAATGTTTTTGACAATAAATCCAAAAACAAGTTTTGTTAAAATACAAAACCTAAATACATGAATAGGTTATCAAACTAAGTTTGTATAAATAGTTGAAGCATAGATGTATATAGAACAAATCTAATATATGTTAAACCATGTAAACTTGTTGATTCTATCTATTCATGAAAACCAAGATCGGTTAAACCAAAAACTGAAAAACAAAACATGAACCTTAAACAAGTGTGTGTGTTGTGAACTTGAGCATATCACACTATCTAATCTTTAACAATGGATCTACAACATAAACTAAACAAAGTACTGAAGTCTTCTTGACGAACTCCGTCTTCAAGTCGACTCGATCCAAACGTGATCCACCGAGCTTGACTCCAACGAGTGCTAGATATGAACTTTGATGCTCGGGCTCTTGAATCACCATATGAAAGCTCCAAAATACCTTTATTGAAGCTAATCACGTACTAATATCTTGGTTAAATATCTGAAACTAAACATCACAAGATTATTAGTAAACTATAACTACATGAGTTAAGCATCATCAAAATTAGAGTGGAAGGCCTCTGGGCCAACAATATTCATAGTACCATAACTGCTAATTGTAATAAAAAATATATTAAATCTACATGTAAGATAATTGCATATTTGTAATATCATAACTGCTAATGCATGTTTTAGTTTATATTGCATGTTTTAATTGCAATATAATTTAGGGTAAATTGCGCAAAACTCCCTTGTACTACTAGGGTTGTTGCGCAAAACCCCCTACACTATCAAAAGCTGCACATTACCCCATTGGGGCTAACTTTGTCAGTTTAATCGTTAATAATAAAGCACGTGGTATGCACGTAAAAACTAATTAATCAATTAAATACTATTTTTAATTATTTAATTAATTAACTAATTAATCATTATTAGACAATTAATTAATTAAACCCTCTTTCCTGCGTTCTTCCTCCTCCCTAGGCCGCCTCCCCTCCCCTCCTCCCCTTGGCCCGTCTCACCTCCCCCTTCTCCTGACCCGCCTCCCCTCCTCCTCCTCCCTCCCTACCCTAACCCTAACCCTAACCTGCCTCCCTTCCCCTCCTCCTAGCCTACCCCCTCTTCCCCTCCTCCTGGCTCGCCTTCTCCCCTTCCCCTCCGCCCTCCCTTCTTTCTCCTCCATGCTGCTGCCAGATCTCGTAGCGGTGAGGAGGATGAAGGGGAGGTGAGGTGAGGTGAATCCCCTTCCCCTCCTCTCTCCTCCCCTTGCCGCCCGATCTGGGTGTCCAGGGTGAAGAGGGAGGAGGGAAGGGGAAAGGGCGCCTCCCTTCCCCTCCCTCCTCCTCACCAAGGAGGAAGAAGAAAGGGAGGAGGGGGAGGAGAGGTAGGCCAGGACGAGGGGAGGAGGCAGGCCAGTGCCTGGGGGAGGAGGGAGGAGGGGAGGGTAGGTGGACCCCACCTCTTTTAATTAATTTTTTTAATTTTTTATTTATTAGTTAATTATTTTTAGTATTTAATTAATTATGATAATTAAAAAATAGAGTTTAATTGATTAATTAGACTTTTACGTGGTATGCATTTGCTGCTCATAACAGTAAAACTAACGGAGTTAGCTTCCAGGAAGGCAATATGCAGCTTTTGGTAGTGTAGGAGGTTTTGTACAAGAACCCCAATAGTACATGGGGTTTTTGCTCAATTTACCCTATAATTTATGATGGTTTAATTTAAAACATGCAATCTAAAATTATGCAAGGATGGACCATCATAATAAAAATCAACACTATTATTTTAAAAACATGTTTGTAGTGACACAACTGTTAATTGTAAAATAAAATAAATTAAAGCATAAATGTTACCCCTAACCTCGAACCCGTTAGCCACCCCCAAACCAAACCCAAACGAATCCCCTCCTCTCCCCTCTCCAGATTTAAAATGTTTTGTTTTCAACCTAATCATCATCTGTATGAGATAAACTCGCTCGGAAAGAGAAAACAGGTGCGGCATCCAACACGTGACCATGTGATACGAGGAGACATCAACGACACCTCATGCAGGGGGAAGGAAACAACTGTCTCGCGATGTGTCGACATCTTAAGTTGTCTTCTGACATGTGGTGAGATTTGGGGAGATAATCGATAAAAGCACCTTCACCTTTAGTGAGTTCTTTTTTAAGCAAAAATTGGAAGCATTGGAGCAAAATTTATCCATCGACATGGAAAATAAATCAATTGCAACTTGAAATTTTTACAAATATAAAAAGTAATCTATGGTTATTTTGACAAAATTAAATATCTACATCATATTTGTTATGAAATTGTCTTATTTTCAAGAGGAGACGATGGTAAAAAAAGATCAAATCAAGTTGGAGAATAAAAAGAACTTGGAAAAGAAGCAGATTAAATGTAACGCCCTAATCCCGTAGATACGGGGACATTACGATGACGTACATACGCAAGGTGAAAACACCCTTAGATACATATATTGAGCCTCAGTACCGAGAATAAACACAATATACACAATTATCCAGCATCAAATAAGTACAAAAATATCTGCAAAAGGGGTCAGCGATCATGATAGATATAGAAATAGGGATAAATAAAGAAATAAAGGAAGGATAATTAAGATACCTATGAATAATAAAAGCATTGAGTCTCCTACTAATATCCCATGGAGTATCAGGTACTATGAAGTCCCGGATCTCTAATCTGGACATGCAAACCCAGGGTCATCAGAAAGCGACCAAGTAAGTAGCAAAATGAAGGAGTACCAGTATACTATAATAATATTACAAACATGATAACATATAATATATGATTAAATAATAGTGATACATTATAATTATATTAACAATCGGTATATTTATTAGGTCTGCATTATAACATTATCAATGCCTGACATGTTATAATGGTGTTACCACTTCAGTTTCAAATAATATATGATTAAAACAATATGATGTAAATTAGGGAGTATTTTACATATATATCAACTAAAATTATATTATTATATTATCATTATAGCATTTATAACCATTAACATATTTTTATTATGTAATATAAACTAAGATACATGATTTGATCATACATTAATGAAATCAATTTGTGTTATTAACATGTATCAAGTCTTTTTATATTTACAATTTATACTTGTAGTACTAATAACATGACAGTATAGTGATGATAAATATGAACATCTACATATGAAATAAATAGAAGTAATCATGCTGTAGTGCTTGTGATTTTATGAAACAGTGTGTTTACAGAGAATGCATGGAACAAAAAATATATGAAAAGCAGAGTATACGTGTACATGAATAGTATGTCTCCACATAAAGTACAAAATATACATGTGATATTGTGGTGGATAAAATATCGGGAAGTGTAACAAGTATAAATAGACAATAATATGCATGTGTCAAGCAAGTCATGTTATTTATATAATAATAATAATTAGTATCGCCTGATATTTTAATTAATCTTTTCAGTGTCCCATACCACAGTTAGTTCATACCAGAGTCCGTACTGCAGCCGAACCCATCGAACATGGCATAAGGGTACCATTATTCGAATAAGAGAATAATCAAATAATAAGCACTCCCGACATCACTGTTGTTTATACCGTTTTATTATGTTAATTGAAAACTCAAGAGTTAAAGAGCTCTAATCGGGTGTGGATATCTTATGCATGATTGAAATTATGACCTTACACAGTTCCTGGCTGCTGAGACCAGAGCCCTTCCCTAAGAGGGGAGCAGAAAATAGGAAACAATACATTCGGTAGCCAACACTACCTCATCCCCTGCAATGGGATGTATAATGGATCTAGGATATCCACCTGATAAGACCTAGTCAACCATCAAGTCTCCTCCATCCCTATGTTACATTTATGAATTATACAATGAATTAGGAACAATAACAGTGTGTGTAGTATGTAATAGGATAACAGGATATGAGCCATCTTTGTATCACTAAACAAGATAACAGAAAATAGGAGATGTGAGATTTTAAAGGTGGCATCGTGGATGCTAGAGGTGGCTTCCACGTGGCACTTAGTTCCACACATCGCATATCAATAGATAGTATGTTCAGATAACAAGAGTTTCATATCAATGTAGTGATAAAGAAAATGATCATGTAATGTATTCAAGAAGAACATATGTAACAGTTATCTAGGAATATCCAAATAACTATAATCCATATAATAAGGATACATGAACAATCAGAGTAAGTATACATGTGAATCTATGTAACAGGAAGGTCATATCAATATTAAGAGATATAGGAAACATTCAGTCATATACTCAGTATATTTGCGTACCAGTGATACATGAATATGAAACTACAGTATCTTCTGTAATAGAGTATTTGTGTAATGATGATATGGATACATGAAAGAAGTATTTGGTGTAATAGTTTATCTGTGTCACAGTGATACAAGAATATGAAATAACAGTACCCGTAATCATAACACATAGTAATATGCATTTAACAATGAAACATAAATATGAAATAACAGTGTCCTGTGTCACAGAGTTTGTTATCACGAGTATGATAATAGTGGCAATATATGGGTGATATCGTTAACATGATCATGTGTCAATATATCAATATTTGTTACATGGATTTCAATATTATTAACATGATTGATATCATAAAATAATTATTTACAGATATCTTATTTTCAAACGCTTCATAGCCATATTAAAATTATCAATTCGGATGTATTTATCAACAGTCTAATAATTACTCAATATATAGATAAATTATCTATATTTTTATATTAAATCAAGAATCTTAATAAACTACTATTTATTTAAAGTGCTATAAAAAGTAATCTTGCATATTTTAGTTACAGTGACTTACCAATAATTACAATTTATTAAAAAATATTTATAGTGATTTATCAATAATCATGTTTTATTTAACAAAGCAACCAATTTCATTCAATATGATAAAATATAATTTATAAAATAAAAACACTCACATAGTTATCATAGGGATGTAGCTCATCTTTTTACAATCGCAACGGCTTGAGAATCGTCCAAATCAGACTCCGGATGCCCACAATATCGCCTAAACACTTTATTAAATTTTGAAGTGGGTTTGGGTTATGAACGAGTCGGGTACAGATCCAATACCCAGACCTATTAGACTTAAATTAAAATGTGTTATGGGTTAATGGGTTGGGTTTTGGGTTATATTAGAGAGAAAACAAGAGAGAGGAACAGGAAAGGAGGAGCGGCCATGGCTGCGCAGCCATGCAGTGGCATGCCGGTGGCACTAGCCAGCCAGCGATGCGCAAAGTGAGAGATATGAAGGAGAGATAGTGGAAGAAAGATAAAAAGTGAGGGAAAGAGAAAAGAGGGGGAGAGAGGGGAGCAACTAGCGGTGACTGGGCAGGGCGAGGCGGGTGGTAGTGGAGCTATGTCAACACACAGGTCAAGGGGAAGGAGAAGTAGAAAGAGAAGAAGAAGAAGAAGAAGATGGAGAGAGAGAGAGAGCAATACAGAGAGAATAGGGAAGAGGAGAGCAAGGGGGTCGCGACGTGGGACTGGCCGGTGGTCTGAGTGGCTACTGGCGGTGATCTAACTTCCAGGGAAAGAGTGAGAGAGAGGTAGGAGAGAGAATAGAGAGAGGGAGAGTTGAAGAGAGAGAGAGTGGGAGAGGGAAATGAGCGAAAGAGTGTGAGAGGAAAGATAAAGAGAGAGAATTAGAATCAGAGAAAGAAATTTAAAGGAGGGAGAGAGAAATGGCGGTGGATTGGCGGTGTCTTAAAGGGGAAGAAAGAGGAGGATTAGGGGAGAAGAAATGGATTTAATATTATTTAATTGGATCAAAATTTGACTAGTTCTAAATGGTTCCCAAAAATTCTATAAAATAGCAAATATTACTCAGAGAAATAATATGAAATTGGATTTAAGAAATTTAGTCTCGTTTGCAAATTAAAAATTATGTAATCGATCAGTGATATCAGTCGACACAGATTGTGCAGATTTTTCAGTAATTTAGAAAAATCTTCAAAAATATACCAAAGTAGAAAATATGATCTTAAGTAACAATATGAAAGTAAATTCTTGAAATTCTACTTTGTTTGTAAATTAAAAATCATGGAGTCGATTATCAGTATCGATCGACACTAAAATCGGAGATTTTCCAAAATAATTTAGAAAAATTTCATAAAATTTTAGAAAAATTTCATAAAATTTTAGAAAAATCTGAAATATTAGATAATAATATCTAAAACTGAAATCGGTTTAGTTTGACTATCGGGTAGGTCAAATCAAGTATGTACAACATATCAAGTACTGATACTGAGATACGTATATCTAGAACTGGAGGGTTACACTAAAGACAAAGGCCCAGAATCGGATTCAGGTTTTCTTTTCGGGCGTGCTTAGGTTTTCTTTCTGGTGGACTTCAAAAAGAACTCAAATTATATTTGTTGAAGGATTTGCTTCTAAAGATTGAAGGGTCTAGAATTGTTCTAATTCAAGAAAATCAACTCTTATAAGGGTTGATCAAGTTCTTCAAGCATCAGACAAACAAGATCATCTCATAGTTTGAATAGGATTTGTATTGTAAAACTCTATAAATAAAAGTTGTAACCTAGTATATTGTAACAGAAAAAATATAAAAAGTCAATGCAAAGAGAGAGGTAAGTGACGGTACAAAGAGAGAAGGATTACTCTTGTAATCTTGACGGATTTAAGGGAAAGGTTAATACTCTTGTGGGATTAATGAGAAAATTAGATCTCTTGTACTAAGTTTATTAATAATCTTTCCCCATGGACGTAGGCTGAATTTGGCCAAACTACATTAAATTCTTATATTATTTCTTTTTTATTTTGGTATTGCTACTTTGTTATACTAGTTTTCTTTTGCAAGTATTACATATTGCCACGGTTCCGCAATGTCGATCACGGTCTTGGGCGCACAACAGTTGGTGTGGTCTCAATAATTAGTATTAGAGCTTAAGGTTGATGATAAGACGATATGTTAAAGATTGAAATTTCTATGAGCAAATTCGAGGTCGAGTGACTAAGAGATAACTTGCACAGAAAAATATAGAATTTAGAATTGATAATAGATAGTACTTTGTACTCAATACTACCAGGATAGCAAGTGGTTATGCAGGTCATGTCCACAAGGAAGGACTAACGATGGAAGCTTTTAGTAAGTTCTCTTTTAGATTATTAAAGATGGTTAAAAGTTCTTCTCTTGTTCTTGTAAATAAAAGAAAAAAAATCTTTTGTTAAGTCTAGAAGAAAGTATTAGATAGAGAAGGTAGAGAAAATAGAAAATGAGTTTATATAAAAAGTGAAAATAGTAAAGAGTTGGTATTTTTGAAGTCATTTTCTAAACTTAAAAATGAGAATAAAGAAAAGCTAAATAAAAAACTTACCTCTTCGGGGCCTGCTTACCTTTGATCCGTATCGACGATGTACCTTGGCTTGAAGGCGATCAAAGCATGACAGATGGGATCTTCCCCTCTCCCGTTCTAAACAACAAAATGAAAGAGTAAGCTACACTAACATAGAAATGGCTATCAATCACCATAAGCCATAAATGACACTTGCAAGGGAAAGGCAACTTCGAGGCCATCAGAGTCATTTGGATTCACAAAAATAAAAGAGGAAAGTAGAAGAAAAACTAGAATAAAGAAGAAAATGAAACTTTGATTTGATTCAAAAAACAATGGAAGAAAAAAGATTTACTTACACGGTGTCACCCTCAGTGCAAGCTTCACTCTCATTCGTCCATGAAACTCTCATCTCCTCTCAGTTACATAAATAAAATAAAAATTACATACAAGAAAACTAAAAATCCTAAGTTATAGACTACAGAATAGCCTAACCTATACTCTCTGCTAAATCATTCTCTGAGGCCTCAGAAATCCCAGTATTTATAGGCAAAAACCAAAAAGGAGAGAGCATCTGAAGATAGGTGAGCAAACACTCCCCCAGATCTTACTCCGCAGAGGGGTGCGTGGACTCTAGCCCTCCGATGCTCCTTTTTCTTCTGATAGATTTTCAGTTTTGGCTCTAAATTTGATGATATCCTCGTTTGATCTTCAACTAACCAGATAAATTCTCAAAAACTTATTTAACTGAACTAGATCCGGGATTATCTTCGGTTAACCAAATAGATTCAACTAAATCAGAATTTAACTGGATTTTATTTGGTTTTATCTTTTTTTTCTCCATGATTATCTTCTGCAAAATAAACATTTAAGACAAAAAAATTAGCAGATTTATTACATGACAAATGTAGGAGTGTAACGAAAAGAATACAAAATACGTGCACAATAACACCACACACCTATCGTCTGCTCGCCCTCGGGCAAAATAAAAAATAAAATAGAGACAACCTAATTTAACTCACTTTCATTGGAATCACGGTCGCACTTAGCACGTACAATAAGCCGTTAAACCTCTAGGTTACCCCTAGAGGATGAGTTTTGTCTCATGAGGGTTTTCAGTGGATTACACCCACAAAATCCATAAAGAAAGAGAAACAAAATGTTAGTATTTTCGAAAAGCATTTTGAAAAAGAGAGAAAATATTTGAAGTATTATTGTAAGAATTCAAGTAATCTATAAGTTATAAGAAAATCAAATTTTCATTCTTAAACTTAGTCTCTATTCAAAAACTTATTCTCAATCAAGGTAGGCAGTTAAACTATATTTCTCATCTAATCTATTACCTTACCCTAAGTCATATGTACCTTTGTGATAGTTAAATTTTGACTTGGGGTCACTCTAACTCTTATGCCTTATTTTTTATATTTTTTGGCGGAATTATTTCATAGTTCTATTAGCCTTTCTAATTTGCCTATGTTACGAGCCTTTAGTTGGTGACTCTCAAACCAATGGTCTTAGGGCACCGTGTAAGAAATTACCTCGAGGACTTAAGGACTTGAGCAAACAAGGCCACAAAACTAAGAACTTTATTTATTATATGGACCACATTTAGGCGTGAATACTTATGCTTTATGAAGCACAAATACCCAGCTTAATCAGAGGATTTGTGATATATATAATATATATATATTTTATAAGACATAAGAATCTTTGTTTTTGAACCCTAAGTGTGTAAGTGTATAAAGTATGCATATTTCATCAAGGAAAAATCAAGACTAAATTACTTTTTCAAATGTTCTTCTTAACCCTAGAAATTAAACAAATAATCTTATTTTGACTAAGTATAAAAATTCTAATTATGATTCTCCTATTCCTTAAAATTAACTCAATTTCTTACAAAAAAAAGGTCAAAATATGTTTCTCTTTTCAAAAAGTTTTTAAAAGTAAATATAATGTTATATATATATATATATATATATATATATATATATATATATATTAAAACAAAGAAAACCTATGTCATGTTAGAACCTTCCCCCATACCTATCTCATGCATTATTCTCAATGTATGAATGAATGCATAAATGCATGAAAAAGAAGAAATCAAGGTGGTGATTCCGGTGGTGGTCGGATTGGGCCAAGCGTTGCTACCCAATTAAGATAATGTGATGGTTCACAGAACCCACCTTTCTTGACCTCTTTTCTATTTACATAATTATAATCCCCAATAAGAATAGGATCATGAAAGATTCTATCATGAAAATTATTCTCTTTACATGACCAGTCTTAAAAAATCATCACGGAGTTATTCTGATCTATACTTATGTCCAACAAAAGAATGTAACTTGGTGGAATGGTTAACTTGGGTTCAAAAGTGATAGGTTCGGGAACCATTACTAACTCGGGAAAATCAACTTTGGGTTCGAGAATTAGTTTTGGTTCAAGAGTTGAGTCTAAATAAAAGAATTCAATTTCACATTCTTTTACAATCAATGAAATGTGACTATCCGAAAGAGGTGGTTCAATCTCAAAACTTATGGATACAGGAATCAATGTTAGCTCGGGAAATGGGTCCAACTTAAGTAAGGATACCAAAATCGACATAGATTCAAAATTTGAATTGAATCATAAAGTTGTGGGTCGGGGTCACATTCATGTTCAAGTTTAATTTTATTGAAATGAAAACTTGACAATTTGTCAATGAGTTAATATTAGTCAAGTTTAAGATGTTGTGGTGAAATTGAATCTTGGTCAAAGTCTCTCTCCAAGACACCATGATTCTTGGTCCTATCAGTATGGCTAGGTCAATTGAGAATGGTCGAAGATGTGTTAAGTAGAGTTTTCTCATTCCTATTTTCACTATGTTGATCAACTGACTCATTTATGCTTCTAGCTTATTGACAGATTGTAAAAAGTCATTTTCAAACTGAATCATATTTTCCATACTCCTATCTAAGTCCATAGGTTCTTCTTGTTGTGGGACTTGAAAAATAGAGTAAGGATCTTGGATTTGCAAGTCTTGTGGGAATTGTGAGTCTATCATTTTTAGTTTTTATAGGACTCAATCATGGCTTTATACTCTTAGTCACCTCAAATTTTTCTTCTATGGGTTGATCATGACTAGGAAATTTGAAGTTGAATGTTGGAATGATAGTTGACAACATGACTCAGGGAAGTTGTATCCCATTGACTCTGTGAAGAGTAGTGATAATTGTTCCAGTCTTGTTCATAATATTAGGACTGGGGCATATATTGATTCGGGCAAGACCAATCCGATATACTTGATTGTTTAAAGTTATGATATGTCAAGTTGGTAACGTTCGAGTCAAAAGAGATCAGGGTGAAGTATGGATTACTATATGCATAGCAATAATTGTGATTATAATCCATATCATCAAGATATTAAAAAAAACAAAAAAAAAAATCAAACAAACAAACAAAGAAAAATCTAGCCTAAGTTATGATAGACCTTAGACCTAGACGACTCCTAACTGGTTAGACTGTCTATGGGGGTATATTGCAGAATCTGACCACAAGTTAATCAGTCAGTAGAGGTAAGATCAGTGGGAGGTATCTGTGCGTAAGCAACGGGCCTAATTATGCCAAACCACTGTTCTTCGCGGTTTCACCTCATCAATCCCCAACCTTTGACACCAATTTGACAAGAGTCAAATTCTAATCAACTTCCCCTTAGGTCAGTCTGCTATCGAGTCCGAGATGTCCCTAAGGCCAATGTCTACATAGTTTTAAGTTAAGTTTGGGTTAGTGAGGAGATTGTTTGTAGGCTAAGGGAGGGTAATGACTTCCACAACTTATCTTGTTTATTGGACAAGCCCTTAATTCAGTTTAGTGCAGTATACAAATATATAACAAAAAGTGACACTCAAGCAATATTTCATACAAGAATGAACCTTATACTATATTCTATGCACACAAACCTTGGCTCCAGCACTCTTCAACAGTAAATAAAAAATGTAACAAAATAGACACGTGCTTAAATGCAAGTCTAAATATTTTTTTATCATCTGCAAACAAAATTTACTATTGTGGTTAGAAAAATATATCCAGTGAGTTAAACAAGAAAATAAATAGCTACAGAAACTTAAACTTTGCAATTCAACCAACCTGCAAAAAATACAGGTTAGTAGTTCACTCAGATTGCCACGGGAACGTGATAAATCTGAAGGCTTCTGGGCTTTTGCTTTCTTGAGTAGAGTCCAGGGCCACTTATATATCCACTGCAGCAACAATTTTCTTGATGTTAAACCTTCACACTAAAAATAGAGAAGAAAGTTAATCAATAAATTAAACAAAAAGAGAGTTACTTACCGTCCCTCCTCAGCAACGGTGCCAAAATTTGATTGAGTCAAACCTGAACACAAAATACAAAATTTTAGAACTTGAGAATAGAAGGCAAGGTTCTCAATACTACCATAATAGTAAGTGGCTTTACGGGTCATGATCCACAAGGAGGGGCCTGCAATGAAAGCGCATTGTAAGTTCTCTTTTAATTACTAAAGATGGTTAAAAGTTCTTATTTCTTTTTTATAAAGAAAAGAAAAAAGAATTCTATGGTTAATTCAGAGAAGAAAGCGGTAGATAGAGAAAGTGGCGAAAATAGAAAATGATTTTATACATAGAAAGGACCTGTTTGGTTAAGGTGAAAGTGAGGAATTGAGAAAGTAGTAATAATTCTCTTTGGAACTTGGGAATTGGTTAGTAAGTTTTCCCGTGTTTGGATGGTAATGTGAAAGTGAAAAAGTTGACCACAAAGTTGACCGTAAAATAATATTAAAATAAAAATTAATTAAGAAAAATAAAAGATAGACTATAATTAGAATGCAAGTGAGATTTACATGGTCAAAAAATTAACTGTTTTATGCTATAATTTATTACAAATGTGATTTACATGACCACAAAATTAACTGTAGTACTCTGGAAGTGAGGAAATGGTTGTGTAAAAGAGAAAAGATAAAAGGAAAAGAGGTTTTCTTATTTTTCTTTTCCGATGTTTGGATAGATAGGGAAGTGAGCAATTATACTTCCCTATTTCCTTACTTCTGCCCACTTCCTTGCAACCAAACAGCCCCAAAGTGAAAATAGTAAAGAGTTGATATTTTCGAAGTTGTTTTCTAAACCTAAAAATGAGAATAAAAAAAAGCTAAATAAAGCACTTACCTCTTCAACGCCTGCTTACCTTTGATCCGTATTGACAATGTACCTTGGCTTGAAGGCAATCGAAGTATGACAGATGGGCTCTTCCCCACTCCCATTCTAAACTACAAAATGAAGGAGCAAGCTACACTAACATAGAAATGACTCACCATAAGCCATCAACGGCACTTCCAAGGGCAAGACAACTTCGACGCTATCAGAATCATTTGGATTCACAAACATAGAAGAGAGAAGTAGAAGAAAAATAAGAAAATAAAAAAAGAAACTTTGATTTGATTCAAATAACAATAGAAGAAAAGAAGACTTACTTACACCGATGTCACTCTCAGTACAAACTTCACTTTCATTCCTCCATGAAACTCTCCTCTCCTCTCAGTTACAAAATAAAATAAAAATTATATAAAAGAAAACTAAAAATCTTAAGTTACAGACTATAGAATAGTCTAACCAATACTCTCTGCTGAATCGTTCTCTGAGGCCTCAGAAATCTCAGTATTTATAGGAAAAAAACAAAAGGGAGAGAGGCGTGTGAAGATAGTGGGAGAAAACGCTCTCCCAGATCTTACTTGAATACCCTAGATCTGCGGTTTTGGTCACGGATCTGTGGCCTGGATCTGGCCAGATCTAGGAGTGCATGGATTCTGGTCCTCTGATGCTCCTTTATCTTCTGATTGATTTTCAGTTTTGGCTCTAATTTTGATGATATCCTCGTTTGATCTTCAACTAACCGAATAAATCTTTAAAAACTGATTTAACTAAACTAGATCTGGATTTATCCTCAGTTAACCAAATAGATCCAATTAAATCAGAATTTAACTAGGTTTTATTTGATTTTATCTTCTTTCTCTCCATGATTATCTTCTGCAAAATAAATACTTAAGATAAGAAAATTAGCAGATTTATTATATGAAAAATGTATGAGTTAATGAAAGAATGCAAAATATGTGTACGATCATCGAGAAATCCAATGGCAAAAGGAACTTCGATCTATGGCAAAAGGGGGTGAAGGCGTTGTTAGTGCAATAGGATCTTCATAAAATCTTGCAGGGAAAGTCAGCAAAACCTACGGGCATGTCAGATGAGAATTAAGAGGAGTTGACTCTGAAAGCGATAAGCATAATCTAATTATGTCTCGCAGATGAGGTCATGTACAACATAATGGATGAAGAAATGGCTACGAGTTTGTGGTCAATATTAGAAACATTGTATATGACAAAGTCCCTCTCCAACAAGCGTACTTGAAGAAACAACTATATGTGTAACACCCTAATCTCGCGGGTATGGAGATGTTACTGTGACGTATATGCGTAGGTCAAAAATATCCTCATATATATACACTAAGAATCAGTACAGGTAAAAATCAGAGTACGAAAGTACGTGGTGCATTATACATTCTAACATATGAGTATAATTACAAAGTTATCACAGGATGTGATACAATATTATACGAATATTACGTCATCGATAGGAGAAAATGCAAGAATACAAAAAGATATACAAATATGAATAGTACAAAAGATGCTCAAGAGTGATAAAAGGAAAACTCGAAAAACCAGCAGGGGGCCTGAAAGAAAATGACTCTGGACGGTCTGCTGGAGATCCACGCTTTCACTGCGCTACTCTAGTCAGCAACCTGGAGAATCCATAAGCTCTAACCTTCAGGATCTAGACATGCAGATCCAGGGGTGTCAGAACTCCCCAACGAGTAGTGAGGCGAGAGCCAAGTGGCGTGCATAGATAGGCACACGTGTATCGATAAATCTGAATCATAAGCATGCATTAAAATCATGTCATGAGCACAGGCCTATAGGAACA
Source organism: Agave tequilana (assembly GCA_038442645.1). Classification (NCBI taxonomy): domain Eukaryota; kingdom Viridiplantae; phylum Streptophyta; class Magnoliopsida; order Asparagales; family Asparagaceae; genus Agave; species Agave tequilana. The sequence continues at coordinate 106,665 of JAVJIF010030877.1, forward strand.
GGCAAGGAGGCAATAAGTAAAGCGAATATGATAAAACTCGTTATACAATCTCAAATTACAAATCCTTGAGATTAGTATATCGAAGGAATAATCCAAACAAGGAAACCCTTATCTATATACCTTATACTCATATCACCGTATTCTGAATTCAAATAACCTGAGTTGACTCCTAAATTATGAAAATATCATTGATTAGTCTCTAAATATGCATATTTCATAACACATTCACAATAATTCTGAATAAAATTTTGTAATTAACAGATTTCTTGTATTTTTCTAGGTCTATGTCATGAGATGAAGAAAAAGATCAAAAATCCCATTTATTTGGTGATTTTTGGAACCTAGACATAGTCATTGACATTATAAGCCTATTCTGCTGCTGCTTGTAGACTGTCCAAAAATCACTGAGGACAAGTCATCAGAAAGCAAAGTCCAGACTTCAGACGCAAAGCTAACCATAGCCACTGGCGCAGCACCAAGACGTGAGGGTCGAAACCCGCGTCTCAACATCACTGCAATAATCAGGACGCGAGGGTCGAAACCCATGTCTCAACATCACTGCAATGATCAGGACGCGAGGGTCAAAACTAGCGTCTCCGCACCACTGCAGTATCAAGACGCAAAGCTTGAAACTTGCGTCTCCACTTCACCAAGGCGCAGAGCCTGAAGCCCGTGTCCCACATAGAGCTTGACATAGGACTTGAGGCTCACCTTTCAACTAAATGCGAAGCTCAGGCGTTACCTCAACGGCTAAACGCGAGGCTCGAAGCCCGCGTTTCAACTACAGAGGAACTCTGTGTATCTGATATAACTGCCCTCAGTACTCGGTCAATTACTGCCCACGTAATGAGGAAGTTAACCCCCATTATGGAGGGTTATTAGGGGACAGTTAAATAGCTCAGTTCACTATTGAAGAGGGGTGGGGGAAAAAATTTTGGTCGCAAGTCTTGAAGGAACCAGAATCTCTAGCCGAGAAATACTTAAGAGTTCAACTCTTCTAGCAACTTGCTGAGTACTAGTTTATTTTTGTCTCAAATCTCTTTGAGATTTTATTGGACAAGAGCTGTGATACTCCGTTCATAATCCGAAGAGAAGATTCCCAGAGTACTATGACGCTCACCCTGTCAACAAAAAATAAGACTCACTTTCCACCGCCACATCAAGAACCCAGCACTAAACAAAGGAAAGATTTGGGCTTGATATCTTCCCTCTCTTGTAACCAGATTATTGATCCGCTAGAACCTTCTTTACAGTCAAATAAAGAATTTTACTAGCGGCCTCTTAATTTTTCTCCCGTCAAACAAGAGATGGCAACTCCGCTGGGGACAACGTTCTCTATTGATGAGCAAGTCGTGGTGCAAGGTGACGTCACCTACATGGGAAAAATGGTTGAATTGCTTATCGTGGATTTTGACCAGGCAAAGTATGAAGAGTTTCTATCTTCCGGCTCTAAAAGCCCTAGGGCGCGGCATTACCGCAAGGTCTCCTCGGGGACCCGCTCTCAGGTTCCTTTAGAGGCTTCTCCAAATGCGGTTTGTGCAGAGAACATCGTGGCCGGACGTATCACGCGTAAGGCCCGCGTTAACGTCTCCCACGAGACCCGCAAGGTCAACATTGTTGACATTCAGCCCTCTCACCCTGTCCTTTTCCTAAGCTCTAGGTTACCGAGGGTTCTTAACAACCCGTACGGCGTAACCGGAATGCTGAACGTCGGCAGAGATGACGCGCGCGTCAACCACAAGCGCAAAAAGCTGGGACAACCATCTGTCCAACAGATACGAACGCGAGGCTCAAGCCTGCGTCTCTTCTGAACTACGACAGACGCGTGAAGTCCGCGTTTGGAGACCTAAACGCGAAGCTCATAAGGCTTGCGTTTTTGAAGCTTCACTTCCCAAATGCGACGTTCAGTTTCGTGAGGTCCATGCCTCTCCTCAGAGATACGAGACCCGCGTCTCTACAGCTAAGTGCGGGATCCAGAAGGCCTGTGTTTCTCAAGTGTTGCTACCTAAATGCGACAATCAACAACGTAAGGTCCGCGTCTCTTCTCAGCAGAGATGTGAGGCTTGTGTTTCAGAGCCAAAACACGACAGCCGCGTCTGTTCTACAGGGCGTGAGGTTCGCCTCTTAGAACCCTGCGTCTTAGATTTACAACGCAAGAATGGCTCTCAAAAGCTAAAAAGCCCTCGAAAACCTGAGGCTAATCTCTTTAGTCCCCCTCCAACTGATCTAAGAGATTACTTGACAAAGAAAAGGAGTGCTAATTAGATCGCTCCATCCTGTTGCAGTGAATGGCTCATCACGGCAATGCTCTCTGAATGTCGCTATAACTCACATGTGAGCAAGCAGTTGGTATTCAGACGATTAACTTCAACCTCCTGATCAGCCAAAAGGCGTCATTCTCATAGAAGAGGGACCTTCTATGACATGGAGTACCCTGAAGTCACTGCAAACATGACAAGCAGAAGTAAAGAAAAACAACCGGCAGTCAGCTCTGACGAGTCTGATGCTGAATTGGAAGTAGTGTACCGTTATACCCGCACTCGAACGGGTGCAGTAGCCCTAGTTGACTATAGTACTCTAGCTCGGGGTATTATTGTGAGCAAACCTCACTCCACAATTGCAGAATCGCAGGCCTCAAACTCTTTTATAGAGAAGGAAGCCTTTGCGTATGTGACAAACACTCCCGAGGAGACGACCAGGCGCTTAGAACAGCAAGCTCAGATCCAAAGGAAACAATTCGATATGATTTGTGCCCAATAAGAATCTATCGATGCCCTCAAGCAGATGCTTGCACAATTGTTTGAAGACAAGAAGAAGTTGAAGGACAAAACTTCTTCTAAGAAGTCTAAAGGCAAGCAGAAGGAAGGGGAAAGCTCATCTTCTGTGCACATAGAAGGGAAGAAGCAGTCCAATTCTGAGTCATCTAAATCCTCATCTAATGAGAAGGCAATGCAGAGAATGGGGGTGTACTGCTATACTGTCACACCCTTTGGATTAAAAAATGCAGGGGCAACATACCAGAGGGCTATGAATGCAATTTTTCACAAGCACATACACAAAACAGTGGAATGTTACGCCGACGACATTGAAGTAAAAAGTCATGCCAAGGGCGATCACATAGCATATCTGAAGATGATATTTGACATCATGCGGGCGCATCAGCTGAAGATGAACCCCACTAAATTCTTCCTGGGGGTAACCAGCGATAAATTCTTAGAATTTATTGTGACATCTAAAGGAATCCATCTAGACCCAGAGAAAGTCCACGCTGTCCAGGAAATGCAACCTCCAAGGAATCTTAGGGAGCTTAGAGGGTTGCAAGGGCAATTAGCATACATCTGGAGGTTTATCTCAAATCTCTCGGGAAGATGCTGACCCTTCGCCAGATTAATAAAGAAGGATGTTTCATTCATTTGGGACGATGCTTGCCAACAAGCGTTCGAGGAAATCAAACGTTACCCCATGCAACCACCTGTCCTTACAACTCCGGTGTCAGGGAAACCTTTCCTGATATACGTTCGAGTGATGGATCATTCCTTAGGAGCCTTGCTAGCCCAGAATAATGATCAAGAACACGAGCAGACAATCCACTATCTGAGTAGAACTATGATTAGAGCCGAACATCAGTACAACCCGATCGAAAAAAGAATTTTTGGCGTTGGTGTTCGCCGTCCAGAAAATGCGACATTACTTGGTGGGCCAAACCATACATGTCATATCAAAAGTCAATCCTTTAAGGTTACTTATGATAAAACCATCATCGGTGAATGGTCGACTGGCAAAATGGGCCATATTGCTCTCCCAATATGAGATGCAATTCCTACCGCAAAAAGCCGTGAAGGGACAGGCGATGGCAGATTTTCATGCTGAGCACCCAGACCCAGGGGCAACCAAACTTTATGAAGATCTCCCAAATGAGGTTGCTGAAGTTTACTTAACTCAGACATCTTTCAAAGAACAAGTATGGCAACTTTTCTTTAACGGCGCATCAAGAACGGCTCGCTAGGAAATGTCGTAGCAGGAGTGTGGGTAGTACTTGTCTCCCCACAGAACTATGTGATCCCTCGTACATTCTTATTAACTGAGCCATCTTCCAATAATATAGCAGAATATAATGCTCTCTTGATCAGGATGCAAATCGTCGATGAGATTGGCGTTAAAAATCTCGAAGCATATGGTGACTCTAAGCTCATCGTTAACAAAGTTTGCCGGGAGTACGAAGTGAGACATGAAGACTTAGTACCCTATTACAACCCAACTATCTGCATAACCGAGAGGTTCAGAAACTTTTACATCGACCATGTGCCTCGTCAGCAAAATGCGCATGCAGATGCACTGGCATCTCTTTCTGCTTCCTTGGCTCTTCCAACCGGAGTAGTAGAGAAAAATTTGTCTACGACCATGACTTGTATTGTCCAAGTTCGCTTTTGAAGACCACCAAAAGCCGACAGGAGACCGTCAAGTCAAAGAAGCTCTAGAGATTTCAACAGGTCTAGAGCTCAGGGATTGGCTATTATCATACATCGACTATACATTGTATGACATCCTTCCTGAGGACCCCAAAGAGGCGGCTGTCATTAGAAGGAAAGCCCCTAAATTCTACTACAATGCGATCACAAAGACACTGTACCACCGATCGCATGATGGGATTCTCCTCCGTTGCCTGTCACAGAAGGAGGCACATGAAGTACTCAAAGAAGCACATGACGGCATGTGTGGAGCTCACCAGCCTAGCCCGAAGCTTGTGGATCGACTCCATAGACTGGGGTATTACTGGCCCAAGATGATCCCCGACGCCATCGCTTATGCCAAACGATGTCACGCTTGTCAGATCCATGGTGACTTCATTCATCAAGTACCAGGACATCTTCGCTCTACAACTTCAACCTGGCCATTTGAAATGTGGGGAATGGACGTGGCTGGCCCCATCAGCCCACCTTCATTCAAAGGACATTGGTTCATCTTAGCTATAGTCGATTACTTCTCTAAATGGGCTGAAGCTATACCCTTGAGAGAGAGAAAAATATCTGACTTGATCAAATTCATTAAATGTCACGTCATTTACCGCGTTAATGTGCCACGATGGATCGTTCATGATAATGGGCCCCAGATCGTCAGCCAAGGCTTTCAGAGGTTCTGCAATAAGTTCAGAATTCAGAGTGTGTCTTCAACGGCATACTATCCAGCCGCTAACGGCCTTGCAAAAGCTTTCAACAAGCCTATTGGAAAACCTCTCAAGAAATTTGTCTCGAAAAGCTAACGTGATTGGGATGACAAATTAGGTGAATACTTATGGGCTTATGTACGACGGTCCGAACCCCGCCGAAAGCTACACCGTTCTCTTTGGTATATGGGTGTGAAGCTGTACTCCCATTAGAAATCCAGATCCTATCTCTACACATCACCTTGACAATAGAGATGACAAATAAGGAGAAGCATCGACTGCAACTCCAAGAGCTAGAGGCTTTGGATAATAAACGCCTACAAGCTCAAAAGCCAACGAGCTCTATCAAGCTCGAATTATCAGAGTCTTTAACAAGAAAGTCAAGGAGTGGATTTTCAAGAAAGGTGACCTTGTCTTAGCCATCAGAAGACCCATGGTGGTGACGCATAAGACAAAAGGAAATTTTCAACCTAAATGGGAATGACTATTCGTAGTGGAGTCAGTCTACTCTAATAATCCTAGACGGCGATACGCTCATGATGCCGATTAATGGCAGATTCTTGAAGAAATACTATCATTGGTAGCATTCTTCTCTTGATCAGGTTAATACTACACCTCTGATCAAAAAGTCCAGATCCAAGATGTTTGAGGGAACGCCAAAGAAGAACTTCTTTCTTCCTCCCCTCGATCACATCACGATCGATCAACGCCGAGCCGATTGAGCGTCGGTTACATCATGATGCAAGATGTAAACAATGAAGAAGATACAAAGTACAAGACTTCAATTTTTAGCCTTGTTACTCTTCTCTAGGGTGCCTATGGATATCCGATGCCTCCGATGGCTAAGGATAGAGGAAAATGTTAGCTTTTAAGTCCAACATAAGTCATCAACAACTCATCATCCTGAGGGGAATAGCATGGTTAGCCCAACTCAAATGGTAGTTGGTAAAGGCACACCAAATCCGTTGATAGCTGAGGGTTTGCTAAAAATCCTAAGGGACTTAGTCCCATCTTTTCCTCCAAAATCTTCTACCAATTCTCACCCACAGAATGGTAGGGCCAAAAAAAATACCTGGGTTCATTTCTCCAACAAAATGAGTGGGGACTTGTCACGTTAACAGTAAACCTCTGACAAGCTAGATTTTTCGATCCCCAGTTGATTCAGTTAACTTAATATTAAACCTCTGACAACGGAACCCATTTAAATCTCCGCTGTTATGTTAATATTACATATATAACGGCGAATCTCTCATGTCCCCAGGAAATCAATGATTGTTACGTTAATATTACACCTCTGACAATTCATTTTATTCTTCCACCAAAGTCCCCTACCAATTCTCTTCCATATAGTGCTAGGTCCACAAACTCAATCATTGTTAAGTTTAATACCAAACCTCTGACAAGGGAAAGTTTCAATACTCCCCAGCGAGTACATGCCAATTCTCATCAATAGAATGATAAGTCCTCAAAATTGCTCATATCGCAAAATAATTCTTGTCAAGTTAACACTATACCTTTGACATTCCAAACTTCACTTGCCAATTCTCATCAATAGAATGGTAAATACTCAAAAATTGCTCATATTACAAATTAATTCTTTCCATGTTAATATTACACCTTTGACAAATTACTGTTAAGTTTAATACCACACTTCTAACAGTGATTAAGTTGCTGCCAAGTTCAATATTAAACCTCTGACAATCACTTTTCCTCAGGTTTTCATATCGAAGCTGAGATGAGCGATGCTAAGTTTAACACCATACCTCTAGCATCCAGTCCATTGTTAAGTTTAATACTATACCTATGTCGATGACTTTTCCTCAGGCTTCCATATCGAAGCTGAGATGAGCGAAGCTAAGTTTAACACCACACCTCTAGTATCTGGTTATTGTTAAGTTCAACAATACACCTATGATAATGAATTTCCCTCGAACTTCCATATCGAAGTCGAGATGACTAATGCTAAGTTTAACATTACACTTCTAGCATTACCTTCATTGCCAAGTTTAACACTACACCTATGACAGTGATGTTTTCAGTTTTCTCAAATAAAGCTGAAATTTTCGTTGAGCCAAGTTAATATCACACATCTAGCTCACATTCTTGTCAAGTTAATACCACACATCTAATAAGATCTGATTCAACCCGTTAAGTTAATATCACACCTCTGACGGTAAAGATTCTTCTAGATTCCTAATGAGTCTAGCTTCACTTGTCATTCTCATCCGTGGATTGGCATGTCCGCAGGAAGTATCCCACTCCTATCAAGTTAATATCACACCTCTGACAGTAATCTTAAAGTTCTTGAAAAAGAATTTTTCCCCAACTTTGACTTGCTAAGTTAAATATTACATTTCTAGCAAGCCAAGAGTTGCTACTTCTATATATCTGATTTTCAATGCATAAAGAAATTCAAGACACATCAGAAGACAGAAAAAAGTATCACTTTTATTGATATTCAAACATGTGAAAGTGATGCAAGGCACTCTCTTATAGAATAAGATTGAGTGTTACAACAAAGGAGTACAAAGAAGTCCCTCTCGTTCAGTGAAAGGTTGCCACCCATTGCTCAAAACATTTACACCGCTCTAGATACAAGATGTTTGGAAAGCACCAAAGAGAGGCTCCTTTCTTCCTCCACTGGATCATATCACAGTTGACTAGTGTTGAGCCGATCGAGCGCTGGTTACATCATGATGCATGATGTGAATACTGAAGAAGTTCATCACTAATTGAGAACAATGGTGTTTCTCGAGGACGAAATGCAGGGGAGCATTCTGATTCCACCCCACCAACTAGTGTGAGCCATAATCCTTCTCTTAATGAGCATCTCTACCACCAAAAAGGCATCCGAAGAGCATGAATTTTTCTTCGATGTTACTTCTTTGAGTAAGATTAGTAAAGGGAGGATCCGAGACCTTACTGGTAACGTCCTCTGTCCTATGGCCTTCAAAGCCACCATACCCACCACCATGCCCACTGTGACCATGACGAACCCGGGGTATTGCTGGTGCGTCATGCCCAATAAGGCCTCGACGGGTATCAATAACCGCGTGGATCCTCCTCGCCCATGAACAGGAGCCCTAATTTTTTGAGTGCTCAAACAGGCTGGTTGGTCCAAATATTCTCCCACGAACCAAGCTTGATCATGGACAGGAGCTTTCATTTCCCAGGCGCTCGCCGACCTAATAGGTTGGCCGATCGAAATGTTCTCCCATGAACCCAACAAAGACTCAGAAGACTGACTGAGGCTGCCAGAACCTGCAAAGAACAAAAAAACCTCAAGGTTAAAAGCCTGCAAAGATAGGAACAAAAAAAATCTGAAGTACAAACGCGAGACTGATGTCATGAACTCCAGACACGGAGTTAACCGATGCAGAAAATATGGGTCCGAACACAATCTAGTTTTAGATTTGCGTTCAAGATGTGAGATGCGAGGCATAAATAAAAGGCGTAAATGCGGGTTTTAAAAACTGCTCGAGGTAACTCTAAGACGCAGAGTTCGCTACACTCGCATCTAAGGTACATGGGTTGCCACGTTCATATTCAGAGATCTTAAAAGAGCTAGAATTCTCTGAGTCAAGAACCCCAAACGTGAGCTTTATTTACAAAGCTCGTATTTCAAGATCCAAACGTAGAATTTATTACAATCGCGTTTGAAAAACTTGACACTTAGATTTTTAAAGTCAAAAAGCTCACGTTTCATCAAAAAGTCTGAAAGATGCGTTTACGGAATGCGGGTGCATCAATCAGATTTCAAGAGGAAATCAAGAGATGGAATCTATCCAATGGATGGGGAAATGGGGACTGAGTATTTCATGGCGAAAAATAGTTCCTACCCGAGGAAGAATTCTCTAGAAGTTGAACTTTATTCATCAAGGCATAGCCGTAAAAACACTTAAAGCAATGCTTTTTGATCTTGAAATCATTTGACAGCGAAAATCCTCGGAGAAGATTGAAGGAAGGCATGGAAACTTTCAGTTCTTGTTCATCTGAACACATGCCCTGGAAGGACGATAGACAATCCAGACGAAGTCCTTCAGAGCGCATGCTCACAAAGAAAAACAGTCTAGATAAAGGACTGTTAAAAGGCTGAGGCCTATTTATAGGCAAGCCATAAGGCTTACAATTAATGTCATAAAAATCAAAGCCATCAGCCTTAATTCCTTTACAGATATCAAATCCAGTGTGAAGAGGATACGTGGATTGTCGCTCCAAAAAACACCAATGACACAAGTCCCCAACCGTCAACATCGACTTGCCATTAAAAGATCAAACAAGATCTTTAAGACGGATTGCAAATGATGCTTCGGGGTTCGTGTCCTGAAGTTCGCGTCCATTCACAAGACTGAAAGGCTGCGTCCCGAAGTCTGCGTTCTTGCACATACTCAAAGGCCGCGTCCGTAAGTCCGCGACCTTTTATCGACCCGAGGGTTGCATTCCTTTTGTCTAATTGAAGCGACCACAACCGTGTCTCCTTAATGATCCAGAGCCGTGTCTCTGATTGGTCACGTATATTCCATATATATTGTCACATTATCATGTTTATTATCTAATAAATCTTATTAATAAAGTCTTATTTTCTTTATTAAGTTGAGGCACTACGAATTTCAAGAGAAGAACACATCGTTGAGTAGTGAGATAGTAAGCCCAGATCTTCTTCTTATATTAAAAATAACAAATCACTCTTCAAAGTTTTTTTAAAAAAATCACCTTTTCCAAAACCTTCTCTAAGTTTTACATTTTTCTTTAGATTACTTCCCTTCTCTCCATTCTCTTTTCCAACTAAAAGCCAAACACCATTCTCTGCTTCCTTAACAAAAACACCGAAAAGCTTCTAATGCATTCCTCCTCGTGGACATGACCCGTTAGCCCAAAGCTACACGGTAATTCTTATCACTTTCAATTTTACAATCAATTTTTGGCGCCTTTGCCGGGGAGGGAACAGTGTAATTGTTTTCTAACAAGTTTGGTGTCTTGTTTCAGGGACGTCAAGATTCAGATTTAGCAGTCAAGCTTTGCAGGAGAAGACTTGCTATTCTGTGCCCCTACTCTCGAAAGTAGGAAACATAATTTCAAGAAATTGCAGTGCAAGTTTGAAAATTTGTGGACTACTAAAAAACTCTTTTTTGCAAGACATATTGCTTGTAAAAATAAATTTTTTGTGTGTTATTATTCTTGCTATATCTGATATTCACAATCCCTGTTTTTAATTCAACAGTAATCTAAGTGATTGTTAATTGCTTAAAAAACATTTAGACTTACATTTTAGGCATTTGTCTAATTACGTTTATTTTACAATTACTATTGAAGATAGCAGGAGACAAGGTACGTATGCATAGCATATAATTTAGGAGACATTCTTGCGTGATATTTGCTTTTGAATGTTACTTTCCTATATCTTGCACACTTTGCACAATCAATTCTAAGGGCAAAACCCAAATCAAGATAAGGTGGGGAAGTCATTATCCTTTCTTAGCCCACAAACCATCTCCAAGCACGCACAACCTAAGCCTAAATAAAATCTGATAGACGTTGGCCTTAGGGACATCTCGAACTCACAGGAGATTATCCTAAGGGGGAAGGTGTTAGAACTTGACTCCTGTCAAATCAGTGTCTAGGAAAGGGATTGAGGGGCGAAACCCCGAAGGCTGGTGTTTGGCTTAATTAGCCCGTCGCTTTTGCGCGGATACCTCTCACCAATCTTTCCCTGACCTGGCTGATTTGCTTGTGGTGAAAGTCTACATTATACCCCCTGTGAAAATTAACCAGTTAGGAGTTGTCTAGGTCAAGGTTATCTTAGACTAAGCTTGGTTGTTTTCTCTTGTTGACTATTAGTGAACTTGTTTGTGATTGTGCTTGTGTATGAAAGTGTGTCCAAGAGACCCTAATTCATCTAGGTTAACTAGAAACACATCTCCACCCAAGTTTAAATCAAGACCAGATCCGGATATGGCTCAACCGACATCTTTGCAGGATAGGCTCTATCCCATTAGAACCTCACTTCCATCTTGCGTCCAACTTCCATCGGTTGATGAATATAATTTTGAGCTCAAGCCTCAGTTCATCAACACACTCCCTAAGTTTCATGGCTCAGAGTCTGAAGATGCTTATTTCTTCATAATAGAATTTAAGAAAGTATGTCTAATGATGAAAATCTCACACCTTGTAGATGATGCTATTAGGTTGAGATTCGTCCCTTTCGCTCTTAAGGACTTAGCTAAGAAATGGCTTTTACAGCTTAGCGGCTAGCTCTATTACATCTTGGGATGGTTTCATTAAGGTCTTCTTGAAGAAATTCTATCCAATTCATAAGACCGCTCTCATTAGGAAGAACATCATGAAATTCAAGTAAGAACCTAGTAAACCGTTTTGGAGGTACTTTGAACGCTTTAAAGACCTCCTTGTCCAATGTCCTCGTCATGGAATAGAGAAATGGCGACAATACCAAATTCTTTATAAAGCTTTAGACTACTCAACCAAGACCCTTTTAGAAAGCATGTGCCGAGGGGGATTCTGAAATCACCTAGAGGGGGGTGAATAGGTGATGGCTATATGAAATGTGGCAATAATGCGGAATTAAAAATTCTACTAACAAATTGCTCAAATAAAAGACTAGCAATAAACACAATAAGAATTACAAAAAATAAAGGAGTTGAGTTTAGAGAAAATTCGAGCAAACGCAAACACAAGTATATGTTTCCGAGGTTCGAGCCACACTCTACGTCCCCGCCTTCACACTTGAAGGATTTCCACTATTGTCGATCCCACCGGATCTTCAATACAAGGACACACTTGTCCGATCACTTGTGATGCCGCAACACCACCCGGAGCACACTAGCTCGCCTTGAGGCCGATGCCTCTACAACTTCGCTCAAGAAGAAAATGATCACACTTGATCACAAAAATAGCTCACTTGCACAATCCTATAACCAATATGTAGATGTAGAAATTTGGGATTGTGTAGTGCAAAATCTAGAGAGAAGTAGAGGAATAGGCTTCAAATGGGTGTATGGAAATTTTGGCTTTGAAAATCTTTTCTAAAATGAAGACTTGAAATCTTATGAAAATCTCTTGTAAAAATGTTTAGGAATTGTTGTCTTATCATGTTGAAGTGACCCACTATTTATAGGGGATGAAAAACTGGGTAAAACAGCAAGAGAGATTCGTTGGGGTGAGATCCCAACAAAATCTGTCAGAAAAATAGAGCTGTTGGAGTCTGTCAGAACTTCTGACAGCTACCGGTCGACCGGGCCGGTCGACCGCCAACGGTCATATTTTTGACCGTTGGGGGACTACGGTCGACCGTCCCGGTCGACCGGAACAAACAGAGAGCACTGTAAGTGCTCCGGTCGACCGGAGCGGTCTGCCGACGTACACACATGCACAGCGTGTACGTCGGTCGACCCGGGCGGTCGACCGGCTCCTGTCTGTTCTGAAAAAATAGAACTGCAGAAAGCCAGAACTTGGTTCTAAGGGTTTGATCTTGTGGTTTGGGGTTTTGGACATTGTAAAAATAGGAGTATGACCATATGTCACTACCCTAACATGTTAAAACATTTTTGATAAAGTTTCTCTTTGATACAAACTTGTTTTTCCCAAAAATCGTTTTTCCAAAAACTTAGAGTTTCTAAAACAAATTTCCGAAAAACATGTTAGCTATAAAACTAAGTTGGAAATAGAATTTGAAATTGTTTTTGAAGCCATATATCAAACTAAAGTGTGTGTAAGTGACAATCCCATAAATCTACTTCTAACATCTAGTTTTGACAAAAAATCTAAAAGAAAAGTAAAAATACAAATCTCGGACTATTTCATTGTCTTGATCTTGACTTGGTCTTTTCTTCATGTCTTGATCCCGAATCTTCCTAATGTGCTTAGCTTGAGAATGCACATCTTTAGCGGCGTCCAAACTTGTGAGTCTTGATAGTGGAGCCGTCAAATCGACCTGTTTATCCTGAAATACTTTTAAACAAAATTGTTAAATACATAACTAAATATGGTTTGTTATCATCAAAATATTCAACAAGATATAGGGCTAATGGCCTTTGGGCCAACAATCTCCCCCTTTTTGATGATGACAAAACATATATAGTTATTACAAATATTTTGGGTAGAGACTTCAAATGAAGCTCCCCCTCAACACATGCATATACAAAAATATGCTCAAGCATAGACAAATCTCAAAAAAAATGTGGGTGATAATCCACAACACATATATCCATGCTAGATAAAAATACTCATGTCATAAAATAGAAATGAAACACATGTCCATAAAGCATGACCAACATAAACAAGTACATGTCCACACAAACATAAATACAAGATAAAGATGTCCAACAACAGAAAATACTACAAAATATAAGTACACAAAATATGGAGTCTCTCTCAACAAATAACTCTCCCCCTTTTTGACATCATCAAAAGGGGCAGGTCACTCAGCACCACCAGCAGCATCGTCGTCTTCCTCAGACGAACTCTCCTCAGCGTCACCCTCTGCCATGGTCTCATCACCATCATGATCATCATCCTCATGACCGACCTCCTCTGGATCGATACCAGCAACGCCGGGCTGTGGAGGTGGAGCCGCGTAGGGTCTCTGATAGGAAATGGAGGACCGGAGGATGGAAGAGGACGAGAAATGGTCGTGGGATCTGGACCAAGCATATCGAATTTCGCAAATAATGTCTCAAATTACGAATCCACGAATCTCATGGCGTTCGCAAAATAAGTCATGTCATTGCGAAATCCCTGGAAGTGCGAGTCCATCTCCGCGCGAAGGGCTGCATCACGCTGCTCCAAATCCGTACGAAAGGCTGCATCTCGCTGCTCGATCCAAGACTGATGCTCCTGGATCTGAGAGCGAATCTCAGAAGATATGAAGGACTGGAACTCAGGTGATAAAGATGGCACAGATGCAGATGAAATCCCTGGGACGGAAGAGGATCCAGGGGCCGAAGATGACCCTGGGATATCAGCAGGAGGTGCAGGAGGGTGCTCTTGTGCGTGACGACGCATTTGAGCCTGCATCCTCTTCAAAAGGACGCTGTCTAAATTTATAGCTGGCTGACAGGAAGTCTCAGAGGACAAATCAAAACCTAATCTCTGAAGCAAATGAGTAATAAGCATTCCATAAGGCAAGTGCCTACCGGACATGCGGATATGGTCAGAGGCCATGTGGGTAGCAATGAGGTGAGGAAAATCAATCTTGATGCCTTTCAGAAGGAATAGATTATGAGAGGAACTGAACCCCTAGCATTGCTATACTCACCGGACTTAGGTAAAATATTGTAGAAAATGAATTTTGCAAGGACTTGGGAGGTGAGGGTAAATTTGTTGACCTCCTCATTCCTTACTAGACCGGGGTTGTCATCCCCGTGAATCAAAGTGGAGGCGGTGAGCGCAGACTCACCGTCCGGATACTCAAAGTCGTGTAAAATAAAAGTATAAACATCCACTCCTCCAGAGGAGAGATGTAGCAAGTCAGCAAATCGTGATATAGGGATGTCTATATCTCTCCCTAAAACACGTGATCTAACACGACCTCCCTCATAGGCATAGTTGGCATAGAAATAGTGAACTAGGGATGTGTAGACAGGTTCCCTAATAGTCATAAAATGATGCAAAGAGTTTCTTTTGAGGATACGAGGGATGCCTAGGTGTTCAAAATCCTTTAGAATGACGCATCTCCCCGAAATTACAGATTTTTTGGAAAGTTGAATGAAACGATTTTCTGCAAGATCGTTCACAAAAGGTCTTTTAGGTGTAGGAGTGGTGGAAGATGAGGGAACTATGCTTTTTCCCTTCTCAGACCTGGATCTCTTTGACATTTTGGGAGAAAAATGTGATTTTTAGGTTGATTTTTAGGGTAGATTGATAAGGCTTGATCTAAACAGAAGAAACCTAAAAATTTTGACAAGTGAAAGGAAAACTAAGAGCTAGATATCAAGATTTAGAGTGAAAAGGTGATTTTTACCTGAAGGTGAGAAAACCCTAACCCTAGATCTGAAATCATGGAAATCTGGTGGTGAGGAAGCCTTGAGACTGAAGATCCAACCCACAAAGAGTGATTCCAACTTGAATTTTGAAGGAATTTGGGAGTTTTAGGGTTTGGAGAGATTTTGGAGAAAAGAGGGAAAGAGGAGCTCGTCGGTCTGGTGAGAGGAAAGTGAGAGAGAGTGTGAATTAAATAGCAGATTTGGGGCTGAATACGATGCACGGTCGACCGGGCCGGTCGACCGGAAAAACCCGAGAGCACTGTAATCCAGAGCGGTCGACCGTCCCGGTCGACCGGCAACAGAGAGCAAAAATTGTTCTCTTTCAGGCACTGGCGGTCGACCGGGGTTAGGGCCGGTCGACCGGATTTGCCCAAAAAAAACTGTGGACAGACAGAGCTCCAAAAAAAAAAATTTAAATGAAAATATTTAACAATTAAATAGGATATATATAACATACAAAAATACAACAATGTTTTTAAATCTTCATTAAGATTATCATGTCAACCAAAATATTCACACAAGACTTTTTATTTAATTTTCATACAAAAACAAAGTTTTAGAGATGTTGAAGCCGAATACCCGGTGACGGGTTCTGAACTTCATCCTCTTGATTCCTCTTGAATGAGTTGAGGTGCGCAATTGCCATCTCTAAGGTATTTGCTTGAATATGAAATTTTTACAAAATTTTATTTCTAGTTTTGAAAATACAATGTGTATATATAAATAAGCTAGTCTAGGCATGACATGTAGACATACAATGGACATGGTATAAACGACAAGATATTAAAACATGGCATACACAATCATGATAGGGATGTAAGTTTACACTAGCATATATCAATGTATCATAAAAGTAAACTAATAATCCTATACATGTGTATATAAATAACCAAACAAAAACTTTTAAATGGAGAAGTTACCAAGCATGGGCAATCTCCAAAATAGGTGCCTCCATGATAGCGATGCAAATGCGATGTGTTCTTTGAGCTTAGTTGCATCCACCACCCGGGCACCGTTTCCTCCTAAGTCTTGGAGGAAGAAGATCCACCTGCATCATCTAAATTTGGTGGGTCTTTTGGTACCCATATCTTTTTGGGTCCTTTAAGATTAGTACCGGGACGAACCCAAACATATTTATTATGCACATTATTTTTAGCAAAACAAAACTTTTCTAAATGGCCTTTGCGGCCACAATGCGTGTAAATGTAAATTCTACCACTACCATACATGTATGCATGTTTATGTGTGTGTGCATGTTTCCGTGCATGTGCATGGTGAGTGTGTTTCCCTTGGGTTACTCCCTTAGGAAATCTAGATGCAAACTTATTTAAATCAAAAGCACACTTTTTAAGAGTTGAATCTAAAACATCAACTCGTTTTTGAATTTCTAAAAATTCATTTTTGTTACATGATGCAATGGGGGTTTTCCCTTTACAAGCTAGTTTATGATTTTCAAAATCAATTTTTATTTTCTTAAAGGCACAAGATAAATCATTTTTCTCTTTTTCAATAATATTAATTTTATCTTTTAAAGACTCATTTTCCCTTTTTATCCTTTTATTATGAGATTGAGAAATCTCATACCTATGTTGAAGATCTTCAAAAAATTGGGCTAATTCATCCATAGTTAGCTCATCATCATCTATTGAGTTTTCGTTTGTTACCTTTGATGCATCCTCCCCATGTGCCATGAAGCACATGTGTGCGGCGTCGTTCTCCTCCTCGGATTCCGACTCCGTGTCATCCCATGTTGCTACCATAGCCTTTTTCTTCTTTGGGGCATTCTTGGAGGTGGTTGCTTGAAGTGCGGGGCAATCGGCGATAAGATGTCCGATCTTCTTGCAATGGAAGCAAGGACCGGGTTCTTCTCTTTTCTTTTCATACCTTCCTTGAGGTCTCCCTCTTCGGAAGTTGCTTTGCCTCCCCTTTTTGTAGAACATCTTGCCCACCTTCCGGATGAGCATGGCGAAGTCCTCATCACAATCCTCCGATGAGTCATCCTCTTCAAGAATGGTTGGAGTGGCTTTGAAGGCAAGTGCTTTCTTTTTGGGTGCCTCCCTTTCTTCTCTTACCTTCATCTCCATCTCATGTGTTTTGAGATTTCCAATGAAGCCGGAGAAGTCCATCTCCTCCCTATCGTTGAGTTCCTTGAGGGTGGTTGCCTTTACTTCCCATGCTTTGGGAAGAGCTCTAATGACCTTGCGAATCTTTTGGTCATTATCAATTGCGTTACCTAGAGAAGACAAGGCATTAGTGATCTTCGTAAAACCGTGAGCATGTCATCAATGCTCTCATTATCAAACATGTAAAAATTCTCATATTGAGAACGTAGCAAGTCAATTTTGGATCTTTTGACTTGTGACGTTCCCTCATGAGTCACAATAAGAATGTTCCAAACTTCAAATGCGGATTTGCAATTTATGATGCGTGCTAGGTCATCCTCATTTAGAGCTTGGGTCAAGGCATATTGAGCTCTAGCTTTTGCCTCATAGTCCTTGGTGGTGTCCTCGGACCATGAACTCTCATCGGTGAGGGGTTCAACAAATTCTCTAGTGATGGCCCTAGCTACTCTAACACCTAGGGACTTTAGAAATAGGTTCATCTTGACCTTCCAAATAGGGAAGTTCAAGCCATCAAACTTTGGTGGGGACTTGATGCTAGAAAAGTCAAGTGATGCCATGGATGAATAATATAAAGCACAATATATGAAAAATGCAACTAATATAGCCAAATAGCAAGGATCTCCCTAAGGTTGTTAGACCAAATAGTAGGGTTAGGCTCTGATACCAATTGAAATCACCTAGAGGGGGGGGGGGTGAATAGGTGATGGCTATATGAAATGTGGCAATAATGCGGAATTAAAAATTCTACTAACAAATTGCTCAAATAAAAAGACTAGCAATAAACACAATAAGAATTGCAAAAAATAAAGGAGTTGAGTTTAGAAAAAATTCGAGCAAACGCAAACACAAGTATATGTTTCCGAGGTTCGAGCCACGCTCTACGTCCCCGCCTTCACACTTGAAGGATTTCCACTATTGTCGATCCCACCGGATCTTCAATACAAGGACACACTTGTCCGATCATTTGTGATGCCGCAACACCACCCGGAGCACACTAGCTCGCCTTGAGGCCGATGCCTCTACAACTTCGCTCAAGAAGAAAATGATCACACTTGATCACAAAAATAGCTCACTTGCACAATCCTATAACCAATATGTAGATGTAGAAATTTGGGATTGTGTAGTGCAAAATCTAGAGAGAAGTAGAGGAATAGGCTTCAAATGGGTGTATGGAAATTTTGGCTTTGAAAATCTTTTCTAAAATGAAGACTTGAAATCTTATGAAAATCTCTTGTAAAAATGTTTAGGAATTGTTGTCTTATCATGTTGAAGTGACCCACTATTTATAGGGGATGAAAAACTGGGTAAAACAGCAAGAGAGATTCGTTGGGGTGAGATCCCAACAAAATCTGTCAGAAAAATAGAGCTGTTGGAGTCTGTCAGAACTTCTGAAAGCTGCCGGTCGACCGGGCCGGTCAACCGCCAACGGTCATATTTTTGACCGTTGGGGGACTACGGTCGACCGTCCCGGTCGACCGGAACAAACAGAGAGCACTGTAAGTGCTCCGGTCGACCGGAGCGGTCGGCCGACGTACACACATGCACAGCGTGTACGTCGGTCGACCAGGGCGGTCGACCGGCTCCTGTCTGTTCTGAAAAAATAGAACTGCAGAAAGCCAGAACTTGGTTCTAAGGGTTTGATCTTGTGGTTTGGGGTTTTGGACATTGTAAAAATAGGAGTATGACCATATGTCACTACCCTAACATGTTAAAACATTTTTGATAAAGTTTCTCTTTGATACAAACTTGTTTTTCCCAAAAATCGATTTTTTCAAAAACTTAGAGTTTCTAAAACAAATTTCCGAAAAACATGTTAGCTATAAAACTAAGTTGGAAATAGAATTTGAAATTGTTTTTGAAGCCATATATCAAACTAAAGTGTGTGTAAGTGACAATCCCATAAATCTACTTCTAACATCTAGTTTTGACAAAAAATCTAAAAGAAAAGTAAAAATACAAATCTCGGACTATTTCATTGTCTTGATCTTGATTTGGTCTTTTCTTCATGTCTTGATCCCGAATCTTCCTAATGTGCTTAGCTTGGGAATGCACATCTTTAGCGGCGTCCAAACTTGTGAGTCTTGATAGTGGAGCCGTCAAATCGACCTGTTTATCCTGAAATACTTTTAAACAAAATTGTTAAATACACAACTAAATATGGTTTGTTATCATCAAAATATTCAACAAGATATAGGGCTAATGGCCTTTGGGCCAACAGATTCTTGTAGAAGGATGAGAATGAAGGATGGGATTTATATGAAAATCTAGCTGAAAAAACCATCCAATTGGAACCTACTAGTGAAACTCGAGGAACTCAAACTCCATCTCTTCAAAAGGAGGTCTCTATTCTATTGAATCATCCATAGCTAACGAGGTTAAGTTAGCTAACCTAGCGAGAAGACTAAAAGCTTTAGAAACTAAGAAATCAAGTCCAGTCAATCATGTCAGCCCAAACCAATTTCCAATTCCGGACTGTACTTACTGTCAAGCCATGAATCATGTGTTTGAGGAGTGTCCTGTATTTCAATCTCAACAACACTTTCCTGAACCGATGAATGCGGCGTTTTCAAAGCCGAACAATAATCCTTATGCACCATGTACAATCCTGGCTGGAGAATCACCCGAATTTCTCATGGAGCCAAAATAACAATGATGTCAAATCATGCAAGCCACTTCCATCATGCCAATAATTCTTCCAATCATCAACCCAACTTTTCCAATTTCCATCATAATTCTCCTAACCATCCACCTAACTTTTCAAACTATCAACAAAACTTTCCCAACCAAGTTCAACAATCTTCCTTCTAGAATCCTCAACTAGAAAGGAGAATGACTGACTTTGAGAGAAACATGGAAAGATACATGAAGGACCAATATTCTTTCAAGCAAACTATACAGAGGCTAGAGGTTCAAATGAGCCAATTAACCACTCCACAGAATGAGAGACAAAGGGGTACCTTACCTAATCATCCAATAATGAATCTTAGGAATTCTCAACACGCTCATTAGGCTGAGGATCAATCATTGAATCAATGTAATGTTGTTCATACATTGAGGTCGGGAAGAAAGTTGATAATCAAGTGTCAACACCATCTAATTCCATTCAGCACAACCACAATCAAGCATCCACCTCATCTAATCCCAATCCTTCCAAATTTGATGAATCTGAAACAGATAAGGCAACCAGTTAGGTGCACCAGCCTATAGTACCATTTCCTAATAGGCTGAAAAACAACAAGCAAAATTCACGCATGGATAAGATAATTGAGATCTTCAATCAAGTGAAGATAAATGTGCCACTTCTTGATGCCATCCAACAAGTCCTATCCTATGCTAAGTTTCTTAAGGACATGTGTACTAAGAAGAGAAAGACTAATGTACCCAAAAAGATCTTCTTAGCCACTAACATTAGTGAGCTACTGTCGGGTCCGATCCCTGTCAAGAACAATGATCCAAGTTGTCCCATCATTTCTTGCATCATAGGACAAGCCGAGATTAGTCGCGCACTTCTTGACTTGGGGGCAAGTATTAACTTGCTCCCATTCTTAATTTATCAACAACTCAGGTTGGGCGATCTTAGTCCAACTCGAGTCACTATCCAACTGGCTGACTGTTCAGTGAAAGTTTCTAAGGGGAAATTAATGATGTCCTTATCCAAGCTGGGGAGTTTATTTACCCCATTGATTTCATAGTTCTAGAGACATAACCTGTGTCCAATCCTAGGGTTCAAACTCTTGTTATCCTAGGGCGACCATTCCTTGTTACTGCCAATGTCATCATCAATTATAGAAATGGGTCCATGAGGTTAACCTTTGGGGACATGACTAGAGAAGTCAATATCTTCAACTTAGAAAAACAACCCCGTGATGTTGAGGATCAAACATTTGAAGTCAACCTCATTGACAGCTTAACAAGTGAACACAGGGAAGAATTGGAACTAATAACTAAGTTGGACTTTGGGTTAGAGTCTGACGACTTTAATCTTGATCAGGTTGTTGAGTCTGCTGTGAATTGGGCCTCGAACCCTATTTAACCAAATATGGAGCCAACAAATGTGACTCATCCTTCCAGTGAGCCTTCCTCTTCCTTAGAATTGAAAGCCTTACATGCACATCTTAAGTACGTCTATCTAGGCGAACAAGAGACCTTTCCTGTCATTATTTTCTCCCATTTAAATGACGGGTAAGAAGAAGATCTTAAGCAATTCTAAGAAAACATAAGAAAGTCATTGGTTGGACTATGACCGATATAAAAGGATTGAGTCTAACCATAGTTCAACATCGCATTTATCTTAATGAAGAAGCAACACCTAAAAGAGACCCGCGGCGTAGGTTAAACCCTATAATGCAAGAGGCTGTTCATGCTGAAATTATGAAACTCTTAGACAATGAGATAATCTATCCCATTTTTGATAGCCAATGGGTCAGTCATGTCCATGGGGTTCCAAAGAAATCAGGTTTCACCGTAGTGGAAAACGAGAACAAATAGTTGGTCCAAACTCGACTTCCCACGAAGATTCGAGTTTGCATTGACTATATGAAGCTTAATGCTACTACTCGTAAGGACCATTTTTCACTTTCCTTCATTGATCAAATTCATGAATGTTTGGCAGGCCACGAGTATTACTGTTTCTTGGACGATTATTCGGGGTATAATCAGATTCCTATTGCTCCTGAGGACTAAGAAAAGACTACGTTCACATGTTCATTTGGGACATTTGCTTATCGTCGAATGCCTTTCGGCTTGTGCAATGCCCCAGCAATTCTAATTTGGTAGAACGATTCTTAGAAATCTTCATGGATGATTTCTCCATCTACGGAGATTTGTTCACTCAATGTCTCCAACATTTAGAACTTGTCCTCCAACGTTGTGCTGAGAAAAATCTGACACTGAACTGGGAGAAATGCCACTTCATGGTAAAACATGGAATTATCTTGTGTCATAAAATCTCCAAGAAAGGAATTGAAGTGGACAGAGCCAAGATTGAGGTTATTGCTAAGCTTCCCATGTCCAAATGCGTGAAGGATATTCGATCCTTCTAAGGACACGCCGATTTTTACCGAATATTTATCAAGGATTTTAGCAAAATTGCTATGTCCTTGACTAATCTGTTAGCTAAGGACGTGTCCTTCACTTTCAATGCTGAATGTATGAATTCCTGGGAGAAGCTTAAGAGAGAGCTTCTTTCTGCACCAATCATATCTGCACTGGACTGGTCTAAGCCGTTCGAAATCATGTGCGACGCTTCTAATTTTGCCATAGGCGCAGTCGCGCTGTCCTAAGACAGCGCATTGATAATAAGCATCACGTGATTTACTACTCTAGTAGGACTCTCAATGATGCTCAATTGAACTACACTACTACTGAGAAAGAATTCTTAGCAGTAGTGTTTGCCTTAGAGAAATTTCATCCTAACCTACTACGGTCCAAAACCACCATTTTCATCGATCATTCCGCGCTTAGGTACCTCATGATGAAGAAGGATGCCAAGGCCCGACTCGTTTGTTGGATCCTCCTTCTTCAAGAATTCGATCCTGAGATTCGAGACAAGTAAAACGTAGAAAATATCGTTGTTGACCATCTCTCACGAATCCCAAATTCTCCATGCAACGAATTGCCCATAAATGAGGACTTTCTTGATGAAAATCTCTTAGCTATCTTTATGGAACCTTAGTTTGCTGATATAGTGAATTACTTAGTCACAAACCAAACTCCATCTCATTGGTCCAAAAAGATATATACCGGTTCTTATCTCAAGTCCGATATTTCTTTTGGGAGGAACCGTATCTTTTTAAGTACTGTTCTGACCAAATTATTAGGAGATGCATTCCCGATGAAGAGGTTAAGAGTGTTTTATCCTTTTGTCACGAATTTGCATGCGGTGGACACTTTAGTCCCCGCAAGACTGCCAAAAAAGTGCAACAAAGTGGGTTCTATTGGTCCACTTTGTACAAAGATGCTGATGAATTTTGCAAGACGGCGCCCTAGATGCCAGATGGTGGGAAGGATCTCAAAACGAGATATGATGCCCCTCAGCCTAATTCTAGAAATAGAACTTTTTGATGTTTGGGGCATCGACTTTATGGGTCAATTTTCTAACTCATTTGGAAACCAATACATATTGGTTGCTGTGGACTATGTGTCCAAGTGGGTAGAAGCCATTCCTAAAAGAACTAATGATAATAAAGTTGTCATTAAATTATTGAAAGAGAACATTTTCTCATGCTTCGAAACCCTTCGTGCTATCATCAGTGATAATGGTACTCACTTTTGCAATAGATCCTTTGAAGCTCTTATGCGAGAGTATGTCATAACTCACAAGTTGTCCACACCTTATCATCCTCAAACCAGTGGGCAGGTTGAGGTTTTCAATAGACAAGTCAAGCTTATCTTGGAGAAGACTGTGAACCAAAACTGGAAAGATTGGTCCACCAAACTTGTAGATACCCATGGGCCTATAGGACCGCTTTCAAGACGATTCTAAGGATGTCTCTTTATAGGTTATCTATGGGAAAGCTTGCCACCTAGCTGTTGAGTTAGAGCACCGGGTCTTATGGGCAATCAAGCAGTTGAATTTCGACTTGACTAAGGCCGGTGACCTTCAGAAATTATAAATTTCTGAATTAGTGAAGTTGAGAAATGAGGCCTATGAAAATGCTAAGATTACCAAAGATAGAGTTAAGATTTTTCATGATAACACATCATAAGAAAAACTTTTGTCCCTAGACAAAAAGTCTTACTCTATAATTCTAGGCTTCATCTTTCTCCAGGAAAATTAAAATAAAGATGGACTGGGTCATTCGTTGTCAAAACCATATTTTCACACGGTGTTGTAGAGATCAGTGACACCAAGAAAGAAAATGACTTTAAGGTAAATGGTCAACGCCTTAAACCTTTCTTAGAATCGGTGCCGGTAAATGAAACGGCTATGGGTCTTTTTGACCCAATGTATCGGTAACTTTCCTCTTTTTCATTTTATTTCATGCATCTATACATTTCTTTCATACATTGGGGACAATGCATGAGATAAGTGTAGGGAAGGGCACTAACATGACTAATATAACTAAAAAATAAAAGAAGAAAACAAAGAAAAAAAATATATATAGAAAAAAACTTTTTGAAAGGTAAGAACAATATTTTGATTTATTTTTTGTAAGAAATTAAGTCAATTTTAAGGAATAGAAAAATCATAATTAGGATTTCTTATACCTGGTCAAAATAAGATAACTTGTTTGATTTTCAGGGTTAAGAAGAAAATTGATGAAAGTAATTTAGTCTTGATCTTTACCTTGAAGAAATATGCACATTTTATACTGTTGACACTCTAAAAAAGACATGATTCCTAACTGACCTGGACAATGTCTAACTTGTTGACATCTACAAAAGGCAAGCGGCAGACAAGCTGATGACCAGTTCTTTACCCATCTAGAAGGGACGTATCAACAACTTGGACTCTACTGATCCAGTGAAGCAGACAGTAAGCCAAAAAAAGCTCGTGAGAAGGCCCAAGCAGGTCCAAAGATACTAAGTTAGCTCAACACTAAGTCTCGCATGAGCCTACGAGATAAGTCTCGCATAAGAAGCCAAAGTTGCTTAGCATCGCAGGAAGCTCCTTCACAGCCTCGCTGCGAGCTAACTTACAACTTCGTACAGAAATGCTCAGTTAACTCCGCAGAGAGTTAGCTTCGCTCGAAGCCCCATGCAGCTGCGCAAAAGGGTAATTGGTAGTTTCGCCACAAAGTTATCCAGCTCCGCTATAGAGTTTTCCTTCTAACTTCGCCAGATGCTTCTCCCAGCTCCGCCATGAGCTCAACGCAACGACTCCGCTGCGGGTCTTTTATGGTCTCCTTTGACCAATCAAATCTCTAGAGGAGATCAAATCTAATTGAGATCGAATCTAATTGAGATCAAATTTGGCAGTTGTTTGCCATGATCTTTTGACTCTCC
This sequence comes from Agave tequilana, assembly GCA_038442645.1. NCBI lineage: Eukaryota > Viridiplantae > Streptophyta > Magnoliopsida > Asparagales > Asparagaceae > Agave > Agave tequilana. Next base: position 131,897 of record JAVJIF010030877.1, read on the forward strand.
CAATCAAGTGAGAAGATCAGGGGAGATCTTTCAGTTATTTGGAAAGATCAAGGGAGTATCCCTCATCTAGCAGAGCGAATCAAGAGATCAGCTGTTCCTAGCTTCGCAGAAGCTTATTCTAGCCTCACGGCGAGGCTACTTACTAGATGTAAAACAGATTGACCCAATCTGTTTACAGATTTTCAGGACGATTATACCCCTACTCCTCCTTAAAAATAGCCTACCAGGGGCGAGAGGAAGAGAGGCGGGAGCTAGAAAAAAAGAGGAGAGATGGCTAAGGACAGGGATCTATTCTCTTGCTTCCAAGAATTCAGAGAATTACTTCTCTAATCAGGGTGCTAATACCCTAAGATCGTCCTCCCTCTCAAGTAATTTTCGGAACCAGGCGAGAAGGAATTCCCAAGCGGAGGTTAAGTTCGAGAAGTAACAAGAGGGCTCTACCGACCTTCTGTTCTCTGATTTCCTGAACCAAGCGAGAAGGGAATCCCATCAGGCAGCAGTCCGATTGTCTAGTCGATCACATTGTCAAAGGGATAAAGTAGTCGCGCTCTGATCAGATTCCTACCGGCACACTTCCCCAGAAATTACAGAGGAGATCTACCTGTAATTTTGTTTTTTTAAAAGAATTACTTATAATTTCGCTCCTCGACACTTTTTTTTTGTAAGTTTTCCCCTTTGCAAAATTAATGGAAAATAAGATGGAGATACCGCTGGGGAGTGCATTCTCCACTGTTGAGAATCAAGTGTCGCAATGCGATGAACAGACCTTCGAGTCTACTACTGAGTGCAAGAAAGTCGGCGTAGCAAGAACCCCTCTGGCTAATTCTTCGAAGCAAGTCTCTGTCGAGACAGATAAGGCTCTTCGCAAGCCTACTACGATCTTCTGGCGCAACAAGGAGGGTTAGGATCTTAAGCATGTTACCTTCGAAAACTTGGTCATTCATTTTGACCAAGGAAAATTCAAAGAACTCCTCTCTGGAGGTGGTCCAATGCTCGACGTACGGAAGCATAGGAAGGTCTCAGTGACCAAGGTTTCAGAGCAAAAACCAGCCCTAGATAGGCGAGTAGTCAAACGGATTTCCTCCCAACTCCTCTATGCCTCGCGCGAGGTTAGCCAGGATTCCTTGTGAACCTAAATCTCCTCTTCCAAAGCAGATGTGGAGGCCAAAGCAGAAAGCTCTATATGAAGCTTCAGGCGTAGTTACGCCACAGGCTCGCCTATCATGCGAAGACAGGCAAAATGCCTGCCTACTTCGCCGAGGTCATTAGCCGCGAAGCTAAAACGGCGACTATACCTTCGCCTAATTCAGGAGCAGCAACTCCTCGCGTAAACCTTGTTCTTATGAGCAAATTTACTGATGACATGGCAAACACAACGCCCGTACCTCAGGGTACGCGCGGAGTTCCCAGCCGCCAGACTGGAATTAAAGCACCTAGCAGTGCTAATCACCTTCGCAGTAAGGAAGCGAACAAAGCACCACAGCGTGGTTTGCCCCCTAGTTCCTCGAACGTTAAGCTCGCTCTTCACAGCGGAGCTAAGGGATCATCTCTAAGTGTTGACAGCGATCTTATGCAGCTTCAGCACCCAAGGACATTCTCAAAGTTCTTAGCCGCGAAGTTAGAACTAAAGCACTATCTAGTGCTAACCACCTTCGCAGTAAGGAAGCGGACAAAACACCACAGTGTGCTCCGCTCCCCAGTTCATGAAGCACTAAGCTCGCTCTTCGCAGTGGAGCTAAGGGATTGTCCCTAAGTGTTGATAGCGGTGTTTATGTAGCTTCAGCACCCAAGGACATTCCCAAAGTTCTTAGCCGCGAAGTTAGAGCTAAAGCACTATCTAGTGCTAATCACCTCTGCGGTGATGAAAAGAACAGAGCATGCACCCACTTAAGAATCTCAAAGAACTTAAAGGCCTGCAAGGTAGACTGGCTTATATCAGAAGATTCATCGCAAATCTCTCAGGCCGCTGTCAACCGTTCACCCGACTTATTAAAAAGGGTGTCTCTTTTGTATGGGATCAAGCCTGTCAAGAAACTTACGAAGTTATCAAAAGATATCTTACAAAACCTCCAGTTTTAGTAGCTCCCACATCAGGGAAACCGTTCCTGCTTTATGTGAAAGCTATGGACCATTCTCTTGGTGCTCTGCTTGCTCAAAAAGACGATAATTGTCACGAACAAGCTATTTATTATTTGAGCAGGACTCTAATAGGGGCGGAATCTTGCTATAATCCTATTGAGAAAGAATGCTTAGCTCTTGTCTTTGCTATTCAGAATACACGATAATGTGACAGAATACAATGCTCTACTCATTGGTCTTCAGCTCGCTCATGAAATGGGGGTACGCTACCTTGAAGCTTATGGTGATTCAAAACTGATTGTCAATCAGGTTAAAGGCGAGTACGAGGTCCGTCACGAAGATTGGTACCTTATTATCACGCAGTCATCGAAATGGCTAATTTATTTGATGGCTTTTACATCAGTCACGTGTCTTGATCCCAGAACACTATGGCCGACGCTCTGGCTGCATTAGCAATAACGTTAGCCTTACCAGTCGACACCAAGTATCACCTTACAGTGGCGACTCGACACCTTGTCTACTCTAAACATATGTTGAGAACCAAGAGGTCTATACTATCTCGACGATCTTGAACCGAGAGATTGGCGATTTCCCTTCATCAACTATGCTTTGTATGGTTTGTTGCTGGATAACCCTAAAGAAGCTGCGTCTATCAGGCGAAGGTCTCTCCGATTTTACTATGATCCAACTCTGAAGACACTTTACCGTCATTCATACGACGGTATCCTCCTCCGTTGGCTTTCTAATTTAGAAGCACAAGAAGTGCTTAAAGAAGAGCACGACGGCATATGTGGAGCTCATCAGCCAGGTTCAAAACTTAAGGACCGATTGCGCAGGCTTGGATATTATTAGCCAACCATGATAGCCGATGCCATCCAATATGCATGAAGGTGTAAGGCCTACCAAATCCATGCGGACTTCATACATCAACCTCCAGAGTTGCTTCATCCAACTATTACTTCATGGCCATTTGAAGCGTGGGGAATCGATGTCGTAGGGCCGATCAGCCCCTCCTCAATGAGAGGTCACCGGTTTATCTTAGCAATAACCGATTACTTTTCAAAGTAGGCAGAAGCTATACCACTGGTGAAAGTTAAAACTTCTAACGTGATTAATTTCATCAAACACCATGTCATCCATCGATTTGGTGTCCCTAGGCGGATCATCCATGATAACGGTCTCTAATTTGCGAGCCAGGAATTCTATCGGTTCTGTGATAAATACCAAATTCAGAATGTGACATCAACTGCTTATAACCCCGCCGCTAGCGGCTTGACAGAAGCATTCAACAAGATAATCATTAAGCTACTCAAAAAGTTCGTTTCTTCAAATAAGCGAGACTGGAATGAGAAACTTAGTGAATGTCTTTGGGCCTACCGAACCACAATTCGGACCCCGACAGGTATTACACCTTTTCTCTGGTAGACGGGTGCGAAGCAGTCATACCGTTAGAAATTCAGATGTCGTCATTACGAGTCGCTTTGATGACTAAGATGATAACGGAGGACAATGATCGGTTTCGACTCCATGAGCTCGAAGCCCTAGATGAGAAGCGGTTACAAGCTCAGCAACACATTGAGTTGTATCAAGCCCGGATCTCAAAAGCCTTCAATAAGAAGGTCAAGCAAATAGTCTTCCAGAAAGGAGATTTGGTTTTAGCCGTTAGACGACCAATGATCATGACGCACAAAACCAAAGGCAAATTTTAGCTCAAATGGGAAGGACCGTTTGTAATAGAAACAGTCTATTCAAACGGGGCATATCGCCTTATGACTTCAGATGGTGATTTACTCATGATGCCGATCAATGACATGTTTTTAAAGAAGTATTCCTTGATAGGATCCTTCTCATGATTAAGTTAACATTACACCTCTGATCAAGACCTTCAGATCCAAGATATGCAGAAGGAGCGCTCCTCTCTTTCTCTAAACAAAATCATACAACCATAAACTAGTATCGAGCTGATCGTACACTGGTTGTTTCAAAGAAGAATCAAGATTATGAATACAGTAACCAAATAATCCAACACCTCTAACGGTCAAGGATAGAGGAAAATGTTAGCCTTTAATCCCAACATAAGTCCTCGATAACTCATCATGCTGAGGGGAATAGCATGGCTAGCCTGACTCAAACGGTAGTTGGTAAAGGCATACCAAATCCGTTGACAGCTGAGGATTTGCTAAAAATCCTAAGGGACCTATTCCCATTTGATTCCACAGCTAAGGATAGAGGAAAACATTGGCCTTTAAGCCCAACATAAGTCCTCGACAACTCATCATGCTGAGGGGAATAGCATGGCTAGCCCGACTCAAACGGTAGTTGGTAAAGGCATACTAAATCAGTTGACAGCTGAGGGTTTGCTAAAAATCCTAAGGGACCTGTTCCCATTTGATTCCCTCTCCCAAATCACTTACCAATTCCCATCCATGGAATGGTAATACCACATATAAAGGTATTCACATCCCTTGCGAGATGATGAGTCTAACCTATCATGTTAACACTAAACCTCTGATAGCAAGACTATAATCTACTCCCCAACGGATAAAGCCAATATTCCCAGTGAATAAATCCTGCTTGTCATTCTCTTCAACAGAACGACAGGTCTACTCAAATAACTATTATGTTCAAGCACCTCTAACAGTAAATGAATCCTTGTCAAGTTAACATCACACCTCTGGCAAGTTGCTTTACAAGTCCCTACAAAGCTCTCTGATACATGATCTTCTATGGGACTCATTTCCTAACTCCCTAGCGGGTTTCTAATAATCAGTCCTCAGTAGACTTTTCTGGGTGTCATGTTAACAATATACCGCTGACAATTTCTTCCAAATAATATCCGAAGGAGATATCAAAATCCCCATGGAGTTAATAATTAAGGCTGATTTCCCCCAGTGGAATTATTTCTTTGTCATCATATCCAGTTCGTCACCTCTGAATGACAAAATCCTGAGCTTGGTGGCTTCTCAATCAGTTACGTCCTTGTTACCTCTAAACTGACAGATAGTCAAGTCTCACCTTTCAGTCCAGTAGGGACTATTTCTTTGTCATCATGTCCAGTTTGTCATCATGTCCAGTTCGTCACCTCTGAATGACAAAATTTCGAGCTTGGTGGCTTCTCAATCGGTTAAGTCCTTGTTACCTCTGAACCTACAGATAGCCAAGTCTCACCTTTCAGTCCAGTAGGGACTATTTCTTTGTCATCATGTCCAGTTCGTCACCTCTGAATGACAAAAATTTCGATCTTGGTGGCTTCTCAATCGGTTATGTCCTTGTTACCTCTGAACCGACAGATAGCCAAGTCTCACCTTTCAGTCCAGTAGGGACTATTTTTTTATCATCATGTCCAGTTCGTCTCCTCTGAATGATAAAATTTCGAGCTTGGTGGCTTCTCAATCAGTTATGTCCTTATTACCTCTGAACCGACAGATAGCCAAGTCTCACCTTTCAGTCCAGTAGGGACTATTTCTTTGTCACATGTCCAGTTCGTCTCCTCTGAATGACAAAATTTGGAGCTTGGTGGCTTCTCAATCGGTTATGTCCTTGTTACCTCTGAACCGACAGATAGCCAAGTCTCATCTTTCAGTCCAGTAGGGACTATTTCTTTGTCACATGTCCAGTTCGTCTCCTCTGAATGACAAAATTTCGAGCTTGGTGGCTTCTCAATCGGTTATGTCCTTGTTACCTCTGAACCGACAGATAACCAAGTCTCATCTTTCAGTCCAATATGGACTATTTCTTTGTCATCATGTCCAGTTCATCACCTCTGAATGACAAATTTTGAGCTTGGTGGCTTCTCAATCGGTCCTTGTTACCTCTGAACCGACAGATAGCCAAGTCTCACCTTTCAGTCCAGTAGGGACAATTTCTTTGTCATCATGTCCAGTTCGTCACCTCTGAATGATAAAATCCTGAGCTTGGTGGCTTCTCAATTGGTTACGTCCTTGTTACCTCTGAACCGACAGATAGCCAAGTCTGATCTTTCAGTCCAGTAAGGACTATTTCTTTGTCATCACGTCTAGTTCGTCACCTCTGAATGACAAATTTCGAGCTTGGTGGCTTCTCAATCAGTGACGTCCTTGTTACCTCTGAACCGACAGATAGCCAAGTCTCATCTTTCAGTCCAGTAGGAACTATTTCTTTATCAACATGTCCAGTTCGTCACCTCTGAATGATAAAATTCGAGCTTGGTGGCTTCTCAATCAGTTATGTCCTTGTTACCTTTGAACCGACAGATAGCCAAGTCTCACCTTTCAGTGCAGTAAGAACTATTCCTTTGTCATCATGTCCAGTTCGTCACCTCTGAATGACAAAATCCTGAGCTTGGTGGCTTCTCAATCGGTTACGTCCTTATTACCTCTGAACCGACAGATAGCCAAGTCTCATCTTTCAGTCCAGTAGGGACTATTTCTTTTTCATCATGTCCAGTTCGTCACCTCTGAGTGACAAAATTTCAAGCTTGGTGGCTTCTCAATCGGTTATGTCCTTGTTACCTCTGAACCGATAGATAGCCAAGTCTCTCCTTTCAATCCAGTAGGGATTATTCCTTTCCAGTTCGTCACCTCTGAATGACAAAAATTTCGAGCTTGGTGGCTTCTCAATCGGTTACGTCCTTGTTACCTCTGAACCGACAGATAGCCAAGTCTCATCTTTCAGTCCAGTAGGGACTATTTCTTTGCCATCATGTCCAGTTCGTCACCTCTGAATGACAAATTTTGAGTTTGGTAGCTTCTCAATCGGTTATGTCCTTGTTACCTCTGAACCGACAGATAGCCAAGTCTCACCTTTCCAGTAGGGACTATTCCTTTGTCATCATGTCCAGTTCGTCACCTCTGAATGACAAATTTCAATCTTGGTGGCTTCTCAATCGGTTACGTCCTCGTTACCTCTGAACAGACAGATAATCAAGTCTCATCTTTCAGTCCAATAGGGATTATTTCTTTGTCATCATGTCCAGTTCGTCACCTCTGAATGACAAATTTCGAGCCTGGTGGCTTCTCAGTCAGTTATGTCCTTGTTACCTCTGAACCGATGATAGCCAAGTCTCACCTTTCAGTCCAGTAGGGACTATTTCTTTGTCATCATGTCCAGTTCGTCACCTCTGAATGACAAAATTCTGAGCTTGGTGGCTTCTCAGTCGGTTACGTCCTTGTTACCTCTGAACCGACGATAGTCAAGTCTCATCTTTCAGTCCAGTAGGGACTATTTCTTTGTCATCATGTCCAGTTCATCACCTCTGAATGATAAAATTTTAAGCTTGGTGGCTTCTCAATCGGTTATGTCCTTGTTACCTTTGAACCGACAGATAGCCAAGTCTCACCTTTCAGTCCAGTAGGGACTATTTCTTTGTCATCATGTCCAGTTCGTCACCTCTGAATGACAAATTTTGAGCTTGGTGGCTTCTTAATCGGTTATGTTCTTGTTACCTCTGAACCGACAGATAGCCAAGTCTCATCTTTCAGTCCAGTAGGGACTTTTTCTTTGTCATCATGTCCAGTTCATCACCTCCGAATGACAAAAATTTCGAGCTTGGTGGCTTCTCAATCGGCTACGTCCATGTTACCTCTGAACCGACAGATAGCCATGTCTCCCTTTTTGCTTACTGTTATGTCCAGTTCGTCACCTCTGAACAGTAAACACCTTGAGTTTGGTAAACCCTAATCGGTTATGTCCAGTCTGTCACCTCTGAACTGATAGATATCCAATCTCATCTTTCAGTCCGGTAGGAACTATTTCTTTAATATGTAACTAACCCTATCAGTTTATCACTACAGATTAGATTAGTTATACCATTTCCTTTTGAGGATTGCAATACAACTTGAAAGTGAGAACTGAAAATTTAGAAGATAAAACAAGTTGGAAATGCAACAGGGGAGCCAAATAAAATTACTTTTTTATTTGATTCCAAAAGAGGGATATATGGATACACGGATTACAAGCTAAGAGGGTGCTTTGTAAGATTTGATCCGTTCTTCAAGAGTGGCCAGCCTATTCTTCCTCTCCTCAGCTGCCCTGATACGTGCCTGCGACCTCAACACGGCCTCATTAAAATTCGTTGTCTGGGACAGGTGAGCCTCAATTTCAACCAAGGTTGCCCTCTATGCTAGCTCTTATTGCAGGACTTCGTCATTCTGAGCCTTAAGCTGCTCTAACCGAGCAACCTCCTCAAGACGCACAGGTTCAGCCTTGAACAAAAGAAGATTAGCTTTCTTGATCATTTTTTTGGCCTTTTCGATTTTATCCTCAGCGTTGAGCGGAGCGCTGTTAGAAGCATCTATGGCATCCCCAAGTTCTACTTTCCTTATCTCCAAGGATTTCAGGTCGGAAGAAATTGCCTTAGCTGCTTCCTGAGCGGCAAGATGTGCTTCATGCATTCGAGCAGCGACGTGTGCAAGCTGGTCATTAACTGAAGACTCCAGATCTGTATGTCTGAGACGGCGCCATTCGTCCACATCCCTCTCAAGCCTGTCCACCAGAAGTTCCAATGTGGCAGCCTGGTCATCCCCTCCAAAGTCTCGAATGCTGTCAATACTTTGAGAGAGGACCACCTTCAAAGCGGAAAACGAGGTAGTAAAGCCCTTCAAGACCAAAGCAATGGAGCGCTTCAAGCCCTTATAAAAGCTGTTGACTAGCTCAGCCGTGAATTCATTCTCGGCTTCAACTACCCCCAGGGAACGAGGGGCCCTTGAAGGCAAAGCTTCCATCGATTTCACTGACATAACCGTAGAGGGAATGGTAGGAGTACTAACTCGAGAAATATGTGGGATCGTCGGTGATCTCGGAGGAGTCCTCATTGAGATCAGTACACTAGCCACAATCGACGTAGGGCTAGTGACGACTTCCGGGAGAGCCGGCTCAACAACCAGTGTTAGAGAAGTAGGACTGGCAATAACCTTCAGCCCCGCTAAGGACTAACTCCGCCATGCGTTCAGCGTTGACTTCGCACGACGCTTGAGTAACTTCACTGAGAAATGTGCCTTATTTCCGCTAAAAGCACATCTCTAGCTTCGAGACAATTCTGTGCTAGCTTCGCCAGAAACTTGCTCCTGACTTAGTTGGAAATCTGTCTTCAGCTTCGCTGGAAGCTTAGCTCGGCTAAGAGTTTTCATTTCCTCCTAAGGAAAAGACTTACCTAAGTTAGTCCACTTCAGGTGTTCTCGAATCAAAAAGGAGGGAAACAAAGCAGATAAGCAGAAAATAAACATTTTTATTGATTCAAAAGGGAAGATACATTGACACTACATCAAGGTGGTCTTTTGTACAACCGAATCATTGCTTTAAGGGCATACAAGTTGTCCTATCTACTTCCAAGGTGATAAGCCAAGCCAATTGGACATGGAAAGTCTTCCTCCTGCGCAAGGCCGTAATCCTTCGCTTAATGACAGATTTTGTCATCAAGAAGCTGGATCTTCTTTGATGAAAATTGGCAAAGAATTTGTTGCCGCCAGAAAGCCAGATCTTCTTTGATCAAAATTGGCAAAGGAAGGATCTGAGACCTTACAGGTGACGTCCGCCTTCCCGAAGTGGATCATCTCGGATAAGCGACTACCAGCCCCTTCCCGAAGTGGATCATCTCAGATAAGCAACTGCCAACCTCTTCTTGGAACACGCATCAGCTACTCCAGTATGTTCCTCCTGCTTAGGATTAAAGTTTCAATTGGAAGATCAAGAGGCAAGTTTTTGGTCTCTTTCATCAAGACAAAAGACCGGCGGGCACAGCTCACTGCAATGCAAACTGGAAATAGATTAGCATGAAATCAAAGAGAAAACTACAAAGATGAAATGCTAAGTCAAATTCTTTAGGCGAAGCAATTTATATCCGATCCAGTGGTGCTTCAGTTAAGCAGAGGATAGCCTCGCTTACACAGTGATGATGGACTAGCTCAGCATAAGCTAAGTCTTATCTCCGCCTAAGGCAGTTAGGCTGAAGAAGCCTCAAAAGGACCAAGTCCTAGCCTCGCCCATATGGCTAAGCCAGACTGGACCAGAGGGACGCAGTCTTAGCCTCACCTATATGGCAAGACTGGCTCAACCTTGAAGAGACTAAGTCCCAATTCATGCTTATGTGACAGATTTAACAGGTAGATTCAATAGATCAAGACAGGAACTCTACGTGAAAAAGTCTTTTCCTGATCAAGCGAAAACAATAGCTTCGCCGAGAAGCTGGAAAATAGGGTCGAAACCCTTTTCTGAAAGTTAGCCAAATGCAAAGACACAGGGAATTTAATCCCTAAGATAGCTGATAAAGCTAAGGGAGATGAACTCCCTGAAAGTCATCGGATGACCGAGACTTACCAGCTCTTGGTCGGTTAGTGACCAGAGGGGGCGCCCCCACTATTTCAGAGATCTGAGTCTCCTTTCCTGGGCAATGAGGGGATGTCATGGACACACTTTTCAGAAAGAGAAAAGCATGTTTCTCTGAAAAGGACTTCAAGTGTCCTATTTATAGGCCTCATGGCCTGACCACGCCGCTGCCACTTCAACCCTAGAAGCGCGAGCGAAGTTAAATCATTTAAATGCTTAGCCTCGAGGAAAGGAACAATCTCCCTCGTTAAAAGCAAGAAAGTTTATTCTAACCTCGAAAAAGGGAGCAATGCCTCTTGTGATTAGCCAAAAAGCAGTTAGCCTCGGGAAAGGAACGTCGTTCCAAACACTGAGTTAACGCGAAGCAATCCAGACGCGAAGCTACCCAAACGCGAAGCTACCCAAAATCGCGAATCTACACAGTTCCTCGGCGAACTTATTCCAATCCGGAAGCAGAATTGAAAGCGGAGCTGAACTCAACCTCTATGGCGATGTTCGCATTTCACATATCATCAATCAAAGCAGTTCAAAGTATTTCAGAATCTGAACCATTCCATTGCAGACTTACGAAAACTTTGAAGGGGATCTTGTTGACACTCTAAAAAAGACAAGATTCCTAACTGGCCTGGACAATGTCTAACTTGTTGACATCTATAAAAGACAAGCAGCAAACAAGCTGACGACTAGTTCTTTACCCATCTCGAAGGGACGTATCAACAACTTGGACTCTACTGATACAGTGAAGAAGACAGTAAGCCAATAAAAGCTCGTAAGAAGGCCCAAGCAGGTCCAGAGCACTAAGTTAGCTCCATATTTAGTCTCGCACGAGCCCACGAGATAAGTCTCATAAGAAGCCAAAGTTGCTTAGCATCGCAGGAAGCTCCTTCACAGCCTCGCTGCAAGCTAACTTACAACTTCGCACAGAAATGCTCAGTTAACTCTATAGAGAGTTAGCTTCACTCGAAGCCCCATGCAGCTGCGCAAAAGGGTAATTGGTAGCTTCGCCACAAAGTTATTCAGCTCCGCTGAAGAGCTTTCCTTCTAGCTTCGCCAGATGCTTCTCCCAGCTCCGCTATGAGCTCAATGCAACAACTCCGCTGCGGGTCTTTTATGGTCAACTTTGACTAATCAAATCTCTAGATGAGATCAAATCTAATTGAGATCAAATTTGAAAGTTGTTTGCCATGATCTTTTGACTCTCCCAATCAAGTGAGAAGATCAGGGGAGATCTTTCAGTTATTTAGAAAGAATCTAGGGAGTATCCCTCATCTAGCAGAGCAGATCAAGAGATCAGCTATTCCTAGCTTCGCAGAAGCTGATTCTAGCCTCGCGGCGAGGCTACTTACCGGATGTAAAACAGATTAACCCAATCTGGTTTTAGATTTTCAGGGCGATTATACCCCTACTCCTCCTTATAAATAGCCTACCAGGGGGAGAGGAAGAGAGGCGGGAGCCCGAAAAAAAGAGGAGAGGCTAAAAAAAAAGAGGAGAGACGGCTAAGGACAGGGATCTACTCTCTTGCTTCCAATAATTCAGAGAATTACTTCTCTAATCAGGGTGCTAATACCTTAAGATCTTCCTCCCTCTCAAGGAATTTTCGAAACCAGGCGACAAAGAATTCCAAAATGGAGGCAGCTCGAGAAGTAACAAAAGGGCTCTACCGACCTTCTGTTCTCCGATTCTCCAAACCAGGCGAGAAGGGAATCCTATCAGGCAGCAGTCTGATTGACTGGTCGATTGCATCGTCAAAGGGATAAAGTGGTCGTGCACTGATCAGATTCTTACCGGCACACTTCCCCAGAAATCTCAGAGGAGATCTACCTGTAATTTTTTTTTTTTTAAGAATTACTTGTAATTTCGCTCCTCGACACTTTTTTTGTAAGTTTTCCCCTTTACAAAATCAATGGGAAACATATACACTTACACACTTAGGGTTCAAAGACAAAAATTCTTATGCCTTATTAAAAAAAGAAAAAAAGAAAAAGAATATATATATATATATATATATATATATATATATATAAATATATATATATATATATGCAAATCTAATTATTGATTAGCTAGGTGCTTTGGACTAAGCAATCCTTGGTATTTATGCAAATGATAATTAGATAAGTTTGAAAAAATATATATATATTTAAATCCTCTGATTAAGTTGGGTATTTGTGCCTCATGAAGAATAAGTATTCACGCCTAAAAGGGGTACATATTATAAATAAAAACTCTTAGTATCGTAGCCTTGTCTACTCGAGTGTTTAAGTCTTTAGGGGTGTTTTCTCACCTAGTGCCCTAAGACTGTCCAGTTTGGGTGTCACTAACTAAAGGCTCGTTACATGGGCAGATCAGAAAGCCTAATGGAATTGAGGAATAAATACCACCAAAAATAAATATAAATAAGGCATAGGAGTTAATGTTAAAGAACCCTTAGTCAAACTTCACGGTCACGATGGTGCATATGACTCAGGGTAAAGAAATAGACTAGATAAGAAATACAATTTAACTCCTTACTTTGATTGATGACATGTTTTTGAATAGAGACTAAGTTTAGGAATGAAAAGTTTGATATTCCTATAACTTATATATTACTTAAACTCTTACAAATATACTTCAAATATTTTCTCCTTTCAAATGCTTTTCGAAAATACTAACATTTTTTCTCTTTCTTCATGGATTTTGTGGGTGCAATCCACTGAAAACCCTCACGAGATAAAACTCATCCTCTAGGGGTAACCTAGAGGTTTAACGGCTTATTGCACATGCTCAGTGCAATCGAGTGACCTGCGAAAGTGGTCTAATAACTGATTAGGATTAGTTTTTATATTTTTGCTCGAGGGTCGAACAAAAGATAAGTGTGGGGGTGTGATTGGTCACATATATTGTCATATTACCATGTTTATTATCTAATAAATCCTATTAATAAAGTCTTATTTTTCTTTATTAAGTGCAGGCCCATTGCTTAAGGAAAGAGAAGAAAAATAAGCCCAAAAGCCCATCAAATTTTGATTTAATTCAGAATTAATTCAAAATCAGAAGATCAGGGCAGATTATGGCAGATCAGGAAGGTTGAAAACCGGTTAATTTGATTTTATAAGAATCCAAATCGGTTAGCTTGAGAACACCGAAGATCAGATTAGAATCAGAACCAAACAGTGAATCCAGCCAGAAAAGAGAGCCAAATTGCACGCCAGCCAGATCTCCACCAGGATGTGGCCATTTGGCCACATCCTGGCCGCGGATCCACGGCCCAAGCCACGGATCCGCGGCTTGTTGGTGGAGGTAAGGGAAGCGTTTTCTTCCTTTATCTCCTCACTCCTTTCCTTCAGGGTTTTTGCCTATAAAAGGCAGGGTTTTGTACTGAAAAAGGTAGCGAAGACGAGGACTAAATTTCTTGTTCGTTTTTAAGGTTTAGGCTCTTTGTTAGATAGTATAGAAATTATATCTCTGTTTTATAATTTGTAGTTCAGTTCAAATACCAGTGAGAGAGAGGAATAAAGTGATTGTAATCTGAAGATTGAAGTGACATCAATAAAAGGATCAAGCTTTCTCTTCTTCCACTTAAATTCACGGGTATGTCTTGCTTTATTTACATGTATTATTTTTCATCTTCCATGAGTAGCTAAATTTGTTTTCTGGGCTCACTATTGTTCCTCTCTTCGATCCTTCTTCTTTTTGAATGGTTTTGATGTAAAGACCCAATGGAATCATATGCATGCCTAAACTAAGTTTTTCTTCTTTGAAAGTGTTCTTGAAGGCACATGAGGATGGGTTTGGATTTCTAAACTTCTACTTCTTTTAAAACATCTCTTGAACTCGTTTTTATTTCATACTTGATATACTTGATGATTTAACATTCAATTCAAGATGATTTCTTAAAGAAAAGAGTTAACTATTTCAAACTATCTTATTTGCTTTGCTTAAAGCTTTCTAAACTCAAGCTTATGTTTTTGCTTATGATCAAGTTGAGGCACTAAGAATTTCAAGAGAAGAACACTTCGTTAAATAGTAAGATAGTGAGCCCAGAGCTTCTTCTTATATTAAAAACAACAAATCACTCTTCAAGTTTTTTAAAAAAAATCACCTTTTTCAAAGCCTTCTCTAAGTTTTACATTTTTCATTAGATCACTTCCCTTCTCTCCATTCTCTTTTTCAACTAAAAAACAAACACCATTCTTTGCTTTCTTAACAAAAACACCGAAAAGCTTCTAACGCATTCCTCCTCGTGGACACGACTCGTTAGCCCAAAGCTACACGATAATTCTTATCACTTTTTTTACAATCAGTCTCCTCAGCAAGCTGGGACCATGTTCCATGACAATTTAGAGTTGCGTCTTGAGTTTTCATCCATTCATAAACTTGAAGACTGTTTCCTGAAGTCCGCGTCCTTCCACAAACCTGAGGGTCACGTCTCTCCTGATGAACCAGAACCGCGTCCTCACCAAACAACTGAGATTCGCGCGTCTTTCTTGATGAGCCAGAACTGCGTCTCCATCAATAGTTCAGGTCGCGTTTCTGATGTTCACGTCTCCACTACAAATGAAAGCCGTGTCTCAATCATGAACTCAGTACAGCCTGAGTTTGTTAACAAAATGACTAAGGACTATGTTTCCACAAACAGTCGAGGGTTGCGACTACGAAAGCTAAGTTCATCCAGGCAACAAAGGGTCCGTCTAATTCTCAAAGATAGAAAGGATAAAGACGAGACAAGAATTTAATAAATTTTATTATTTAACTCAAAAATGATAAAAGTAACACAGAACACTCTCTTATTCAAATAGATTGTTATAGAAAAATGGGGCAATACAAAAAGGAGAAGAAAGCTAGTAATTCTACTTCACCAATAAATGGATCCGTTCCCGGAGGCGCTGCATCTCCTGCTGACGTGCCTTCACAGCTTCGGCCAAAGCTTGAACCCGCAACTCCTCCTCTGATAAGAATCTCTTAGTGGCCAGTTGTGCCTGAACAGACTCCAACCTAGAGGAATGAGCATGAAGGTTTCTTGGACCTGCGTCTTGATAGTTTCCAGCTCTTCCAACTTTTTTCTGGCGACAGCAAGTTTTTGCTTATTGACTTGAATTAAGGCTTGTGCCTTAGCAATAACAGCCTGAGCAGTGGTGATAACTTACTCCGCACTTTGGATGATGACCTCGGATTCTTTCGAATTGGCAGCCAGTCTTTGGTAGTCGGCTTGGAAGTTGTGGAGATGACGGGCCTCTTCAGCCATTTGCTCCTCCATCTCTTTTCCTCGAGTTCTTGAGCGGCGAGGAGCTTTCTCAGTGTCGACCGAGCCTCATCCATCGAGCTAGCCTTCTCCAGGGTCTTAAGCTGCCTCAGGCAGCTCCTTAGCTGTTCAACCAGCACCAGATATGCCTTACCTTGTGCAGGGTTTCCAGTGTAGCCGATGTTCCCGATTTGATTCTCAAGAAGCATCCGAGCAAACTCGAAGGAACTGCCCCCAGAAAGAACCAACTCAATACAAGACTTCATGAAGGCAAAGAATTGTTGCACCATTTGACGCCATAATTCCTCCATAATGTCAGTGGCTGGAGACGACCCTGCTAGGGCACTCCCAGACCTCCTTTCTATTATAGTACAGGTAGCATCCATAGAGACGGGAGCTAACTCAACTTGTGTAGGGGTGAGATTGACAACAGGCTCGTCCGACACTGAGGTCGTTGCCAACACCTCCGGAACGGTTATTGATGTGGTAGCCTCCACAGTAATAGGGGCAGCGACAAACTCCACGGCACTGGGTTAACTGGCCGAAGTCTGGACTACACTGTCTTCTACGCCAAGGCCCTCCATGGGATCCTCTACTCGAGCTACTTCAGTACTCTCTACAACTATAACATTAATGTCAGTGGTAATGATAAAAAGAGAGTATTCAGCACGTCTGTATTCTCTTACTAAGTTGAGAATCTGAAGATGGAAAATCTCTAGATAAGCCACTTGGGGAGGAGGATTCCCCGACCTCGACGGTTGCACCCTAATGAGACACCCCGGTAGCGGGAACTTCAAGACTCTCCTGATGGGCCAGCTCCTGAATCATCTCCTCAATGTGAGAGGAAGTTGTGGCTTCACTACCAGCTGCTACCTGATTGAGGTTAAACCTACACACAAAATAAAGAATTTCAGATTTAAGAATAAAGATGTGCAAGTGCTCAATTCTTACCGCTATAGCAAGTGGCTATGCGGGTCGTGATCCACAAGGAGGGTTTGCGATGGAAGCGTTCAAGGTTCTTTATTGAAATCGTTATGAAGAAAAAATGAAAGTTCTTCTTTGTTTTAAGTTAAGAAAGTGAAAACGAGTTATGTTAAAGTTAGAAAGAAAACGGTAGAATGAGAAAGTGGAGAAGAATGGAGAATGACTATTTACAAAGAAATGGGAAAGAAGGTGACTATGTACAAATGAATTGAAAAAGAAAGATTTGGAAGAGGTAGTGTTGGTGATTTAATTTACAGAAATAAAAGAAAAGAAAGAAGGTTGAAGAAATACTTACCTAATTTGATTGATGACTTACCTGGAAACCTTTGCATGTTCTACCTTGCTTCGGAGGCGTTCAACGCATAGATCATAGGATCGAGCTCAGTCCCCGTTCGCATTATATCATCAAGCGGAGCAAGAATGAAGTGATACGGATCTTGAGGAGGAGAACGTCTTCATGAACTATCGTTGGCACTCACGCAACATCGTTATACTTATGCTTCTGGAATCACTTGCAAGCTCATCGAAAACAAAAGAGGTAAAGTAGAAAGAGAAAAAAGAAAACAAAAGAGAAGACTAACATAAAAGAGCATTTACCTTTATTGCTTGTAGAAACAATGGAAGAAAGGAGGAGGGTACATCGGTGTCACTCTCAACATCAGCCTCTCTCTTACTTACATGAATCTTCATTTAACCTAAGCTTACATACAAATGAAAATTACATGAAAAGAAAAGAAAAACCTAAACTACAAAGAATGAAAACTAGGCTAAATCCTATCTCTACATGATCGTCCCATTTTCAGTGCAAATACTGGCTTTTTATAGGCAAAAACCCAACCTCCAAGATCCCGGGAAGTTCGGGGGAGCAAACGCTCCCCCTAACTCCACAACCAAGCCGCGAAAATGCGGCTTTGGCCACGTTTCCACGGCCAGGGTGTGGCCAGGTGGCCACACCCTGTTGGTGGGTCTCCCCAATTTCACATTCTGCTTTTATCTTCAGTTGGTTTTCTCGTTTGAGTTCAAGATTGTGACGAAATGGCCTTTGATTCTTGGCTTTAACCGATCGATTCTGAGAGGATTCTTCTCAACCGGTTTTCAACCTCTTGATTTTGCCCTGATTTACTGAGTGCGAATTAATTCTGATTTAATTCAGAATTTGGTGGGCTTTTGGGCTCATTTCTCTTCATCTCCTTAAGGAATGGGCCTGCAAATAAATTAAACATTTAATTAGGACAATGCAGATTTTATTCTATAATAAGTATGGAAATATGATACTAAATATGCAACATTAGCGACCAATCACACCCCCATACCTATCTTTTGTTCGTCCTCGAGCAAAACAACTAAACTATACTAAGGATTATTAGACTACTTTCGCAGGTTACGCGATTGCACTGAGCATGTGCAATAAGCCGTTAAACCTCTAGGTTCCCCCTAGAGGACGAGTTTTTTCTAGTGAGGGTTTTCAGCGGATTACACCCACAAAATCCATGAAGAAAGGGAAACAAAGAGTTAGTATTTTTGAAAAGCATTTTGAAAGAGAAAAATATTTGAAATATAATTGTAAGATTTAAGTAATCTATAAGTTATAGGAAAACTGAATTTTTCATTCCTAAACTTAGTCTGTATTCAACAATTTGTTATCAATCAAAGTAAGGAGTCAAATTGTACTTCTCATCTAGTCTATTACTTTACCCTAAGTCATATGCACCTTGTGATCGTGAAAATTTTGACGAAGGGTTCATTAACTCTAACTCTTATGCCTTATATTATATATATATATATATATATATATATATATATATATATATATATTGTGATAATATTCCTTAGTTCTATTAGGCTTTCTAATCTGCCCATGTAACGAGCCTTTAATCGATGACTCCCAAACCTAACGGTCTTAGGGCACCGGGTGAGAAAACACCCCAAGGACTTAAGGACTCGTGCAAACAAGGCCACAAAACTAAGGATTTTATTATATGAACCTCTTTTAGGCGTGAATACTTATGCTTTATTAGGCACAAATACCCAGCTTAATCAGAGGATATATATATTTATTTTTTTTTCAAACTTATCTAATCATCTTTCGCATAAATACTAAGGCTTTCTTAGGCCAAAGCACCTAGCTAATCAATAATTCGATTTATTTATCTTTTATATATATATATTTTTTTATAAGGCATAAGAATCTTTGTTTTTGAACCCTAAGTGTGTAAGTGTATGAAGTGTGCATATTTCATCAAGGTAAAGATCAAGACAAAATTACTTTGACAAATTAACTTCCTAACCCTAAAAATCAAACAAACAATCTTATTTTGACCAAGTATAAGAAATCCTAATTTGAATTTTCCTATTCCTTAAAATTGACTTAATTTCTTACAAAAATATATGTCAAAATATTGTTTCTATTTTCAAAAAGTTTTTAAAAGTAAAGAAAATGTTAAATTTTTTTTAATAAAAAGAAAAAACTAAGTTATGTTAGAACCATCCCCCACACCTATCTCATGCATTGTCCTCAATGTATGAATTAATGCATAGATGCATGAAAAAGACGAAAGGGAAGGAAAATGTTACCTTAAGGTGGTGGTTCCGGTGGTGGTCTGATTGGTCCACGAAATGCGGCCCAATCAACTTTTTGTGGAGTTCGGAGGAACCCACCAAAAATTTCTCTAATATAACCCATTAGAATGATGTGTCCATGAAGGATTTTTATTAAATATTTGACCCCATCTAATTTCCAAATTCCATAATTAATTTCGGAGTCAAATTTGTCAACCACCTTGTCCCAAAATGGAGTATGAAATGATAGAATGATTGACTTGGACTCAGAAAGTATAGGAACTAATACCGACTCAGGAAGGTGACTTAAGTCAAGTAAAGGCTCAGGAGTCTAGATTGGTTCAGAAAGTGGGTCCAAGTCAAGAAAGTGAAACTCAAGTCCACATTTATTTTTCAACAATGGAATGTGACTTAATATTGGTGATTCAAGTTCAGGAATGATAGGTTGGGGAATCAAAACTGACTCTAAAATATTACTCAAGTTTGGTAACAAAATAGGAATCAATATTGATTCAGAAAGTTGAACTGGATCACAGATTTGAGAATCTAGGTCACATATCTCATTGAGTTCAATATCAAAAAAATGAGAACTTGCCAATTTGTCAATAGGATTTTCAAAAGTGTAGAATTGGTCAAGTTCAATATGATCATCAAGAATGGGTGATTCAATTTCATGATGAATTGGCACAGGATTCAATGTTGACTCAGGAAAAAGATTGAAATCAGGTGAAGACACCGGAGTCATTATTGAATTAGAAAGTAAAATTGAATCACTAAGTTGAGATTCATGATCATATTCATTTTCAAGTTCGATTTCAGGAAAAGGATAACTTGCCAAACTGTTAATATTCTTTTCAAAATTTGGAGTTTGGGCAAGTTCAAATGATTGTTCTGAAATGGAACCTTGATTTTCAAAACAACCTGACTCATCGGCTCTAACAGGATGGTTAGTGACATCAGAACTGGTCAAACGGTGAGAACGTAGAGATTGGACCATCATATCTATGTCACGATTACGAGCGTTTTGAGCCTGAGTCATGGCTTCAAGCATCTTTTCATAGTTGATAGGTTCATTGTTTTGATGAAAAGATGAAGTATTGTCTTGGAATTGGTGGTGAAATTGTGAGTCCATTAGATTTTGGGATTTGTGTTTGGACTCACGCATACTCATTTCCAAAATTAATAGTTTTCTATTTTGGTTTGGTAAAACTGAGTATGAATCTTGAAAATATTGTGGACAAGGTGGAGAAGGAGGACAAGTTGGTTGAAAATTGGACTCGGGGGAGGTGAAGCCCCACTGACTCTGTGAAGAGTTGAAATCATTCTGGAAATTATAGTTATTAGATTGGGGGCATGGGTTATATTGATTCGGATAAGACCAATCCGGCACACTAGGTTGGTTAAAGTTATGATATGCCGGGTTGGTAATATTTGAAAATGAAGTCGGTGTGAAATATGGATTATTATTGAAGTTGGAAAAATTATTATTATAAGCCATATCACACAATAGAATACAAACAAAAAGAAAACAAACAAATAAACAAACAAAAAAGAAAAAATTCTAAACTAAGTTAGAGTAGACCTATGACCTAGACGACTCCTAACAGGTTAGACTGTCCACGGGAGGTTTAATGCAGACTTTGACCACAATCTAATCAGCCAGGTCAGGGTAAGGTTGGTGGGAGGTTTTCCGTCAAAAACGTTCCTTAATTAAATAACCACCAACTTTCGGGCTTTCGGCCCTTAATCCCTTTCCTAGACACTGATTTGGCAGGAGTCAAATTCCAACACCTTTCCCCTTAGGAAAATCTCCTAATTGAGTCCGAGATGTCCCTAGGACCAACGTCTACTCATTTTTAGTTAGGCTTGGGTTAGTGAGTGCTTGGAATCTGATTTTTGGGCCAAGGAAGGGTGATTAAATCCCCACCTTATCTTGTTAATGGATGGTGCCCTTAAGTTCAGTTTGTGCAAGTGTACAAGATATGTAAATAAGATTCACTCAAAGCTATGTAAATCAACCAAGAGATGAGTCCTATTCTAGATGCAATGCGAACGTACCTTGCTCCAGCACTCTTCAACAGTAAAAATAAATGAATTGAAAAGACACGTGCCTAAAATGCAAACGTCTAATCGATTTTTTTATCTTTTTCAATAAGTATTTTACTGTTGGTTTATTAGCAGCTTTTGGTGATGGCATATAAGAAAAAACAAATTGCAGAAAACTAGAATTTTGCAAGTCAAGCAGCCCTGCAAAAAATAACGTTAGTAATCAACTCCTTTTTGCCGCGGATCCGCGGCTTTGGCCACGAAAACGCGGCAAAGCAGAGGGCACTTGGTCTCTGCTTTCTAGAGCAGAGGCCCAAAACCACTTATATGTTACTGCAATCTTATTTTCCTGCTTTGCTTGCCCTATAACCTGCAACAGAGAAGAAAGTTCATTTTAGTTCTAAAAAATTTTCAATAAAAATTAGATTTCAATAAAAACGTTACCCTCCCTGGCAACGGCGCCAAAAATTTTGATTGAGGTTAAACCTGCACACAAAATAAAGAATTTCAGATTTAAGAATAAAGATGTGCAAGTGCTCAATTCTTACCGCTATAGCAAGTGGCTATGCGGATCGTGATCCACAAGGAGGGTTTGCGATGGAAGCGTTCAAGGTTCTTTATTGAAATCGTTATGAAGAAAAAATGAAAGTTCTTCTTTGTTTTAAGTTAAGAAAGTGAAAACGAGTTATGTTAAAGTTAGAAAGAAAACGGTAGAATGAGAAAGTGGAGAAGAATAGAGAATGACTATTTACAAAGAAATGGGAAAGAAAGCGACTATGTACAAATGAATTGAAAAAGAATGATTTGGAAGAGGTAGTGTTGGTGATTTAATTTACAGAAATAAAAGAAAAGAAAGAAGGTTGAAGAAATACTTACCTAATTTGATTGATGACTTACCTGGAAACCTTTGCATGTTCTACCTTGCTTCGGAAGCGTTCAACGCATAGATCATAGGATCGAGCTCAGTCCCCGTTCGCATTATATCATCAAGCAGAGCAAGAATGAAGTGATACGGATCTTGAGGAGGAGAACGTCGTCATGAACTATCGTTGGCACTCACGCAACATCATTATACTTATGCTTCTGGAATCACTTGCAAGCTCATCGAAAACAAAAGAGGTAAAGTAGAAAGAGGAAAAAGAAAACAAAAGAGAAGACTAACATAAAAGAGCATTTACCTTTATTGCTTGTAGAAACAATGGAAGAAAGGAGGAGGGTACATCGGTGCCACTCTCAACATCAGCCTCTCTCTCTTACTTACATGAATCTTCATCTAACCTAAGCTTACATACAAATGAAAATTATATGAAAAGAAAAGAAAAATCTAAACTACAAAGAATGAAAACTAGGCTAAATCCTATCTCTGCATGATCGTCCCATTTTCAGTGCAAATACTGGCTTTTTATAGGCAAAAACCCAACCTCCAAGATCCCGGGAAGTTCGGGGGAGCAAACGCTCCCCCTAACTCCACAACCAAGCCGCGGAAATGCGGCTTTGGCCGTGTTTCCGCGGCTAGGGTGTGGCTAGATGGCCACACCCTGTTGGTGGGTCTCCCCGGTTTCATGTTCTGCTTTTATGTTCAATTGGTTTTCTCGTTTGAGTCCAGGATTGTGACGAAATGGCCTTTGATTCTTGGCTTTAACCGATCGATTCTGAGAGGATTCTTCTCAACCGGTTTTCAACCTCTTGATTTTGCCCTGATTTACTGAGTGCGAACTAATTCTGATTTAATTTAGAATTTGGTGGGCTTTTGGGCTCATTTCTCTTCATCTCCATAAGGAATGGGCCTGCAAATAAATTAAACATTTAATTAGGACAATGCAGATTTTATTCTATAATAAGTATGAAAATATGATATTAGATATGCAACATTAGCGACCAATCACTACCCCTGTAGAAGAAAGTTAAAGGAAGAGTTAAAATATTGTCTCAACTTGATGGAGAACCAACTAAAGAGGATAAAGAAAATACCCTCCGTAGTGGCAATCTCTGTCGTCGGCGGAACCATCACAGGAATGTACCCCTATATTTTTTCCTCTGATAGATGCGAGAATTTGCTCGTATCAGGAAGAGCGGGTTCATCACCGAAGTCGACTTCCTCGCCAGAATAATATTCATGCTCCTCGGATGATGCAGACGATAGTTTAACCTAGGAGGTCTCAGCGATCGGGGCTTTACTACTAAGAACCCCGGTAGTAGGGCTAGGTTCAATGACCCGCGAGGTAGGCATCAATACGCTGGGAGACCCAGGCTATTGTACCTCCTCTCTTCTCTCTTGAGCTGAAGAGGGTCCAGGCTGAGTTGAGACTCCTAGAATCTCAACATCATCCCTCTTCACCAAGTCAACTTTAGGTCGCTTGACCTCTTCAGCCATGACAGGCTCATCCACAGGCTCTCCCTCTGCTAGGATCGCGGGGCCCTTACTACGCAGACCTCAAAAGCGAAGAATGGGGACTTCCTCTTTCTCTTCTTTCTCCTCCTCCTCCTCAGTACCAGAAGGGACTACTTCGGGCATCGAAGCTTCAACCTCAAATCCTCTTCTGGCCTTCTTCGGGCTAGGCTCACCCTGGGAAGTAGCGCCGCGAGGACATTTGGATACAGCTTGCCGACTCTTTCTGGTGGATTGTCCCTTAGATGCTGCTACTTGAGACTATGGCTCTGTAGCTGTTGCCCCCGTTTGGCTGATCTCCCTCCTTAGCTCCATCCTCGCCTCTCCTCCTGTTTCCCTCTCGGCTTCCTGGTACTCGGTCATACCTCGCGCGCGCTTGTTGGAATCCAACTTGGCTTTATAAGACGCCTTGATGCTCTTGATGCAAGAGGTATCTATTCCAAAGCCAGGCACCCTACTAGCAAGGAAGTACCACGTGTAGAAATCGAGGCTGGTATGATAATTAGGCGTCCTGTGAGGTAGTCTGAAAGCAACTCTCGTCCCTTCAACTACACTATAATACCACGCCCGAGCACCTTCAAATAGGTTGCCACTGAAGCAGAGTCCAGTGTTAGGGTTGCCGACATATAATTGATCATAGCCAAACTGCCGAGCAAAATAACTTGGCACGTAAGGCTCGATCGTACATGAGTCACCTTGTCGGAAGATCAAATATCCAGGCCAGATATTGATCAGCCACCAAAAGACTCCATATGGCAGCCTTGTGAAGTCATCTGGTCCGACAAGGTCAGCAAACTTATCCTCGTAGGATGCGCTGGAAATCTCGGGGAAGCAACGGTCGAGCTGATAATTCGAGCTGCTCATAATGAATTTTCGAACAAAGTACATATGTACTGAGACCAGCTCGACTTCTCCAGCCTCTGCACGAAAGGAGTGAAGCCTCCGAAGGGAGATGACACTGTCATCAATGAAGGGCAGTGCATAATGTACCAGGCCATCAGGTACGTATATGGAAGCTCGATCCTGGGGTTACGAGTCTTCACTCAGGCCTTCCTTCTAAATCTACCACCGGCCTGCCCTGGGAGTCTACAATGGCCTCCACTTGGCATACGCTTTTGGTCAGCGCCCGTAATCCACTCTGAATTCTAGCTACCATCACTGGGAGGAGAGCAATAAACTTCCCATAGGCAAGCAAGACCGCTGGCTACACCACGTCGGCAACGATTATTTCATGCGGCAGCGTTGGCACCACACAACACTTCAACCATAGCATGAGGAAACCCACCAATAGAGTCCGGTCAGAGATTGGAATTTGGGTCTGGTAATGAAAACTTTCAAAAACCGTGTCAGGTTTGAAAGTGTCCTCATTCGACTCAGTGGTGTAGGAGCTTGTGGAGGCACTGATACTTTCAAGAATTTCTTCATCAGTGCAGGGGCCAGACTAGCCATTGGGCTAGATTTTTCATTTATGTCGTTGATCAGATAGCTCGTCCAGGACATCTTCTTAACGGCCCTGTTCCTCCAGGTGGATATCTGCCGCAGATATGAAAGTGGCACAGCACTTTCTAATATGTCTCGTACACCGAGGATCCTCCTTCCTCAGGAGGTGAAGCTCCTCAGAGGTCGGGACGTACTCCTCATGAGGGGCATCTCCCATAACTAGCCCCGAAACTTCATATAGCTCATGAAGAGCGAGCCCCATCTCTCCGACTGAGTGAAAATATGCCCGTCAGAGGATTATACTGCTCCAGCACGCCATAAAAGTTGTGGAAGCTCTGTGGGAGGCCATACTGCACGGCCCGAATCGAATGGTACAAACCTACTTGTATCAGCAAATCCCTAAGTTCGGTAAGAACAAATCCAACCATCCGGCTCCACCAGGACTTGTCGGTAGAATGGACCTACCCGGGCAGACAAAAGTCAGTAGGAAAATCACCCCTCACCTTCAGGAGTTGGTTGATAAAGGTGGTGGCCAACTGAGGGGTTTCTCCTTTTGGATACTCAGCCCTGACCAACCCGGGAAGTAAACCAAATACATCTTTCCTGTAGCCAACAGGGTATACTTCTTTGGCACCCAATCTACCGAGAGACACATCGGAGAAAAATTGATAAAGATCCCACTCCATCGCACGATGTACTGATATGTGCTGAAGATAGGACAAAGGGTACATCCTTTCCATTTGGGAATGAAAAACCTCCTGTCCCCTATCCGGCGAAGCCACTTATAGTCTCCGTTACACAAGAACCTATCGTCCTCAGTGATGGCATCACCAAAGAAGAAGCCAGGTTTCTTTAGCAGAGCGCAGGAATCTGACTCGAATAGCCCGTCAGAGGTAATCTCTCGAAGGGTCAGCATACTGGCCTTGGTGATCCTATCCTTGCGTTCCTTTGATTTACCAGCAGTCACAGGAGTAGTGCTCTAGAGCACAAAAGTCAAGTTCGGATCAACACCTCCTATGTGCCCAAAGTGGCACTTTTTGGACAAGGGGCTAGAAGAATATCGCACTGCAAAGAGGATAACACTTAGTCAGAAATCTAAAAAAAATGGTTACGTGTTTGAATCCCGACGCAGGAATCAGCAAAACCTGCGTCTAAGCTTAAAGATGCGAGACTTGCATAAAGCCCGCGTTTTAAAATCCATAACTTAGAAATTTCTCTAAGTGTTTGACTCAGACGCGAGACTCAGTGAAACCCGCGTCTAACCTCAAAGACGCAGGATCACATGAAGTTTGCGTCTGAACTTTTCTCACTTAGAGAAATTCTGAGTATTGGGATCAAAATGCAAGGCTCAATGAGACCCGCATTCGACAAGCAGATACGACTCAAGCTGATGAAGCAACGACGCGGAGGTCGTCAAACCTGCGTCTTGCCTACCAATGCAAGAGCCGCATTTGAAAATCAAAATACGGGTATGAGCCTCGCGTTGGTGGTTCACATTCAAAAGGGACTTAAGAGTTAAGAAAACTTTTTAAGCCCCTTTAATGGTGAAAACCAGTTTAGATGATTTTATTACCTGAAATGGGGGCCTCCTGCGTAGAAGGACCGCCCATTTGAGCCTCTGGAGCGACAACGCTCGAAGACGAGGCAGCATGTTTGGTCTTTGGTGCCATTTCAACCATGAAATCAGAGTTAAGGATGAAGGAAAATGGAAAAAGCTTTAAGCTTTTCTTAACCCTCGACACAAGGCTTAGCGGAGAAGAAGAAGAGTCTAATGATGACTCTTGAAAGACTGTTGTCTCTTATAGACACAGTGATCTGCAGAGATACGCGGCGCGTATCTTGAGGCCCAATCTTTGCCCGACGCGTGGCATATGTGTTAAACGAATGCGAATTTTGCGCGTGTTAAAGGAAAGACGTCCCTTTAACTCTTCCAGACACGTGGCAATGCGCTCAGAACGCGGATCTCACATTTAACAAAGCCGTGTCCCTCTAAAGATCACATCTCTTCAGTAAAATAGGAGCCGCGTTTATTTCAACAGAGTGAGAGCTGCGTCTTCACTTCAAAGACCGCGTTCCTTCAACGGTTGCGCTTCTTCAGCAAATTAATATATGCGTGTCCACTTCGAATAAGGATTGCGTCTCTAAAGCAACATGACCATGTGTCTACAAGACTTGCATTCAGTCTTTGCTTCTGTAATCAGTTCAACAGTATACTGGCACAAGCAGACGACTGGTTACCCCTGGTTCAATAGTACGCTAACAACTAGCTCAAGAGCACCGAGAAGGTCTGGACTGCGATCTAGACACTCACGATGATCATTTCTGGCGGCTTCAAAGGGTTTTACAGTATACTCACGAAGATCACATTCCAGACAAGATCAAGCTCAGAGTATCTCAAATGATTGTCAGTCCAATCATGAGAAGTATAAATTCAACCAAAGTCTAAAGTATTTCAAACTCTATCCTAGTCAACCATGGAATATCGCAAACTTGGAGGGGATTCTATAGACTGTCTAAAAATCACTGAGAACAAGTCATCAGAAAGCAAAGTCCAGACTCCAGACGCAAGGCTAACCATAGCCACTGGCGCAACACCAAGACGCGAGGGTCAAAACTCGTGTCTCAACATCACTGCAATGACCAGGACGCGAGGGTCGAAACCCGCGTCTCTGCACCACTGCAGTACCAAGACGCAAAGCTTGAAACTTACGTCTCAACTTCACCAAGACGCAGAACCCGAAGCCCGCGTCCTACATAGAGCTTGATGTAGAACTTGAGGCTCACCTTTCAACTAAATGCGAAGCTCAGGCGTTACCTCAACGTCTAAACGTGAGGCTCGAAGGCCGCATTTCAACTACAGAGGAACTCTGTGTCTTTGTTATAACTGCCCTCATTACTGGGTCAATTACTGCCCACGTAATGAGGGATTTAACCTCCATTATAGAGGGGTTTTAGGGGACAGTTTTACCCTCTGAAAACCCTATAAATAGCTCAGTTCGCTATTGAAGAGGAGTAGGGGAAAAATTTAGGTCGCAAGTCTTGAAGGAACCAGAATCTCCAGCCGAGAAATACTTAAGAGTTCACATCTTCTAGCAACTTGCTGAGTACAAGTTTGTTTTTATCTCAAATCTCTTTGAGATTTTATTGGACAAGAGTTGTGCTACTCCGTCCATAGTCTGAAGAGAAGATTCTCAGAGTACTGTGACGCTCATCCGGTCAGCGAAAAACAAGACTCACTTTCTACCGCCGCATCAAGAACCCAACACTAAACAAAGAAAGTGATTGGCCACTAACGTTGCATATTTAATATCATATTTCCATACTTATTATAGAATAAAATTTTGCATTGTCCTAATTAATTGCTTAATTTATTTGCAGGCCCATTCTTAAAGGAGATGAAGAGAAATGAGCCCAAAAGCCCACCAAAATTCTGAGTTAAATCAGAATTAATTCGCACTCAGTAAATCAGGGCAAAATCAAGAGGTTGAAAACCGGTTGAGAAGAATCCTCTCAGAATCGATCGGTTAAAGCCAAGAATCAAAAGCCATTTCGTCAGAATCCGGGACTCAAACGAAGAAACCAACTCAAGATAAAAGCAGAGGGGAATACCTGGGCGACCCACCAACATGGTGTGGCCACCTGGCCACACCCTGGCCGCGGAAACGCGGCCAAAGCCGCGTTTTCGCGGCAAAGTTGGGGAGTTAGGGGGAGCGTTTGCTCCCCCGATCTCCCCGGGATACTCTCTGTTAGGGTTTTTGCCTATAAAAAGGCATTCTTTGTGCTGAAAAGGGACGCCAATGCAGAGTTAGGATTTAGACTAGTTTTCATTTCTTAGTTTAGGTTTTTCTTTTCTTTTTTATGTAACTTGTATGTAAGCTTAGGTTAGATGATGATTCATGTAAGTAAGAGAGAGAGAGGCATATGTTGAGAGTGACACCGATGTACCCTCCTCCTTTCTTCCATTGTTTCAAGCAATAAAAGTTTACAAGTGAATTCCAAAGCACAAGTATACCGATGTTATGTGAGTGCCAATGATAGTGCATGAAGACGTTCTCCTCCTCAACACGTATCACTTCATGCTTGTGCTAGACTTGATGATATAATGTGAACGGGGACTGAGCTCGGGCTTATGATCTATGCGTTGAATGCCTCCGAAGCAAAGGTAGAACATGCATAGGTTTCCAAGTAAGTCATCAATCAATCTAGGTAAGTATTTCTTCCTCTTCTTTCTTTCTTTTCTTTTATTTCTTTAGTATAGATCACCACCTCTTCCAAATCATTCTCTTTCGACTCATTTGTACATAGTCGCTTTCGCCGTTTTCTGATTTTTTCCACCTTCTTCATCTCTCATTTTCTTCTAACTTTAACATAATTCTTTTTTCTTTTTATTACTTTAAAAACAAAGAAGAATCTTTGTTTTATTTTCATAAATGATTTCAATAAAGAACGTAAACGCTTCCATCGCAAAACCCTCCTTGTGGATCACGACCTGCATAGCCACTTGCTATAGCGGTAAGAATTGAGCACTTGCACATCTTTATACTTAAATCTAAATTCTTTATTTTGTGTGCAGGTTATGCCTCAATCAAATTTTGGCGCCGTTGCCGGGGAGGTTAACGTTTTTATTGAAATCTGATTTTTTTTGAAAATTTTTTAGAACTAAATGAATTTTCTTCTCTGTTGCAGGTTAAGGGCAAGCAAAGAAGGAAATTAAAGTTGCAGTAACATATAAGTGGCCTTGGGCCTCTGCTCTAGAAAGCAGAGACCAAGTGCCCTCTGCTTTGCCGCGTTTTCTCGGCCAAAGCCGCGGATCCGCGGCAAAAAGGAGTTGACTACTAATTGTCTTTTTGCAGGACTTCTTTCTTTGCAAATTGTAGTTTTCTGCAACTTTACTTTTTCTTATATGCCATCACATAAGCCTACTAATAATCAACAATAAAACGTTTGTTGCAAAAGTTAAAAATTGATTAGACGTTTGCATTTTAGGCACGTGTCTTTTCAATTCATTTATTTTTACTGTTGAAGAGTACTGGAGCAAGGTACGTATGCATTGCATTTAGCATAGGACTCACTTCTTGGTTGATTTATATCGCTTTGAGTGAATCTTACATATCTTGTACACTTGCACTAATTGATTTTAAAGGCACCACCCATTAACAAGATAAGGTGGGGATTTAATCACCCTTCCTTAGCCCAAAAATCAGATTCCAAGCACTCACTAACCCAAGCCTAACTTAAAATGAGTAGACGTTAGCCTTAGGGACATCTCAGACTCAATTAGGAGATTATCCTAAGGGGGAAAGGTGTTGGAACTTGACTCTTGCCAAATCAGTGTCTAGGAAAGGGATTAAGGGCCGAAAGCCCGAAGATTGGTGGTTATTTAATTAAGGAACGTCTTTGACGGAAAACCTCCCACCAATCTTGCCCTGACCTGGCTGATTAGCTTGTGGTCAAAGTCTGCATTAAACCTCCCGTGGACAGTCTAACCAGTTAGGAGTCGTCTAGGTCATAGGTCTACCCTAACTTAGCCTAGAATTTTTTCTTTTTTGTTTGTTTATTTGTTTGTTTTCTTTCTTTTTGTTTGTATTTCATTGTGTAATATGGCTTATAATAATAATTTTTCCAACTTCAATAATAATCCATATTACACACCGAGTTCATTTTCGGATATTACCAACCCGACATATCATGACTTTAACCAACCTAGTGTGCCGGATTGGTCTTATCCGAATCAATGTAACCCATGTCCCCCATCGTATGATTATAATTTCCATAACGATTTCAACTCTTCACAGAGTCAGTGGGGATTCACCTCCCCCGAGCATAATTATCAACCAACTTGTCCTCCTTCTCCACCTAGTCCACAACATTTTCAAGATTCATACTCAGTTCCACCCGTCCAAAATAGGAAACCATCAATTTTGAAAATGAGTATGCGTGAGTCCAAACACAAATCCCAAAATCTGATGGACTCACAATTTCACTACCACTTCCAAGACAATTCTTCATCTTTTCATCAAAACAATGAACCTATCAACTATGAAAAGATGCTTGAAGCCATGACTCAGGCTCAAAACACTCGTAATCGTGACATAGATATGATGGTCGAATCTCTACATTCTCACCATTGGACCAGTTCTGATGTCACTAACCATTCTTTTAGAGCCGAAGAGTCCTGTAGTTTTGGAAATCAAGATTCCATTTCAGAACAACCATTTGAACTTGCCCAAACTCTAAATTTTGAAAAAGATATTGACAGTTTAGCAAGTTATCCTTTTCCTGAAATAGAACTTGAAAATGAATATGATCCTGAACCCCAATTGAGTGATTCAATTCTACTTCCTGATTCGATTATGACTCCAGTATCTTCACCTGATTTCGATCTTTTCTCCGAGTCAACGTTGGATCCTATGCCTATTCATCATGAAATTGAATCCCCCATCTTTGAGGATCATATTGAACTTGACCAATTATACAACTTTGAAAGTCATATTGACAAATTGGCAAGTTCTCAATTTTTTGATATTGAACTCAATGAGATATGTGACCTAGATTCTCAAATCTGTGATCCAGTTCAACTTTCTGAATCAATATTGACTCCTGTTGTGTTACCAAACTTGAGTAATATTTTAGGGTCAGTTTTGATTCCTCCACCTATCATTCCTGAACTGGAATCACCCATATTAGGTCACATTCCATTGTTGGAAAATACATGTGGACTTGAGTTTCAACTCCTTGACTTGGACCCAATTCCTGAACCAATTTCAACTCTTGAACCTTTGACTTAAGTTACCTTCCTGAGTCGGTATTAGTTCCTGTACTTCCTGAGTCCAAGTTAATCATTCTATCATTTCATACTCCTTTCTGGGACGAGGTGGTTGACAAATTTGACTCCGAAATCAATTATGGAATATGAAAATTAGATGGGGTTAAATATTTAATAAAGATCCTTTATGGATACATCTTTTTAATGGGTTATATTAAAGATATTTCTGGTGGGTTCCTCCGAGACCCAAGAAAAGTTGATTGAGCCGCGTTTCATGGACCAATCAGACCACCACCGGAACCACCACCTTAAGGTAACCTTTTCCTTCCCTTTCTTCTTTTTCATGCATCTCTGCATTAATTCATACATTGAGGACAATGCATGAGATAGGTGCGGGGGAGGGTTTTAACATAACTTAGGTTTTTCTTTTTTTAAAAAACTTTTTGGAAAATAGAAACAATATTTTGACATATTTTTTGTAAGAAATTAAGTTAATTTTAAGGAATAGGAAAATCCAAATTAGGATTTCTTATACTTGGTCAAAATAAGATTATTTGTTTGATTTTTAGAGTTAGGAAGATAATTTGTCAAAGTAATTTAGTCTTGATCTTTACCTTAATGAAATATGCACACTTCATACACTTACACACATAGGGTTCAAAAACAAAGATTCTTATGCCTTATTATAAATAAAAAAAAACAAGTCTAATTATTGATTAGCTAGGTGCTTTGGCCTAAGCAAGCCTTAGTATTTATGCGAAAGATGATTAGATAAGTTATAATATATATATATATACAAACAAATCTAACTATTGACTAGCTAGGTGCTTTGGCCTAAGCAAGCCTTAGTATTTATGCGAAAGATGATTAGATAAGTTTGAAAAGAAAAATCCTCTGATTAAGCTGGGTATTTGTGCCTAATAAAGCATAAGTATTCACGCCTAAAAGAGGTTCATATAATAAAATCCTTAGTTTTGTGGCCTTGTTTGCTCGAGTCCTTAAGTCCTTGGGGTGTTTTCTCACCTGATGCCCTAAGACCGTTTGGTTTGAGAGTCATCGATTAGAGGCTCGTTACATGGGCAGATTAGAAAGCCTAATAGAACTAAGGAATAATACCACAAAAAATATATATGTATATATATAAATAAATAACGCACAAGAGTTAGAGTTAATGAACCCTTAGTCAAAATTTTCACAGTTACAAGGTGCAAATGACTTAGGGTAAAGTAATAGACTAGATGAGAAGTACAATTTGACTCCTTACTTTGATTGATAACAAATTTTTGAATAGAGACTAAGTTTAGGAATGAAAAATTTAGTTTTCCTATAACTTATAGATTACTTAGATCTTACAATTATATTTCAAATATTTTTCTCTTTCAAAATGCTTTTCGAAAATACTAACTCTTTATTTCTCTTTCTTTATGGATTTTGTGGGTGCAATCCGCTGAAAACCCTCACGAGACAAAACTCGTCCTCTAGGCGAAACCTAGAGGTTTAACGGCTTGTTGCACATGCTCAGTGCAATCGCGCGACCTGCGAAAGTGGTCTAATAATCCTTAGTATAGTTTAGTTGTTTTGCTCGAGGACGAGCAAAAGATAGGTATGGGGGTGTGATTGGTCGCTAACATTGCATATTTAATATCATATTTCCATACTTATTATAGAATAAAACTTTGCATTGTCCTAATTAATTGCTTAATTTATTTGCAGGCCCATTCTTAAAGGAGATGAAGAGAAATGAGCCCAAAAGCCCACCAAAATTCTGAGTTAAATCAGAATTAATTCGCACTCAGTAAATCAGGGCAAAATCAAGAGATTGAAAACTGGTTGAGAAGAATCCTCTCAGAATCGATCAGTTAAAGCCAAGAATCAAAAGCCATTTCGTCAGAATCCGGGACTCAAACGAAGAAACCAACTCAAGATAAAAGCAGAGGGGAATACCTGGGCGACCCACCAACAGGGTGTGGCCACCTGGCCATACCCTGGCCGCGGAAACGCGGCCAAAGCCGCGTTTTCGCGGCAAAGTTGGGGAGTTAGGGGAGCGTTTGCTCCCCCGATCTTCCCGGGATACTCTCTGTTAGGGTTTTTGCCTATAAAAAGGCATTCTTTGTGCTGAAAAGGGACGCCAATGCAGAGTTAGGATTTAGACTAGTTTTCATTTCTTAGTTTAGGTTTTTCTTTTCTTTTTATGTAACTTGTATGTAAGCTTAGGTTAGATGATGATTCATGTAAGTAAGAGAGAGAGGCATATGTTGAGAGTGACACCGATGTACCCTCCTCCTTTCTTCCATTGTTTCAAGCAATAAAAGTTTACAAGTGAATTCCAAAGCACAAGTATACCGATGTTATGTGAGTGCCAACGATAGTGCATGAAGACGTTCTCCTCCTCAACACGTATCACTTCATGCTTGTGCTAGACTTGATGATATAATGCGAACGGGGGCTGAGCTCGGGCTTATGATCTATGCGTTGAATGCCTCCGAAGCAAAGGTAGAACATGCACAGGTTTCCAAGTAAGTCATCAATCAATCTAGGTAAGTATTTCTTCCTCTTCTTTCTTTCTTTTCTTTTATTTCTTTAGTATAGATCACCACCTCTTCCAATTATTCTCTTTCGACTCATTTGTACATAGTCGCTTTCGCCGTTTTCTGATTTTTTTCACCTTCTTCATCTCTCATTTTCTTCTAACTTTAACATAATTCTTTTTCCTTTTTATTACTTTAAAAACAAAGAAGAATCTTCGTTTTATTTTCATAAAGATTTCAATAAAAAACGTAAATGCTTCCATCGCAAAACCCTCCTTGTGGATCACGACCCGCATAGCCACTTGCTATAGCAGTAAGAATTGAGCACTTGCACATCTTCATTCTTAAATCTAAATTCTTTATTTTGTGTGCAGGTTGTGCCTCAATCAGAAAGATTTGGGCTTTATATCTTCCCTCTCTTGTAACCGGATTATTGATCTGTTGTAACCTTCTTTACAGTCAAATAAAGAATTTTACTCTGCGGCCTCTCAATTTTTCCCCATCAAACATTGCTGGGAGCAGAAAACAAAGAATTAACAGCTGTACAAGTACAAAGAGTGCGGCGACAGTTTGCACGCTGCAGTGCGGTGTGAGCGACCGCAACATGGCCGTGAAAACGGGCAAAAATCGCGGATTAGTGGCCATATGGGCAGGGCACGCGTTGATCTTCGACGCGTGATCTCGTATTGCTTCCCTAGGGTCTCCTGTATTCTATAAATACACCAGTTTTAAGCAGAATGAGGAGGAGGAAGGTTTTTAGTGCAGTTCTTCTTTTTAGTGTAGGTTAGTATTCTTCTTCTCTTTTGAATTTTTTCTTTCTTTTAGATCTTGTAAAAGTTTAGAGAGTGATTCTTAAGATGAAAGTTAGAGTGCTTGTAAATGAAAAGTTCTCTCTTTATCTCTACTTATTTTTTTCTCTCTAACTCTTTACATGTTTAGCTTTTTCTCTCATGAAAACTAACTACTAACCACTAACTTGCTAACTCCTTACTTAATAATCCACATGAATCTATTAGCCTCTACTTGGCCTTGCTCTTGCAAGAGTCGTTGATGGCTCATGACGATGGATTTTAATATTCTAACATCTAACTCTCTGACAAGCTAACATTACTTTATTCTATACTTGCTCTAATTTAGTTTTGATGGTTTAAGTGTAGCTTGCATGAGTTTGGATATGATGAATGATCTTATGAGTCATGTTTTGAAAAGATCTTGAACCAAGGACTAGTGATGGCCAAGGATATATATGAGGCACCTATCACTAAAAGGTTAGCATATTGGTGGAGCCATTAGTAGTTAGTAGCCACGAGTTTTCTTCCCTTTTTACTTTGATTTAGGAATAATATAAAAAATCACAAATACCTTCTCTTCAATGTTTCTTTGTTTTCACCATATTCTTCTATTTTTGTTTTTTGTTTTCTTTCCTTTTTATTCTTTGAAACATAGAAGAACAGTTAACACACACGTGAACATACCGTTAATACTTCTCTTGCCTCCCGTCCATGTGGATTCGACCCGTTTAGCCTCTATGCTATAACAAAAGTATCAAAGAAGCCAAAGCGCACACACTTTAATTTTTGATTCCAAAATTCTAAGTACACCTAGAGGGGAGGTGCATAGGTGTATGGCTAATCTAATGATAAATAATGCGGAATTAAAAACTAAATTGCAACACACTTAGTGTAACCAAAGAGTGTAGCTGAATCCCGGTGAAGGGCTCTGAACTAACTCCTCTAAATTCTTCTAAATAAGAGTTGAGGTGCTATATGAAGCTCTCTTGGTTCAACACAAGTATGACACACAAACAAAACCAAGCATATATATGATATAAACAATATGATGCAATGCACAATATAAGAGAGAGAGTTAGAAATAGTGGATCAAACGCAAACACAAAGATATGTTTTGAGGTTCGAGCCACTGCTCTACGTCCCCGCCTTCACACAGAAGGATTTCCACTAATGCGTCCACACAGGACTTCCCACACAGGGAACCTCCACTGAGGATTTGGGTAATACAACTTTTGGAGTACACAACTCCTCTCTCAAACAACTACAACCTCTACACAAGAGGCAAGATACTAGGCCACATAAGATCAACCTCTCAATAGAGGGACAAGGCTCAAAACCAAACACCACCACAATCACCTCTACACTTAGAGGGATACCAACACAACCAAATACAATCTCCACAATCACCTCTCACTAGAGGGATACTAACAAATACAAGGAAAGTTACAACTCTAGGTGGTCTCACTAAACCACAAACCAATTTTCCCACAAAATAAAGATCCTATAGATAGGATAGATATGATAGCTCAAGTGTCAGAAAACAAAGTATTTGGAAAACAAATTACAAAGAAAAACTGTTGGGAAAAATAGAAATGAAGATAAACAAATAAAGATAAAATCTTTTAACCTAAAACTCTTTTAAAACTTGTTGCTAAAACACTTAAGAAGAAGGGAATTTTTGCTCTTAAAAAACTATGTAGAAACCAGCTCAAGAGATGGGTATTTATACCCCCTCAAAAATCTGCCCGTTGGAAGTCAGGAAAGGGCAGAATTGCCCTTCCAATCGACCACCCGATTAACCGGTGCCACGGTCATTTTTATGACCGTTGTGCCTCCGGTCGACTGCCCGGTCGACCGACCCCCACCCGAGAGTAGGGTGCAGTCAGTTGGTCGATCGTGCGGTCGACTGGCCGAATAGGCTGGTCATGTGCAGTCCTCGTTCACATCGGTCGACTAGCATGGTCGACCGACTCCTGGTCCGGTCGACCGCCAGAGCAGTCTGGCTGGAGATTATAGGTATTGAAAACTTGTCTTTATATTTTCAATTAAATCTCATAAAATCACATAAATTTCACAAAAATAAGTTCTTTTAGAATCTTTAAAATACAAATATGTGTGACTAAAATTCAACACATATTATAAACAATTTGAACCATTTGTGTGATATTGAAATTTGACTTAAACATAAAATCGGTATTTTCCAAAAACCAAACTTGGATATGAAAATTCAATTTTTTCAAAACTCATATAAATACAAAAACATGATATCGAAACAATTTAAAGCATATTGCATATGGATAGAATCCAATATACATATAAATATATCTTTCTATGTTTTTGACATGAAATCTGAAAATCGGTTAGACCGAAAAATAAAACCAATAAACTTAAAAACTTGTGTGTGTATGTGAACTTGAGCATATCAACACTATCTACCATTACATAAGATCTAAACAATCTTAAACTAAACACAAACCAAAGTCTTTTTGTCTCCAAGCCGACTCGATCCAAACGCGATCCAACAAGCTTGACTCCAACCAAGTGCTAGATGCGCGAGCTCTTGAATCTACATGTGAAAGCTCCAAAACTCATTTGTTGAAGCTAATCACCTACTAATATCTTGATCAAATATCTAAAACTAAATATCACAAGATTATTAGTAAACTATAACTACATGAGTTAATCATCATCAAAATTAGAGTGAAGGACCTCTGGGCCAACAATCCCCCCTTTTTGATGATGACAAAACTCATGGAGTTATATATGCATGGATTAAAGTTAAGCTTCATAGAAGCTCCCCCTTAATTCATGCATAGCAATAAACATTAAGATATGCAATGAATGCTCAAAACAAATAAGCATAAGTGAAGAATACTTCTCCCCTTTTTGCATAAACAAAAACATATATGCTCTGATACTAATTGAAAAAAATAAACATGCATATGTAAATTCTCATCTCAAAAATTCTTCTTTCCCTTTTTGTATAAAACAAAAACATGCGTATGTCAAACTCCAAATTCCTCTCCCCATTTTTGTCAAATCATCAACAAAGGGGCATAAATAAACTTTCAAACAAAAATCATTTCCCACTTTTTGTGTTTTGATGATTCATGCATTTTAAACTTGTATTCCCTATTTTGTACATGTTTTCATTTTTAATATGTTTAACTTCATGTATATATTAATTTTTAAAACTTTAGATATACATGTATACCCTAGAGTCACTTGCCTTTCATGCAAATTCTATTTTGGACTCATTTGCTTTTGGGATATTTATGTATATTTTTAGTTTTAACTAAACATACATATACCTTGAAGTATATTTAGTTTTGATGACTTTCATGTTTTTGATAAGGAATTTCATATTGAGCACAAATGCCTATTTCTATGATTATGTTTTTCACATAATTCTTGTACACTCACATTACTTGATGTTTTCTCATGATTTTATTTTTCATGAGTCTTATATGTGCTTTATAGACTTTTGAGCGTCAATTGTTGAGTGATTTTCATGTTTTTCATGGATATATTCTTATTTTATTCCTTATTTGAAGGATTTCGTACTAGTTTTCAAGATTATCATAAAACTAGTTGCGTATTTCTTCATTTTGGAAGAGTTTTCAACTATGCTAAATTTATTTTCAAATCCTATTTTTGAAAACCCCTTCCTTCCAAGGGTGGATGAATGGGCGACCATGCCTTGTGTGTCTTATTGAAAATCAATTTAAACATGTGCATGTAAGGGAGGTAATTATGAGTTATATACTTGATCCTCATTGTATTTTCAATTGGTATCACAATTGATATTTTTTTGGTTATATACTCATATTTGTGTTTTCTATATATGTATGCTTCAACTTCAAATAATATCAATTTCAATTGGCTTTTACATTTTCATACATATATATATAATTTGATTGTGCTTACAATATCTTTACATCCTAAAGCACAAATTATGTTTATGCTAAACTTAATTTAGTCCTTAATGACAATTATTTTTCAATTGGTATCTTATACAAGCTTATGCATTTTTTATTAGTATTTCATAAAGGGGGAGAAAATTCATGCTTTATCTTTCAATCGATTTTATTTCTATTGGTATCTTACTCCCATTTTTTATGATGAAAAATAGTTTGTTTTGATATATGCTAACATTTTTAATATTGGTATCAAGAATCTTAATTGGTATTACTCTCAATTTGGTGTCTTTATTGTAAAATAATTTGTATTTATCCAAAAATTTGATTCTTACTTACAATTGGTACCAAAAAGTTGGTTTTTACGTTCAGTTGGTATCAAAATTATAACATGCTTACAATTGGTATCCATATTTACAATATATATATTTCAATTGGTATCAAAAATATACAATATTTTATTTTCTATTTAGTATCAAAAATCTACAAGATATTTTAAATTGGTATCTTTTGGTATCTTAAAAAAAATTTGTTTATTTTCAATTGGTATCATAAATTGGTATCAAAATATTTGATATATACCTTTATCATAATTTGGTATATTTTTTTTATGGTATCATAATGTTTTTATATGCATTGCCTATATGCAAGGGAAGCTTAACATCTTCTCTATACATAGATTCATGTTGAGTGTATTTCATATTAAAGAGATTGACCTCTCTTTAGTATGTAGTACACGTGTGTAGTAGGAGCTTCATATCTCCTTTTATGCATTGTATATTATGTTTTATGTGGTTAGAGTTTAATCATCTCTTTTCATATAAATGCATGTATACAGGGGAGTTAACTTTACGTCTATCATCTTCATGAATATATATCGCATATATATCTTTATTGTTTGATTTGACAAAAAGTGGGAAACGATTTTTGTTTGAAAGTTTATTTATGCCCCTTTGTTGATGATTTGACAAAAAGG
This sequence comes from Agave tequilana, assembly GCA_038442645.1. Classification (NCBI taxonomy): domain Eukaryota; kingdom Viridiplantae; phylum Streptophyta; class Magnoliopsida; order Asparagales; family Asparagaceae; genus Agave; species Agave tequilana. Next base: position 171,894 of record JAVJIF010030877.1, read on the forward strand.
GGGAGAGAAATTTGGATTTTGATATATGCATGTTTTTGTTTTATACAAAAAGGGAAAGAAGAATTTTTGAGATGAGAATTACATATGCATGTTTATTTTTTTTCAAAATTTTATTTTCCTTTAAGGCAAGTTTAAGTTGGGATTTCAATGAGTCCCTTACATTTGAAATCTCATCCCTCTCTTGCAAAACACCATCAAGTTTAGAAGACAAATTTTTATTTTCTTCTTTTAATGCAAAACTTTTCTTTTTCAAAAGTTTATATTTTTCTAACAATTTTTCACAAACAATGGATAATTCTTCATTTAATGAATCAGCATCAATATAATCATCTCCAGAAGAACTAGCACTATCATCTAGATAGGTGTCCGAATTTACCTCAAGGGAGTCATTCCCTTGGACCATGTAGCAAGGTTGGTCGGACTCTTCTCTACTAGATTCCTCCTCCACAAATTTCGTCGTTTGTAGCGCGGGAGAGGTCAAAGTGTTCCACACTGCAAAAGCAGAATCACAATAAGAAATCATAAACAAATATTCTTTACTTAATGCTTGCCTAAGTGCCTCTAAGGCTTGTTCATTGGCCTCTATATGCTTGTTATTATCAAGATAGGATTTCTTGGTAGTAGCAAGGTACATTTGCAATCCTAGGGCTTTCAAATAAGCACTCATCCTAATTTTCCAAATGTAGGATCTATAATCAAAGCAACACAACACTAGAGGGGGGGTGAATAGTGTTTATAAAAAATTAAACAAACTACTTGCAGGAAATTAAAGTAATCACAAGATTAACACAGAAAATACAAACGCAAACACCGGAGATTTATCCTGGTTCGGTCCTTGTGACCTACATCCAGTCCCCAAGCAAAATGCTTGAGATTTTCCCTTTCTTTACTTGTGTACACCCACAACAAATGTCTTGTACACCACTTGACAAACACCCTTTGCTAAATGTGCACAACTTCTCTTCCACCAAGAGAACACGCCTTGTACAACTTTCTTCTACTTCCAAGAAGACGCCTTGTACAAAATCTTCTTTGAATGAATACAATGATTTCCTATAGCCTTGATACTGAATATGTAGTGAACAAGGTTCAGTATAGGAAAGTTTAACTTCAGAGAACTTCACTAAGGGAATGGCTTTTGGTGAAGAACAGAAGTTGGAAAACAGTTTTCAGGAATTCTGGAATTTTTCTTTTGGAAAACTGATGGAAAGAATTGGTAATAGGCCTTAGGAATAACTTCCCTATTTATAGATGTAGACTAGGGTCAGTTAGGGTAGTTATGGAACCAATTCAGACATTTTAAACGTTGGAAAACGTTGTCAAATGGATCAGATAAGAGAAACTGTCCAACAGTCAGAAACTGCCTATAGTCGACTAGGATACTGAGTTAGTCGACTAGCCTAGGCAAAACTTCAACTATTAGTCGACTAGGTTTAGAGATTAGTCGACTAGGGATATGTCTGTTGGAAAAATTGGTTTCTGGATAACTGAATATAGTCGACTAGAAATGTCTGTTGGTCGACTATAAACTTTGTTAGTCGACTTAGGAATTTGGTGTAGTCGACTAAGTTTTGATTCAGAAAGAAACAGAGAGTTGGATAATTTTTGTATCTAATATTAGTCGACTTGGAAACTGGGTTAGTCGACTAGAGTATCTGTTAGTCGACTAGGTAGGAAAGGCAAGTCGACTAATTTGCATTCAGAGTGCAAACAGAGAGTTAGGATTTTGGTTTTGGAATGGACTAGTCGACTAGAGGTTTTTGGCAAGTCGACTAAGTTGGGTTAGTCGACTATATCAATAGGGCAAGTCGACTAGGAAAGGATTTTTGTGTAAGTTATCAAGGCTTTTCATATTTTTCTAAGTTACACAACAACTTTCCAAAATCACCCAAAATCTTCAATAATCTTCATCTGAGGTAGAGCAATCATCATGAGGTAGAAGTGTTTGTCCATCATCAAAATCTTGCAATTTGAGAGGCTTCAACATCTTGAACTTGTTAGGTTCCAACATTCTCCCCCTTTTGATGATGACAACATATGTTTATGATGACTCCCCCTGCAACAAAACTCCCCTGCAGTAACTAGGTTATAAAAAATATATTGCCCTTGCAGAAAATGTTAAGTTGCACCTGCATGGTCATATGTTAGTATCCATAACATATATATGTCAAATAACTTTGATTTTTTCACAAAATTGCACAACACATAACATGCAGAATTTTCAGATTGGAATTTTCAGAACATAACCAGTTAGCCAACAAAGCTAACAGAACATTAACAGAACACATAGAAACATATAACATGGATACACAGATATCATGGATACACAGAGCACATAACAGATAACCAGATACACATATCACATAACACTAATTCTCCCCCTTTGTCATTAACAAAAAGAGAAAATACATAGTCTTTAAACAAGAAAACTGACATAGTCTTTAAACAAATAACAGAAAATACATAAGAGTTTCAAAAGCAAAAACATAAAGAAACACCAACTCCAATATCTTCAATGCTCGGATCCGGGAGGAGGAGGTGGTGGGAAATGGATCTTGAGAAGACTCAGAATCGCCGCTTGAGTAGATTCAAAGGAATCCATCCGAGTCATCAACAAAGATTGATTCTCAAGAATTTGAGACTGAGAATCTTGCAAAGCTTGTTGTTGAGTTTGAATAGATGCAATCTGAGCAGACATGGAATTGTAGAATGCATCAGCATATGGAGGTGGTTGAGTTGGAGGTGGATCATTGAAAGGAGGTTGTGAAGAGGAAGATGGACCTTGAGTGGGACTATGTGGAGGTGAAGAGGGATGTTGTGGAGGAGGATCAGTCAGTTTCATGCGGTGTATGGCGGCACTATCAAACAATTCAAAGATTTTAACAACACTAGTTTCGGAAGCTAGATCAACATGATATTTCCGAAAAATAGGTGTCAAAAAGGCGCCAAAAGGAAGGAATGAAGAATGATACTTGACCATAGTATCAAAGATGATCTTAGCCCAATTGACCTCGAGTCCAGCCATAATAGCATAGACACAAGAGGATAATTCCCTGGAGTAGTAATTGTAACTACCAGTTTTGGGACAGATATTATATGAGAGGATTCTACCAATAAGACGTGGAATAGGTTTTAGTTTATTGTTGGTCATAGGCAATCTGTGGCCAGGTAGAAAGATTTGGCTTAAGACATCCTCATCATCCATAACAATTTCATCAAGTGAGAGGCCGGTAAAAGGAATTGATAGGATACGACCAATAGATTTTATGGAAAGCTTTATGTGGACACCTTTAACATAGGAGTAAAGATGGATAGCATCCTCATTATCTTCATATGATAAGTTGGTGTAGAACAGATAAATGAGGAAGGGATAATATGCTTGTTTAAATTCAGTGGAAAACATATTATACAATCCACAATTTCTCAAAAATGACATGATATCATATTGATAAAAATCATCATACTTGATAAATCTCCCTGGAATGATGTCTAGAGATGACAATCTATGGTAATCCTCTTCTAGACCTGGATTCTTAAGGAATTTCTTAAAGTCAACAATGGAAGATGATGATGAAGGGGTAAATTTAGTTTTCTTTGATTTTGACATGGTGAAAAACTAAATTGAATCAAGTAGACAGTAGATACGTATGGGAATGACTGAGAGATAAAAGATTATACCAAGATACCAAGAACTGTGGAGAAATTTGAAGGAATTTGAACTGTGGAAGGCTGCTGCAGGTTGTCTGTGCCCTAGCTTCTGGTCGACTGAAGAATCGGCTGGAAAGGAGAGAATGAAAGAAACCTAGGGTTTGGGTGAGGTAAAGAAAAAAAACCAAGGGTGAGGATCAATTCTGGAGAGAGATGAGTGGTTAAGATTAAAAGAGAGTGTAAACGGATCCTTAACTTAAAGAAATCGGGTCGGGTTTGAAGTGAAAATCCGAAAACAGAAAACAAAAAGTCACAGTTTTAGTCGACTTACAGGACAAGATTAGTCGACTAATAATAGGACTAGTCGACTAGTAATTTACTATAGTCGACTAACTTTTGACAAATCAGAAAGTGAAGTTTCTGTTTCTCACAGGAGTCGACTAGGTAAAATTTCAAGTCGACTAAGGCTTCTATCAGTCGACTAATAAAAGTTGTAAGTCGACTAACTTTTGTAAAAACTGCCTTTGAAAAAATCTTAAAAAAAAAATGTTTAAAAATCTGAAAAATTACAAATACCCAAATCTCTTCTAAATTTAATAAAAGTATCTTCTTTCAGAGGTTTTGTGAATATATCAGCAACTTGATTATCAGTTGATATAAAATTTAATGAAATGTCACCTTTAAAGCATGATCACGTAAAAAATGATGTCTAATATCAATATGTTTGGTACGTGAATGATGAACAGGATTTTTAGATAAATTAATAGCACTGGTATTATCACACATAATAGGTGAGTTTGTGATAGTCATGTCATAATCAAGTAAGGTTTGTTTCATCCATATAATTTGTGCACATGCAACACTAGCAGCAATATATTCTGCCTCAGTTGTTGATAATGACACAGAATTTTGCTTTTTACTGAACCATGATACTAGTGAATGTCCCAAAAAGTGACAAGTACCACTAGTACTCTTCCGATCAGATTTACAACCAGCAAAATCAGCATCACTATATGATAATAAATCAAATGTGCATGATTTTGAATAAAATAAACCATAGTTGATTGTGTTATTTAAATATCTAAAGATCCTTTTCACTGCTTTAATATGTGATTCCTTAGGATTGGACTGATATCTAGCACATAAGCATACGCTAAACATAATATCAGGTCTACTTGAAGTAATATAAAGTAAAGAGCCAATCATACCTCGATAGAGTTTCTGATCGACATTCTTACCATTTTCATCTTTGTCCAAAAAAGTAGTCGTACTCATGGGAATATTCTTATGACCAGAATTTTCCATGCCAAATCGCTTTAGAAGTTCCTTAGCGTATTTGCATTGGGAAATGAAGATTCCATCCTTCATTTGCTTTATTTGTAGACCGAGGAAGTAAGTAAGTTCGCCCATATGGCTCATCTCAAATTCACTCTGCATGGTCTTAGAAAATTCTTGACAAAGATTATCGTTAGTAGAACCAAATAAGATATCATCAACATAAATCTGAATAATTAAGATATCTTTATTAACATGTTTAATAAAAAGAGTAGTATCTGCTCTTCCCATTTTAAATCAGAATTTAAAAGAAAACTTTTAATCTATCATACCAAGCACGGGGTGCTTGCTTTAAACCATATAAAGCTTTTTTAAGTTTAAAAACATGGTTTGGAAATTTTTCATGTTCAAAACCTGGTGGTTGTTCACATAAACAGTTTCCTTAATAATTCCATTTAAAAAAACACTTTTAACATCCATTTGATAAAGTTTGAAATTTAAAAAACATGAGAAAGCAAGTAATATACGAATAGATTCAAGTCTTGCTACTGGTGCATAAGTTTCATCAAAATCAATACCTTCTTCTTGATTGTACCCTTGTGCTACTAACCTTGCCTTGTTCTTAATGACTTCACCGGATTCATCGAGTTTGTTCTTAAAGACCCATCTGGTACCGATGACAGGATGATCATTAGGACGTGGTACAAGATCCCAAACATCATTTCTTACAAATTGGTTCAACTCTTCCTGCATGGCAATTATCCAAAAATCATCCGCACATGCTTCGTTGATATTCTTCGGTTCAATGAGTGAAATGAAGGCAATTTGTGTCATGTAGTTCAACTTGGATCTCGTTTGAACGCCTTGATTTATATCTCCAATCACCAAATCTCGTGGATGATTCCTTACTTCAACATAGGCTTTCGGTAACTCGGTAGGAATATCTTCATCCTTAGACATGTTAGTATCAACAGAAGATATAACAATATTATCATTAGGAGTATCTATGATATGATCATCATCATGTAGAGAAGTATTAGAAACAGGTTTAGTCAAGGATTCATCAAATTTAACATGTAATGATTCTTCAATAGTAAATGTTTTCTTATTAAAAATTCTATATGCTTTACTATGAGTAGAGTATCCAACAAAAATACCTTCATTGGATCTAGCATCAAATTTATCTAAAGCATCTTTTGTATTTAAGATAAAGCATTTACATCCAAAAATCTTAAAATAAGAAACTTTTGGAATCCTATTATGAAACAATTCATATGATGTTTTATTTAAAAAAGGTCGAATAAGCACACGATTTAAAACATAACAAGCAGTAGCAATAGCTTCAGCCCAAAAATATTTTGGTAAGTTACTATCCATAAGCATAGTTCTAGCACATTCTTGCAAAGTCCTATTCTTTCTCTCTACAACACCATTTTGAGGAGATGCTCTAGGAAATGCAAAATTATGTGTAATACCATACTTATTACAGAAATTTGAAAAAGATTCATTCTCAAATTCTCCTCCATGATCACTTCGAATAGTGACTATGTTTAGAGACTTTTGATTTTGAATTCTTTTACAAAAACTTACAAATTCATCAAAAGTGTCATTTTTATTTTTAAGAAAAATTACCCATGAAAAACGTGAGTAATCATCAACAATGACAAAAACATATCTACTCTTGTTTAATGAAGAAACACGAGTAGGACCAAATAAATCCAAATGCAATAATTCTAAAGGTCTTTTTGTAGAAACCAAATCTTTTGATTTAAAAGATGATTTAACTTGTTTTCCTAATTGACAAGAATCACAAAAATAATCCTTTTTAAAAGCAATTTTTGGAAGACCTTTAACTAAATCAAATTTAGAAATCTTAGAAATAGTTTTCATATTTAAATGACCAAATCTTTTATGCCATAAAAAATAATCATTATTTGAAGCAAGAAGACATAAATTATCATTTGATGACATGCATGTTATTGATAATTCATAAATGTTGTTGTTTCGAAAACCTTTAAATAAAATATCTTTCATATTAGTATCATAAATAAGACAAGCATCTTTTTCAAAAACTATTTTATAACCCTTATCACATAATTGACTGATACTTAATAGATTGTGTTTTAAACCATTTACCAAAAGAACATTTTCAATAAGAGGTTTTGAAATATTACCAACTATGCCGGTACCAATAACTTTTCCTTTGTTATTGTCTCCAAAGATCACTGTACCTCCCTTTTTGATTTGAACGGAAGATAGTAGTTGCATATGTCCGGTCATGTGTTTGGAACACCCACTATCAAGTATCCATTTTTCCTTATTAGGTACCTATAAGATAGAAACAATATATATGGTACCCATCATGATAGGGTCCGAAAAAGATTAGTCTTTAGGAACCCAAATCCAATTGGAATTTGGTTTCCACTTGTTAGTATAAACATAATTCTTAGAATTACACACATCATATATATAAGATGCAATATAAACATTTTTATCAACATTATTAAGATTCTTAGGAACCCATATATATTTGCATCTAATTCTTTTTGAAATAGTATTTCTTTTCACAAAAGAATTATTATTATGAAGATGTGTAGATTTTACAAAATTAGTTTTTGAAAATCCAATACCAACATGAGTAGGTTTATACATCTTATCTTTTGAAAAACCAAGACCAAAATGATTGTTAGACATCTTTTGAGAAGATAATAAAACATTTAAATTCTCTTTTCCTTTATTAAACTTTGTTACATTTTTCAAAAGATCTTCATACTTAATTTTGAAAACAATCATGTCTTTATCTAAAATAGAAATTCTAGAATTTAAAGAAATAGTTTCCTTTTTAAGTAAAGAATTTTCTTTTAAGAAAACTTCATTATCTCTTTTTAAACATGCAATCACTTTTTCAAAATCTTCTTTTTGAGAACTTAAAGATGATGTTTGAGAAACAAGATTTGCATTATCATTAATGAGTTTTTCATTTTTCTTTATTAAAACTTTATTTCTAATCTTTTCAGTTTTGAAATTATTATAAAGTTCATTAAAGGCTTCTAATAAATCATCATAATCTTGTACCTCATCTTCTTGGGCCATGAAGCAGATATTGGCGGTTTCCGTTGCTTCTTCTTCGTCCGAGGAAGATGAGTCTCTATCATCCCATGTTGCTTGAAAGGCTTTCTTCTTCTTGTTGAACTTGTTGAACTTGTTGGACTTGTTGAAAGTCTTGAAGTGTCCTTTTGATTTCATCAATGGACAATCCTTCTTCATGTGGCCTGGTTTGTTACACTTAAAACAAGTAGGAGTATCGTTAGTATCTTTATTCTTATTAAACTTACCTTGTTTTAAGAACCTTTTGAACTTTCTTGAAAGCATGGCCATTTCTTCTTCATCTTCATCCGAATTGTCTGTATCTGAAGTTGCATGGAAGGCAAGAACTTTCTTCGTGGATTGATGTTGTTGTTCGTCCTTCTTTCTTTCTTCTATTTGCACTTCATATGCCATTAGATTACCGATTAGGTTTTCTAATGTCATAGTGGAGAGATCGTTTGCCTCTTCAATTGCGGTTGTCTTCTTCTCCCATTCCGGTGTGAGTGCTCGAAGGATCTTACGGACTCTTTCAACTTGAGTGTAGTCCTTTCCAAGGGATGCAAGAGTATTGGTGATGTCAGTGAATCTTGTAACCATTTCGGATATGGTTTCATTCTCCTTCATCTTGAACAATTCAAATCTGTGTACAAGAACAGAAATTTTAGATTCTTTAACTTTATTCGTACCTTCGTGTGTTACCTGAAGTGTATGCCAAATTTGATGTGCAGAAGTGGATGTTGACACACGATTGAACTCTTCTTTGGTTAAGGCACAAAATAGAGCGTTCATCGCCTTGGCATCAAGATTTGCATTCTTCTTTTGATCTTCATTCCAAGCGTTGTAGTTGGTTGTTGGCTTGGTGTATGATGCTTCTACAATGTTCCAAAGATCGTAGTTGAGCGACTGCAAGTAGATCTTCATTCTACACTTCCAATAATTGTAATTGGTTCCGTCAAATAGCGGTGGTCGTTGTGTAGAATGCCCCTCTTTGAATTGGGATGATGTGAACTCCGTTGTCATCCTTGTATGGTTGTTGCCTTGAACCTGCTCTGATACCAAATGTAGGATCTATAATCAAAGCAACACAACACTAGAGGGGGGGTGAATAGTGTTTATAAAAAATTAAACAAACTACTTGCAGGAAATTAAAGTAATCACAAGATTAACACAGAAAATACAAACGCAAACACCGGAGATTTATCCTGGTTCGGTCCTTGTGACCTACATCCAGTCCCCAAGCAAAATGCTTGAGATTTTCCCTTTCTTTACTTGTGTACACCCACAACAAATGCCTTGTACACCACTTGACAAACACCCTTTGCCAAATGTGCACAACTTCTCTTCCACCAAGAGAACACGCCTTGTACAACTTTCTTCTACTTCCAAGAAGACGTTTTGTACAAAATCTTCTTTGAATGAATACAATGATTTCCTATAGCCTTGATACTGAATGTGTAGTGAACAAGGTTCAGTATAGGAAAGTTTAACTTCAGAGAACTTCACTAAGGGAATGGCTTTTGGTGAAGAACAGAAGTTGGAAAACAGTTTTCAGGAATTCTGGAATTTTTCTTTTGGAAAACTGATGGAAAGAATTGGTAATAGGCCTTAGGAATAACTTCCCTATTTATAGATGTAGACTAGGGTCAGTTAGGGTAGTTATGGAACCAATTCAGACATTTTAAACGTTGGAAAACGTTGTCAAATGGATCAGATAAGAGAAACTGTCCAACAGTCAGAAACTGCCTATAGTCGACTAGGATACTGAGTTAGTCGACTAGCCTAGGCAAAACTTCAACTATTAGTCGACTAGGTTTAGAGATTAGTCGACTAGGGATATGTCTGTTGGAAAATTGGTTTCTGGATAACTGAATATAGTCGACTAGAAATGTCTGTTGGTCGACTATAAACTTTGTTAGTAGACTTAGGAATTTGGTGTAGTCGACTAAGTTTTGATTCAGAAAGAAACAGAGAGTTGGATAATTTTTGTATCTAATATTAGTCGACTTGGAAACTGGGTTAGTCGACTAGAGTATCTGTTAGTCGACTAGGTAGGAAAGGCAAGTCGACTAATTTGCATTCAGAGTCCAAACAGAGAGTTAGGATTTTGGTTTTGGAATGGACTAGTCGACTAGAGGTTTTTGGCAAGTCGACTAAGTTCGGTTAGTCGCTATATCAATAGGGCAAGTTGACTAGGAAAGGATTTTTGTGTAAGTTATCAAGGCTTTTCATATTTTTCTAAGTTACACAACAACTTTCCAAAATCACCCAAAATCTTCAATAATCTTCATCTGAGGTAGAGCAATCATCATGAGGTAGAAGTGTTTGTCCATCATCAAAATCTTGCAATTTGAGAGGCTTCAACATCTTGAACTTGTTAGGTTCCAACACCAAACATCGATGTTAGAAACATCAAACATAGGAGGGGTCATGAAGTCCATGAGTGTATGTAAACAAATATGTGTGCAAATACAAATACTAGATTAGCAAACAAAGATCTCACTCCTAGGTGGTTAACCTAATATCAAGAGCGTAGGCTCTGATACCAATTGTAAGTACACCTAGAAGGGGGTGAATAGGTGTATGGCCAATCTAATGATAAATAATATGGAATTAAAAACTAAATTGTAACACACTTAGTATAACTAAAGAGTGTAGACGAATTCCCGGTGAAGGCTCTGGACTAACTCCTCTAGATTCCTCTAAATAAGAGTTGAGGTACTATATGAAGCTCTGGTTCAACATAAGTATGGCACACAAACAAAACCAAGCATATATATGATATGAACAATATGATGCAATGCACAATATAAGAGAGAGTTAGAGATAGTGGATCAAACACAAACACCAAGATATATTTTGAGGTTCGACCCACTGTCCCCGCCTTCACACAGGAGGATTTCCACTAATGCGTCAACACAGGACTTCTCACACAGGGAACCTCCACTGAGGATTTGGGTAATACAACTTTTAAAATACACAACTCCTCTCTCAAACAACTACAACCTCTATACAAGAGGCAAGACACTAAGCCACACAAGATCAACCTCTTAATAGAGGGACAAGGCTCAAAACCAAACACCACCACAATCACCTCTACACTTAGAGGGATACCAACACAACCAAACACAACCTCCACAGTCACCTCTCACTAGAGGGATACTAACAGATACAAGAAAAGTTACAACTCTAGGTGGTCTCACTAAACCACAAACCAATTTTCTCACAAAACAAAGATCCTATAAATAGGATAGATATGATAGCTCAAGTGTGAGAAAAAAAAGTGTTTGGAAAATAAATTACAAAGAAAAACTCTTGGGGAAAAAAACTCTAGAATGAAATAGAATAAAGATCAAAACAATTTCCCAAAGACTCTCCTTATCTTTTATTTTTCAACACTTTAAAAATAAATAAAGATAAAATCTTTTAGCCCAAAACTCTTTTAAAAATTGTTGCTAAAACACTTAAGAGGATGGAAATTTTTGCTCTAGAAAAACTATGTAGAAACCAACTCAAGAGATAGGTATTTATACCCTCTCAAAAATCTGCCCGTTGGCAGCCAGGAAAGGGCAGAATTGCCCTTCCAGTCGACCGCCCAGTCGACCGGCGCAGCGGTCATTTTTATGATCATTGTGCCTCCAGTCGATCGCCCGGTCGACGGCCACAGCCAACAGTCGACCGCCTGGTCGACCGACCCCCACCCGAGAGTGGGGTGCAGTCAGTCGGCCGACCGTGCGGTCGACCGGCCGAATAGGCTGGCCATGTGCACGTCCTCGTGTACATCGGTCGACCGGCACGGTCGACCGACTCCTGGTCCAGTCGACCGCCAGAGCAATCTGTCTGGGGATTATAGGTATTGAAAACTTGTCTTTTTATTTTTAATTAAATCCCATAAAATCATATAAATTTCACAAAAATAAGTTCTTTTAAGCTCTTTGAAATACAAATATATGTGACTAAAATTCAACACATATTATAAACAATTTGAACCATTTTGTGATATTGAAATTTGGCTTAAACACAAATCGGTATTTTCCATAAACCAAACTTTGAAATGGAAATCCGATTTTCCAAAACTCATGTAAATATAAAAACATGACATTGAAACAATTTGAAGCATATTGTTTATGGATAGAATCCAATATACATATAAGATATCTATCTATGTTTTTGACATGAAATCTGAAAATCTGTTAGACCGAAAAACAAAACCAATAAACTTAAAAACTTGTGTGTGCATGTGAACTTGAGAATATCAACACTATCTACCTTTATACAAGATCTAAACAATCTTAAACTAAACACAAACCAAGTCTTTTGTCTCCAAGCCGACTCGATCCAGACTCGATCCAACGAGCTTGACTCCAACCGAGTGCTAGATGCGATCTTGACGCGCGAGCTCTTGAATCTACATGTGAAAGCTCCAAACTCATTTGTTGTTCAGCTAATCACCTACTAATATCTTGATCAAATATCTGAAACTAAATATCACAAGATTATTAGTAAAGTATAACTACATGAGTTAATCATCATCAAAACTAGAGTGAAGGGCCTCTGGGCCAACAAAAACTACACTTTTCGTGCATGGTTACCCTCCGATCAAATTTTGGCGCCGTTGCCGGGGTTGGGAATGGTTTAACATGTTTTGATAACTTTTTTCTCTGTTTATGGGTACAGGTAAGAATTTTCAAAATCTAAGAACTACAAAAGCTTACACTCCCCTATATCTCCCTACTCAAGGAAGAAGGGAGTTGTTGCCCACTGTTTTATCGTCCAGGCCTTTTTTGCGGTGAACACGCCGCATTTTTCTAGGCTTTAATCTTCATCTTTTGCAGGGATATCTTTATTTGCATATATCTACGCATTCTACTGCTAGTTTTTTTGAAATTACCTATGCACTGTCATAATTAAGAACTAAAATACAGTAATTGGTTATTTTAAAACAATTTAGACATTTGGATCTAGGCACGTGTCGATTTCAGTTCCAATATACTGTATTTTATTCTTTTGTTGTTGTGATCTGGACTGAGGTGTACCTATCGCATTACATATAGTTAGGACAAACACATGGGTGATTTACTCGCTTTTGTGTTCATTCTTATCTATATTGCACATTTTTCACGAATTAAACTTAAGGGAATATCCCGATATAACATAAGGTGGGGAAGTCATTACCTCCCTTAGCCCAAAAACTACCTCCCCACTCATACAACCCAAACCTAAATAAAACTTGCTAGATGTTGGCTCCTAAGGATATCTCGGACTCATTTAAGAGATTGACCAAGAAGAAAGTTGTTAGAGTTTGACTCTTCTCAAATCGGTGTCAAAGGATAGGGATTGAGAGGCGAAACCTCAAAAAATAGTGGTTTGGCATAATTAGGCCCGTTGCCCAAGAACGGATACCTCCCACTGGTCTTGTCCCTACCTGGCCAATTAACTTATGGTCAGAGTGCTGCAAATATCCCCCGTGAATATTCTAACCAGTTAGGAGTCGTCAGGTCTAGGTCAACCCTAGAATAGGCTTGTTTTTGGGGAAAAAATTTCTTTATTTGTTTGCTTGTTTTTTCTTTTTTTTTTTGTTTGATTATTGTGATAAAATGAAACATAAACAAAAATTTTCCAATCAAATGAATCCAGTTTTTCACCCCGACCTCATTTGACTCGGATAGCTCCAACCCGGTTATGTACAATATAAGCCAGCCATATAGGCCGGATTGGGTTTGTCCGACTCAATATGACCCATACCCCTATTCTATGACCATAATTCTTAGAATAATTTTCACTCTTCACAGAGTCCATGGGCATTCACCTTTCCCGAGTTAAATTATCAATCACCTTGTCCACCATCTTTTTTTTTTACATTCTACTTCACATAATTCTTTTTCAGAACTACCAATTGAAGAAAATCAGAGTTACAAAAGAGTATGAAAGCCATATTAGAGACCCAAAAATAATTTAAAAACATGACGGCCTCATCATATCCACAGAATTACCAAAATTCATATAGTTCTTTTTCAGAACAACCAAAAAAAAAATCACTGTTGGAAAAGACTATAGAACTCTTGTAGGAGTCCGAGCAATAATTTTTAAACATGTTCGACTTCCAATGTCCACCAAATTTTCAGGATTCATACTCTCCCTTTCTAGACCCATCTCTCCAAGAAGAAATATCCAACTTGGAAAAGAGTATAGAACGCTTGCTCATGATGCAAAACCTTAAAAATTTTGCTTCCCAGTCTATAAATAGGTTCGAATCAAAGCAGAGTCAATTGACCAACTCCTATATGAATGAGGAAACTCTCTTATCAATCATTGACCAATATTGATATTTTCAACTCTATTGATATAACCCAAGAATCATGTCATTTTGAAAATTAATATTCAATTTCATCATACCAACCTGAACTTGACCAAAATCAAATCCTTGATATTTGGGAAGTTATCTATTTTCTGAAATTGAACTTGAAGATGAATGTGAACTTGAGCCTTAATTTAGCGATTTGAGTCCAATCCTTGAATCAATATCGACTCCTGTAGTGTTACCTAAACAAGTAACATTCTTGAGCCAGTTTTGATTCCAATAATTTCTGAACTTGAATCAATCATTTTACCCATTCACATTCATTCTGTGGACGAAAATTAAGATTCAATTTTCTTACATCCATTTAAACTTGCCCAAAATTTTGAAAACAACCGTGACATTTTGGCAAGTTATCCTTTTTTTTTGAAATTGAACTGATGTGAGAATATGATCCTGATCCACAAGTTGGTAATTCCAGTTCACTTTTTGATTCAATAGTAACTCCGATATCTTTACGAGATTTTTCTATATTCCGGAGTCAACATTGAATCCTGTAGCAGTACAACATGATGTTGAATCACCAATATCTTACGATTACACTTCATTAATGGAAAAAATGTGTGAACATCAATTCTTTGGTTTAGACCTCATTTTTGAACCAATTTTGACTCTCACTTTTGAATCTCATCTTAATCTAAGTCAAATTTTTGAGTCGGTATTTGTTCCTGTTCCTTTTGAGGCCAAATCAATTATCTTCCACAATCACACTTCATTGTTGGACAACGGTGTTGAACATAATAACTCTGAATTTATTTTTGAAAAATCGGTCATTTGAGGGAGATAATTTTTCAATAAGATCATATATTTCTATAACATTTTAATGAGCTGTATTAAAGAAATCAACAATAAGTTCCTGCGAATTCCACAATCTTTAGATTGAATCAGACCACCACCGGAACTATCATCCTGTGGTAATTTTTTCTTCCCTATTTGTTTTATTATATACTCATTCACGATGCATTGAGGACAATACATGAGATAAATGTGGGTGAGGGTTTCTAATGTACTTTGTTTTAATTTTTCTTTCTTTTACACTTCTTTTTAGGAAATATTTAGATTTTTTTCTTTTGTATAGAAACCTTTTTCTTTTTTTTTTCAAAACCTTTTGAAATAAGAGAAATAGTTTTTAAGAAAAGTTAGATTATCTTAAGAATTAGGAAGACCTAAAATTATGAATTTTTAAACTGAGTCAAAATAATATATCTTATTTAAATTTTAGGATAAGGAAGTAAGACTGAAAAGTAATTCGACCTTGAATTTTTTACCTTAAATATATGCACTTCATCCTTACACAATTTTTGGGATTGAAACAAAGACTGAAAATGTCATAAAAAATATTAAAATAATAATAATAATAATAATAATGACTTATTGAAGCTGGGTAATTATGCCTCAGGAAGTCTGATTATTTACGCCTAAACGATGGACAAAAATAAAATAATCTCCTTTAGTTTTGTAGCCTTGTTTACTCGAGTCCTTAAGCCCAAGGGATGTTGTCTCATATGGTGCCCTAAAACCATCTGATTTGGGAGTCACCGGCTAAAGGCTCACTACTCAAGTAAACTAGAAAGCTTAAAAAAGCTAAGGAAAGAAAAAAATTGATATAAAATAAATGACATGAAAGCTAGAGTTGATATTACATAAATCTTCATTGTTCACAAAGTGCATATTATCTAAGAGTTTTATGAAAGATCAAAGAATCAATTCAATTTCAAAATCCTTACCTTTAATTTATAACAAGAAATTGCATCTAGACTTAGTTTTAGGAAGAATAGTTTCTGGTAACCTATAACCTTGGATCACTTAAATTTTCATAGTCAACACTTTTCTCTATTTCAAAATGCGTTTTAAAAATACTAACATTTGATTTCTTTCTTTAGGGATTTTGTGAGTGTAATCCGCTGAAAATCCTCAGAAGACAAAACTCGTCCTCTAGGAGAACTTAGAGATTTAATGGCTTGTTGCACACGAAAGTAGTGTAATAATTTTCATAGTTTTTTTTTGTTTTTGCTTGGGACGAGTAAAAGATAAGTGTGGGAGAGTGATTAGTTTCTAAATATGCATATTTCATACTACATCTTCATAATTATTCTAAATAAAATTCTGTTAATAATAGATTTCTTATATGTTTCTAGGTCATGGCATGAAATGAAGAAGAAACCCAAAATCCCATTTATTTGGTGATTTTTAGAGCTAGATATAGCCATTGACTTTGGAAGCCCATTTTGCTACTGCTGGCAGCAGAAAACAAGGAACTAACAGCTGTACAAGTACAAGGAGTGCGACAATAGTCAGCATGCTGCGGCGCTGCGCGAGCGGCCACAGCATGGACGTGGAAACACAGCAAAAGCCGTGGATCCGCGGCCATGTGGGCAGGCCACGCGTCGATCTTCGACACGTGGCCTCGTATTGCTTCCTTGGGGTGTCCTGTATTCGATAAATACCCCAGTTTTGAGCAGAATGAGGAGGAAGGTTTTTAGTATAGTTCTTCTCTTAGTGTAGGCTAGTATTCTTCTTCAACTCTTTTATATTTTTTTTCTTTCTTTTAGATCTTGTAAAAGTTTAGAAAGTAATTCTTAGGATGAAAGTTAGAGTGCTTGTAATGGAGGGTGATACTCTATGAAAGGTTATCTCTTCATTTCTACTAGTTTTCTTCTCTCTAACTCTTTACATATTTAGTTTTTTCTCTCATGTCAACTAACCACTAACCACTAACTTGCTAACTTCTTACTTGATAATCCACATGAATCTATTAGCCTCTATTTGGCCTTGCTCTTGCAAGAGCCATTAATGGCTCATGATGATAGATTCTAATATTCTAACATCTAACTCTCTAACAAGCTAATATTACTTTATTTCATACTTGCTTTTGTTTAGTTTGAATGGTTTAAGTGTAGCTTGCACTAATTTATTTGAGTTTGGATGTGATGAGTGATCTTTTGGGTCATGTTTGAAAATCTCTTGAACCGAGGACTAGTGATGGCCAAGGATACATGTGAGACAACTATCACTAAGAGGTAAGCGTATTAGTGGAGCCATTAGTAGTTGTAACCATGAGTTTTTATTCTCGTTTTACTTTGTTTTAGGAATAATATCAAAAATCACAAATACTTCCTTTCAATATTTCTATCTTTGTTTTCACCATACTCTTCTCTTTTCATTCTTTGTTTTTTTTTTATTTTGATCCTTTAAAACATAGAAGAACTATTAACACACATGTGTATCGTTAATTCTTCTATCGCCTCCCGTCCTTATGGATTCAACCCGTTTAGCCTCCATGCTATAACGGAAGTATCAAGGAAGCCAAAGAGCATACACTATAATTTCTGATTTCAAAATGACACTTTTCATGCACAATTTCCCTCGATCAATCATAAAACTGATAAAAAACCATTAAAACCGATAATATCGAATATAGGCAAAACCAATTGTATGAGCTCAGATTACGGTTTCATGAGACTAGTACTTCGAAGGAATAATCCAAATAAGGAAACCCTCATCTATATATCCTATGTCTCATGTCATCGTAGCCTGAGTTCACACAACCTGAATTGCAAAACAAACAATAAATTATTAATTAACATCTTTATTATTACTCCTCTGACTCATATATCTAGGTATGTGTCCTGGCGTATGACTCAATGCACATACATTCATATATGAGTAAGTCGATGTTGGTTATTAGAAACTGATGAAGAGACTAATGAGTTATGTTTACAATGGGTTCCTACATGTCTAGAACAACGACCCAATAACCTCACATTTAGCCAAGCTCGTGCCGTTAAGCACTCAAGATGGATTGATTACAATAGCTAGGGGTGTAAGAACTACCCCACCCGGCACATTTAGGGCCCACAGGTAGAGCTTCAAGATTTTAGTTGCAGAACATCCCTATACCATTGTAAACAAAAATCACAATTGAAGTCCATAAGTTTCTCCCTTACCCATTATAAGTTATCCTTTTTATTGTTTATTAGATAATTATCAGTGTATGAGAATGAGCAGGAGCATGTCAGGTGTATCATGAGTACATGTTGTATCAGGAGTATGGATTATACTAGAATATATCAAGATATAATCAAGATGTCAGGTCATCATTCCTGTATTGTGATAATTATAAGAGTCAAGTATCTGCCATGGCAGGTGTCAGGTGTTCACATGTCAGATGTCAGGTTATATCAAGTAGGTTGCAAGTAATAATAGGCAGGTGCAACAGGCTGGTATCAGGCAGGTGAAAGCATGTCAAGTGATAATATAACAGATATCATCTATCGAAAAATACGAAATAGAAAAACGATATCGATACAGAAGATCAGTACAAACACCGAAAAAATATTCAATTTTGAAAAATAGTTTTAAGTAGAGATTTCAAACTCTTCACAACAGTCAATAAAATAGTTAATAGAACTATCGAGTAGGCAAGCGAGTAAGCAAGCAAGCGAACATTCAAGCGAAGCTAAACAAGCTGGAGCGAAGCTAAACAAGCTGGATGCTATCACACTCAGCGTGGTTATTGCTCACAATACAGCTAAACACACGTGTCGCATCATGCGTATGAACGCCATACTATCGCCCACGGCACAGCCATGCTCACGGGGTAACTACGCTCGAATGGAATTAGCGGTAAAGTGCTGATACTAGGTTCGCCTGCCAGGCATAATATATAGAAAGTATAGAGGACTCTTAAAACCTCAGAGAGGTTAAATCTAGAGGTTAAAGTATAGAACCACAAAGTGGTTAAACTCGGAGACTGTGGAGTACCTGCTCAAGTGTTAGTACCATACTCAGAAACAGATATAATATTGTTTATATTCTTACAGGCATTAGTCCACAGAATATAGATACATCACACCGGTCACAATACACATGTCCGGAAATTCAATACAAAGTCCCAGAAAATATAATAAAACGCCCGTTGAAGCGGGGTACTCAAAAAGCAAGAACACTCAACTAATATTACAGAAAATGCAAGTAAATATCAAAGTCCAGAAGCTTTAACTTATCAATGTACATGCGCATTAAATATTAAATATATATATAGAGATAGAGAAAGAGGAAGAGTGCGTGAAATCAGGAGATAAAGTTAGCAGGGCAGGGAAAGAAAGAAGAAAGGAAAAAAGAAAAAAAGAAAAGAGAGGGGGTAATCTACACGTCCAAGCAAGTTCGGGTTGAGCCCCGCGTAAAGATGGGGTAGAGCACCGCGTCAGCCAAAAGAGAGGGCGAGAAAGAGAATAGAAGAGAGTGAGATAGAGAGACAGTGAAAGATAAAGAGTGAGAGAGAGATAGAGAATATTGGAGAGAGAGCACAAAGCATGAGGGAGAGTGAGATAGAGAGAGGGAGAGTGATATAGAGAGAGGTTAGAAGGAGAGAAAGATAAAAAGAACAGAGAAAGAAAAGAGAAGGAAAGAAGGAAGGAAGAAAGATAGAAAAGAAAAGAGAAGGGAAGAAAGAAGGAAGAAAAAAAGGAGGGGGGAGAGGATCGGCCGGCCTGGCCTGGCGGCGACATGGCCAGGGGGCGCCGGAGGTGGCACAGTCAGGTAGGGCCCGATGGCAGAGGGCCAACGGGAGGCGATGAATAGGGTGCAAGTCTAGTCAAAGAGGGTGTTTTTAGGGGGTTGACGACATGTCATTTCGGAAGCCGAGGAATGGCTAGGATGAAAGAGCCCGCCAGAGGAGAAGGTTTGGTGAAGGTGGTGGTGGTTGCAGTGGTGTTGATGATGGTGGAGATGGTGGAGAAGGGGGTGGTTTATTTGTGGTTTGGGGAAGAAGAAGAAGAAGGTGATAGTGATGGTGTTTTTTTGGAGTAAGGAGAGAAGGAGAGAAGTTGAGAGAGGTTGTGGTGGTTGGTGGTGGTCATCGGCCGAGGTCGTCGGCCTGGGAGGGAGATGCAGGTGTGGGTTGAGGTTTGAAGAAAGAAGAAGAAAATGAAAGACGGGGGGGGGGGGGGTTATATAAGTACACACACGCATATATATATATATATATATATATATATATATATATATATATATATATATATATATATATATATATATATGTATATATATATATATATATATATATATATATATGTATATATATATTATATATATATATATATGTATATATATATATATAGTATATATATATATATATATATATATATATATATATATATTGGGCTAATTACTTGAGATTCGCATTCATGAGATCCGCATCTCTACCAAAAGCCAGACCCACGTCTAGCTGGGTTGAGCCCAGATGCGGGACTGAGGTCCGCGTCTGGGTACGAGCTGGGTACTCATCATAAATGAGGAGGGAGAGAGAGAGGGGTTGGGAGATATTCATTGTGTGGTGGAGAAATTTTTGAGAAAAATTGAAAGAAAAGAAAGGAAAAGGAAAAGAAGGAGAAAATTATGAGTGGAGGAGAAAAATTGAAAAATAGAAAAAAAAGAAAAATATCTGGATAAAATTTCAAAATATAGAAAAATACCAAAAACTCGGGAAAAGCCCAAAAAATAAAGTAACTCGGAACGATCCCCAAAAATTCTCAAAAAAATAAATAATATATTAAGACACATAGTGAAATTAAATTTCAGAAATTCTATCTTATTTTCAAATTAAAAATCTTAAAATCAACCAGTAATACTGGTCGACACCAAATCTAGTTGAATTCCGATAAATTCAGAAAACTCTCCATAAATTCATTTAGATAGAAATGTGATTTTAAGAAATAATATGAAAGCAGTTTCTAGAAATTCAACTTTATTTGTAAATTAAAATTCTGATAATCGATCGGCGGCAACTGTTGATACTGATTTGGAAGATTTTGCAATTTAATTCAGAAAATCATGAAAAATTTAAAATATTAAAAAACGAGGTTTGAAATTGCAATCGATCAAATTTGATTACCAAAAAGGTCAAATCGATCAAAATACTGGGATTAAGTCTCCAGTTCAGACTCGGATTGATTCTGAAATCAGGAATCCGGATCTAAATACCAAATGATGATATAAATAATCATAAAACAAAAATAAATGCAAAGAAAAGTCAAAAGAATATGATCAAAAAAAATCAAAACACGTATCTAAGTATGTATTTTTGGGAACGGAGTGTTACATTCTAACCATCTTACAAAAAATTTTGTTCTCAAAATTTTGATAAGGGGAAGATGAACACAGAAAAGATAGGGATAAGGAGTATACGAATTAAGATATTGAATAACTAAAGATTATGTGCACAATCAACTGAACGGTAAACTCTGGACCTGGACTTCTTTTGCCCTTCCTGCCGTATAAAACCTCAGACTATGCTATACCACGACTGATCTGATATCAGTTACGAAGAATATTATCGGAACTTCTGAAAACTAATCCATTCCAAATAATATATAAGATGAGCTATCTTAAGAACAGGCCAAACTTTTACTGCCTAAATTCTGTTAGAACTAACGACGATTACTTCTGTCAAAAAGTCGAGCCCCACCCCAGGACTACGATACTTACCTGTTCAGAACCCATACTTACTCTGCTGAGCGTGAAGCTGCTTCTAACAAAGAGTCTATAATAAAATTTCTAGATATTTTGCGTGTTCTCTGTCACTCTAAAAGTAGACCAAAATATAACAGATAAAGAAAACCTGATAAACTGGTCGTAATTAAATATAAAAGATCAATAATAATGGGTTCTAAATGTTGGGCGTCGATTACTCTGAAAGGCCAAACTGAGAACTTGTAAGAACCATAAAGAGTTCAGAATACTGACTTCTGGATGATAACCCATCTGTAAATTGAATATTTAGAGAATACCCACGTCCTACGAAGTTGGCTGAATAGATCATCAACAAAGATATCGCCAATTTGTTCAGATACGGCGAGAAAATTGGCTTATTAAATCTATGAAAACACGTTAGGTGGGAGAGATCTGGGGAACGAGATTAGAGTGATAAACACTGACGGAGCTAGCCACGAGCGAAGCCCAACTCAGGTGAGGCCATTGCGTAAAAGGACGTCAGGTGCTTAGCTCTAGGATACAGCGGAGCTAATGCTCTGTGAGACTCGCACTTGGCGTAGCTCACGGGGCAAAGTCAACGCATAACACAACGCTAAATACTAAGCTCCAGGGTGCAACAATGCCCATGCCTGATTGAGCTTGCGTAGCTAGAACACGACTCTTACTTGGCAAGGTTAGCGAGGTCTATGGTACATCAAATCCATAAAAATTGCTGGATGTTTCGGCTTCAAAAAACATGATCAAGAATTTATACTAACTGAGATAAGTCCTGAATGTTATCTATTGGATGTCAACTCTACCGCGGATCACTTTTGAAAATACGTGAGCTCTGTAAAGTTGATAGAAAAGATCACGATTGTTACTGGAATAATATAAATAGATAATACCATAGCTCTGTCTGACAGAAGTCCTAATCTCTAAAATTCATCTTATACCAACGCTCCCCGTGCAGTGATACAGTCTGTCTGATTATATAAGTGATGGCTATCCTACTTGCTGTATTAATCAATGTAATACGTCCATACAAATAACAATAGAATGTGAATCCAAAGAACTACTGATATAAGATAATACATTATCCTAAAATCGAAGAATGCCAGAATAGGTAAGAGAGGATCACATATGTAACACCCTGCTCCCTTAGGTATGGGGACGCTATGGCAACGTACATACGCAGGGCGGAGATACCCTCATGTACGTACGCAAAACCTCAGTATAAGGAATAAACACAATATATACAATAATTCTAGCATGAAATAAGTACAAGAATACCTGCAACAGGGGTAGTAACCAATATAAATATAAAAATAGGGATAAATGAGGAAATAGAAATAAATAATAAAGATACTTATGAATAGAAAAGAGTGACAGTCTCAAGATAATTTCTCAGAAAATATCAGGTGCTACGAAATCTCAGATCTCTAACCTGTGCATGCAAACCCAGGGTCGTCAGAAAGCGACCTAGTGATGGTAAAATGAAGGAAGCAATAATATGTACTAGAGTAATACACTCACGATAATAATATATAATACATGTTTAAGTATCAGTGATACCATATAATAGTAATATTAATAATCAGTAGAAATATAAAAATGTCATATTTTAATACCATCAATACCTAATATGTTCTAATCGGATCATTTCTACAGTAGTATCCAGTTTTATATACTTAATATCAGCTTATATGTCCAGACTATGCTACCACCAATAAAAGATAAGTCACTGTGGGGACTTATGTTACTACAGTCAATAAAGTTACACCATTTATATTAGTCTCAATATGCACTATTAAGTGTTTCTAAATACTTCAGTGTGCATAAGTAATATGTGACAAGTTCAATTACTTTATATTTCTTGTTTATTCTAATAAATAATATAGTATAGTGGTGACGTGATGGAAATGAACATGCAGATGTGAAGTATGCAATGTAACTATACTACTATGATGTGGATATACAGTAATGATGTCTGCAAGGTATACATAAAGTAGAATATATGCAATGCAGAGTATACGTGTACATGAATAGTGTGTTACCATATCAAATTTAACAAGTATCAAGAAGTGTAGCGTAAAATGATAATGGACAAAATATCAGAAATGAGAACAAGGACAATAGAATAGTATCATACATGTATCAGGAAAGTCATGTTATTACCATTTTATTATGTTAATTGAAAACCCAATTGTCAAGGAGTTCTTATCAGGTGGGTATATCCCGTGCATACCTGGGACCACGGCCTTACCAAGACTCCCTGGCTGCTGAGACCATGTAACACTCCACTCTCAGAATACGTACTTAGTTGCATATTCAAATTTTTTGATCATATTTTTTATTTACTTCCTGTATTTATTTTGTATTATGAATTATATATATGATCGTTTTGCTTTGGATCCGGATTCGAGGACTCGGAGTCAGCCCTAATCGAACCGGGGACCTGATCCTAGTCTATTGCTTGATTTGGTCTTTTCGATAGTCAGATTTGACTAATTTTTGTTTCAAACATCATTTTCTAATATTTTATATTTTTCATGATTTTTTGAAATTTTCCTGAATTAAATTGAAAATCTTCAAAACTAGTGTCGACCAGTGCCGCTGACCAGATTTTTAATTTACAAATGGAGTTGAATTTCTGGAAACAGATTTCATATTATTTCTTAAAATCACATTTTCTATCTAAATACTTTTTCTGAGATTTTTTGAATTTATTAAAATCCGACCGGGTTTGGTGTCGGCTAGTATCACTGGTTGATTCTAAGATTTTTGTTTATGATTGGAATTGAATTTCTAGATTCTGCTTTCACATTGCTTCTTAGAATCATATTTTCTCCTTTAATGTATTTTCTGAAATTTTTCAGAATTTATCAAAATCCGGTCGAACCAATGTAAACTAGTATCGATGGTTGACTCCATAAGTTTTAATTTGAAAACGAGATTTTATTTTTGAAAACTGATTTCATTTTATTTCTCAAGATGAGGTTTTCTACCACTAAGTATTTTTGAAGATTTTTCTGGAACAGTTGATATTTTTCAACTTTATTATAATATTATATTTTTGGAATCTTTCCTTTTCTTTCTTTCTTTGTTTCTTTCTTTCCTTCCTTTTCTTTTCCTTTTCCCATCAACTCCACCAACTGTCTACTTCCCCTTCATTAATTCCCCTCTCCCATCCATCACCTCCATCCATCATTCTCTCTTTTTCTTTTTCTTTATCTTTCTTTCTTTCTTCTCTTCTTCTTCTTCTCCATTTTTGGCCGACGCCCAAAGAAGCCCCCTCTGGCGCCTCCAGCATCGTCGCCGGCGAGAGCCTCTCCCAACTCCGACCATCTCTTCCCCCCATCTCCTTCCCTTTCCTCCATCTCCAACACTAACAAAATCACCACCATCTCTACCTTCTTCTTCTTCTTCAAATTAACCACCACCACCATCTTCTCCACTCCAACTTCACCCTTACAACACCCTGCTCCTCCTTCTCCACCCATCTGCTTTAATTTCTCCATCGCCACCCAAAATCACAACCAAAATCACCATCTCCACCACCACTACTTTTCTCCATCACCAAATCCCCTCTTTCCTCCCTCTCTTTTTGGGGTGGTCGGCGTCACCCGGCGTGACGCTGGCAGTTGTAAGCGGCCAGGGGGCCCCCTGGCCCCCTGTGCATGGGCAGAGGAGGGGGCTGTCGCCCCCTCTCTCACCTCTCCCTTACCTCTCTCTCATCTCTCTCTCTCTCTCTCTGCTTTCTCTCTCTCTCCGTTCCTTCCTTTCTGTCTATAGGTTCTCATCTTTCTCTCTCTTTCTTTCTCTCTCTCTCTCTTACTCTGTTTCTCTTTCTTATCTCTCTCTCCCTGTTTCTCTCTCTAGCTGTCTCTCTCTCTCCAGACTCTCTTTCTACTCTTTCTCCTCTCTCTACTGTTTCTCTCACTCTCTCTACTGTCTCTCTCTCCCCCTCAGTTTCTCTCTCTAGTCTCTCTCTAACTCCCTCTCTCTATATTTTCTCTCTAAATCTTTCTCTCTTTCTAGGTCTTTCTCTCTAGCTCTCTTTCTTTCTTTCTCTAACTCTTTCTCTCTCTTCTCTTCTTTCTCTCTATAAAAATTATATATATATATATATTTGCGTGCACGAGTTCCTAGGTTCTCAGAGTTTTTGGCTTTTTCAAAGATTTAGGCTAGTGTCCTCGCCTTGAATTAGGTTTCCCCCCTTTGTCGGGTCGACGTATATTTTACGCTGTATTTATATGTATTTTATATTGGGCTGTGACCCTATATTTGTATGTGGCAGAGTGCCCGTGATTGTGCATGTATATGCTTATGACGAATGGTTGTACTAAGGTAGTTCATTTCTTGTATATGTACCATGCCTGCGATGTTACTTATTATTACCTTATTACATGCATGTGATTGACACTAACACTTCTGCAGGTACTATACCCAGCCTCCGGGCTGCGGTTAGCTTCGGGCTTTCTACTCGGCCTCCGGGCCCTATCGGCTCCACTCACGGTAGTCTAGATACTATCACGCTTACATGTATACTCGTGTGGTACTAACATCTCGTGCAGGTACTCTTATACCAGCTTCGGGTTTCTACCCACTCCCTCGCAGGCTACCCAATGGTTCTAGGCCTGTACCCTTATGGGTTTAGTGGGCCTAGATCCCGAACGTGTACTTTAGCCTCCGGGCTCTCGCCCACTACCTCGAAAGAGAAGTATGCTTAGACCGTCAGGTCTCTCAGCTCCACCTGGAAGGCATGCTTAGCGCTCAATGCTTTATCACTAGATTCATCTATGCGAGATGCTGCCGAATTTTCTACTCGCACTTTAAGTCGAGTCATCCCGGTAACTTTACCAGGCGCTCTAGTGTTAAACACTGTTTGTTGTCCGTACCTCTAGCTTGCTTAGCTCCTCTTGGATGTCGCTTGCTCACTAATTACCTGCTTTCCAGTCTATTAATTTTTCTACTAATTGTTGTGTAGAGTTTGAAATCTTACTTATACTGTTTTCCTTGAAACTGCTTGATTTTTCGGTATTCATACCAAACTAGTATATCGGTACTATTTTCATGTATCGCTTGACATGCTTACACTTGACGTGCTTACATATACCATGCTATCACTTGTCACCTGACTGATATCACCCTCCTGTCATGCTATCACTTGACATCCGGCATGATATACTCGACTCTTATAATTATCACGATAACGAGAATGATGACCTGACATCTTGTTTGCATCTTGATATATTTCAATACAAACTGTACTCCTGGTACACTTGTATTCCTGATATTCTTGGCTTGTCCCTGCTCATTCCCGAAATCTGATAATTAACTAATAAATCATAAAATGGGACAACTTACATCGGGTCAGGGGAAACTTGCGGATATCAAGATATGTTCGTGTTTACAGTGGTATTAGGTATGTTGTGTAACTAAAACTTTTGGATCGACCTGAGGGCCTCCAGGTGACCGAGGGGAGCGCTGGCTCCCTCCTTCTTGGTACCATCTTGAAAAGGGCATTCTATAAGACCCTCCTGAATGCCTAGTGACAGGTTCCATCCTCCAGCAACGGAACATCCTGGGTCGTGGTCCCGGGTATGTACGGGACCCACTGTAAATATTTTTCATTGATACCCCAGTTGGTTTCTAATAACAACCTTGCTTTACTCAGATTTGGATATATGTGTGCTGGGACGCTAGTTCACATATCTAGACATCTGGGTAAGACGAATAATAATAATAATAAAAGATGCCAATTATGTATCCGTTGTACGCTTTGCCGAGTATGCTTCCATCAGGTTTTACATTGGATTTCCGGTTTATGACCATTATTATATTATAGCTTCTTACATCCTACCTTACCACTTGTGTTCTATTCCACCAGTCTCCTGCCCTTATCTTATTATACCATGAGTATCCTCTGCTTGATATCGCTTGTTATCTCCCTACTTGCTCTTGTATGCTTGTACTCACAACACGATTTTCAATGCATGCTTTCATTCGGATTTATCGATACACGTGTGCTTGACCTTGCACGCCATTTGGCACTAGCATCACCACACGTTGGGGAGTTCTGACTCCCCTGGATCCTCATGTCCAGGACTCAAAACTTGGAACTTGTGGATTCTCCTGCCCTGTTGCTGATCAGAGATGCGTAGCTGAAGTATGGATCACCGGCAGACTGTCTGAAGCCCTATTCTTTCAGGCTCCCCTGCTCGACTCTCGAGTTTTTCTGTTGTGACTCGTGAGCGCCATTTGTACTGTTCATACTAGTACATCACTTTGTATTCTCGCATTTGCGCCTATCGGTGATGTAATATTTTTGTAATATTGTGTCACAACCTGTAATAACTCTGTAATTGTACTTATATGTTGGAAGTATAATGTACCACATGCTTCCGTACTCTGATTATTACATGTACTGATGCTTAGTGTATATACGTGAGGGTATTTCTGACCTGCATATATACATCGCAGTAATGTCTCCGTACCCGCGGGATCGGGGTGTTATAGGATAGTATCAGAGCTTAGGCTCTCACATCCTCAGTACGTCTAGACGGCAAATTAATGATAAAGTAATTTGCAACTGAAATGTAAGGATCCCGGTTATACAGTCTAACTATAAGTACAGAGTTATTTATTCTTTCTTGATCATCCTTCCTTTGATTCCTAATTCCTTCATCTTTCCACTGTTTTGATTTTTCGTAGCCTTTATACCAACTTAAGATATGAATAGACCGAAGGTGTAGCGGCAGAGTACTGGATTATTCTATCTTTTTGACCAACTCTATGAAGTTCGACTATTCTCAGAATTGATCAGCAATTGAGTTATCTTCAAAAGTCAGTAGTCAGGATTCACTACGAGTATAATATATTCTTGACTATGTGTTTCAGAGTGATCGACGCCCGGTATTCAAAATTTTTAATTATTGGTCCTCTTTATTATGCTCAGTATTATCGGGGGTTTTCTTTATCTTCAGTATTCTAGCTTATTCTCAGAGAGCTATCAAGTATGCAGTACAGCTAAAATTATATTACAAAGCAGTATTATCAGGTCAGTATTATTCAACAGCGTTCGAATATTTATACAACAATAAGGGCAGATGATATCTATATTCTGGTCATTGTTCAGTCGACTTGGGAGCATTACCCTTAATTATTCATATCTTAATTGGTAATTCCAGTCCCTGTCCCTTTTGTGTTCATTTTACCGCTTATCGAAATTGCGAGGACGCAATTTTTTGTAAGGTGGATGGAATGTAACACCCCGCCCCGGAATACATACTTAGTTGCATATTTAGATTTTTCGATCATATTTTTGATTTACTTCCTGTATTTGTTTTGTATTATTAATTATTTATATGATCATTTTGCTTTGGATCCTGATTCGTGGACTCGGAGTTAACCCTAGTCTGAACCGGGGACTCGATCCTAGTGTATTACTCGATTTGGTCTTTTTCGTAGTCAGATTTAACCAATTTCAGTTTCAAACATCATTTTCCAATATTCTAGATTTTTTATGATTTTCTGAAATGTTTTGAATTAACTTGAAAATCTTCAGCACTTGTGTCGACCAGTGCCCCTGACCGATTATCAGATTTTTAATTTACAAATGAAATTGAATTTCTAGAAACAGATTTCACATTATTTCTTAAAATCACATTTTCTATCTAAATACTTTTTTGGAGATTTTTCTGAATTTACCAAAATTCGACCAGATTTGGTGTCGGCCAGTTTCGCTGGTTAATTCCAGGATTTTTTGTTTACAATTGGAATTAAATTTTGAATTCTATTTTCATATTATTTCTTAGAATTATATTTTCTCTTTTAATGCATTTTCTGAGATTTTTCAGAATTTATCAAAATCCGGCCGAACCGGTGTAGATTGATATCGACGGTTGACTCCAGAAATTTTTTTTTGAAAACTGATTTTGTATTATTTCTCAGGATGAGGTTTTCTACCTCTGAGTATTTTTGGGGATTTTTCTGAAACAGTCAATATTTCCCAACTTTATTATAATATTATATTTTTGGAATCTTTCCTTTTTTTATTTCTTTCCTTTTCTTTTCGTTTTCCCACTAACTCCACCAACTGCCTACTCCCCCTTCATTAATTCTCCTCTCCCATCCATCAACCCCATCCATCATTCTCTCTTTTTCTTTTTCTTTTTCTTTTCTTTTTCTTTATCTTTCTTTCTTCTCTTCTCTTCTTTTCCTTTCTCTTCTTCTTCTTCTCCATTTTGGCCGACACCTAAAGCAGCGCCCCCTTCGGCGCCTCCAGCCACCGTCGCCGGCGAGAGCCTCGCCCAACTCCGGCCATCTCTTCCTCCCATCTCCTTCCCTCTCCTCCATTTCCAACACTGACAAAACCACCACCATCTCCACCTTCTTCTACTTCTTCAAATTAACCACCACCACCACCATCTTCTCCACTCCAAAATCCACCCTTACAACACCCTACTCCTCCTCCTCCTATCTCCTTTAATTTCTCCACCACTACCCAAAATCACCACTAAAATCACCATCTCCACCACCACCGCTACTTTTCTCCATCACCAAACCCCCTCTTTCCTCCCCACTCTTTTTGGGGTGGCTGGCGCCACCTCGGGGCTGGGGGCTGCCGGCGTACCACCGGCAGCCGTGATCGGCCAGGGGGCCCCCTGGCCCCCTATGCGTGGGCAGAGGAGGGGGTTATCGCCCCCTAGCTCTCTCTCCCCGTTCCTCTCTCTACTGGTTATCATCTCTCTATCTCTCTCTTACTATGTTTCTCTCTCTCATCTCTCTCCCTGTTTCTCTCTCTAGCCGTCTCTCTCTCCTGACTCTCTCTACTCTCTCTACTGTCTCTCTCCTCCTCAGTTTCTCTCTCTAGTCTTTCTCTAACTCCCTCTATCTCTAGATTTTTCTCTCTAAATCTCTCTTTCTCTTTCTAGGTCTTTCTCTCTCTAGCTTTCTTTCTTTCTTTCTCAAACTCTTTCCCTCTCTTATCTCTCTCCTCTCCTCTTTCTCTCTCTAAAAATTATATATATTTAATTATATTTTATGACACGTGCGCAAGTTTCTGGGATTTCAGAGTTTTCGGCTTTTTCGAAGATTTAGGCGAGTGTCCTCGCCTTGAATTGGGTTTTCCCGCTTCATCGGGTCAACATATATTTTATTCTATATTTATATGTATTTTGTATTGGGTTGTGCCCCTGTATTTGTATGTGACCGAGTGCCCGTGATTATGCATGTATATGCTTGTGACGAATAGTTGTATTAGGATAGTTCATTTCTTGTATATGTACCATGCATGCAATGTTACTTATTATTGCATTATTACATGCATGCGATTGACACTAACACTTCTGCCGGTACTATACCCAGCCTCCGGCTTTCTACTCGGCCTCCGGGCCCTATCAGCCTCCGGGCTTCTCCACTCCACGGCAGTCTAGATATTATCGCGCTTACATGTATGCTCGTGTGGTACTAACATCTCGTGCAGGTACTTTTGTACCGATTTCGGGTTTCTGCTCACTCCCTGGCTGACTACCCAATGGTTCTAGGCATGTACCCTTATGGGTTTCATGGTAGCTACCGAGAGTGCGTCTAGATCCCGAGCGTACTTTAGCCTCGGGCTCTCGCCCACTATCTCGAAAGAGAAGTGCGCTTAGACTGTCAGGTCTCTCAGCTCTACCTGGTAGGCATGCTTAGCGCTCAGCGCTTTAGCACTAGATTGTCTAGGTGAGATGCTACCGGATTATCTACTCGCACTTTAAACTAAGTCGTCCCGGTAACCTCACCAGGCGCTATAGTGTTAAATATTGTTTGTTGTCTGTACCTCCAGCTTGCTTAGCTCCGCTTGGATATCGCTTGCTCACTAATTACCTGCTTGCCAGTCTATTAATTTTTTTACTAATTGTTGTGTAGAGTTTGAAATCTTACTTATACTTTTTTTCCTGAAACTTCTTGGTTTTTCGGTATTTGTACCAAACTCGTATATCGATACTATTTTCATGTTTCGCTTAACATGCTTATACTTGACGTGCTTACATATACCATGCTATCACTTGTCACCTGACTGATATTACCCTCCTGTCATGCTATCACTTGAC
Organism: Agave tequilana; assembly: GCA_038442645.1. NCBI lineage: Eukaryota > Viridiplantae > Streptophyta > Magnoliopsida > Asparagales > Asparagaceae > Agave > Agave tequilana. The sequence continues at coordinate 203,832 of JAVJIF010030877.1, forward strand.
ATCTTATAATTATCACGATAATGGGAATGATGATCTGACATCTTGTTTACATCTTGATATATTTCAGTATAAGTCGTACTCCTAATACCCCTGTATTTCTGATATTCCTGGCTTGTCCTTGCACATTCCTAAAATTTGATAATTATCTAATAAACCATAAAATGGGACAACTTACATTGGGTAACAGGAAACTTGTGAATATCAATATATGTTCGTGTTTACAGTGGTATTAGGTATGTTGTGCAACTAAAACTTCCGTTTCGACCTGAGGGCCTCCAGGTAACCGAGGGGAGTGCTGGCTCCCTTCTTCTTGGTACCATCTTGAAAAGGGCATCCTATAAGACCCTCCTGAACGCCTAACTGTAGGTTCCGTCCTCTAGCAACGGAACATCCTGGGCCGTGGTCCCGGGTATGTACGGGACCCGCTGTAATCATTGTTCGTTGATACTCTCGTTAGTTTTCAATAACAACCTTGCTTTACTCAGATGTGGATATATGTGTGTTGGGACGCTAGTTCACATATCTAGACATCTGGGTAAGATGAGTAATAATAATAATAATAAAAGATGCCAACAATGTATCCGTTGTATGCTTTGCCGAGTATGCTTTCATCGGGTTTTACATTGAATTTTTGGTTTATGACCACTATTATATTATAGCCGCTTACATCTTGCCTTACCACTTGTGATTTATTCCACCAGCCTCCTGCCCTTATCTTATTATACCATGAGTATCCTTTGATTGATATCGTTTGTTATCTCCCTACTTGCTCCTGTATGCTTGTGCTCATAACACGGTTTTGAATGCATGCTTTGATTCGAATTTTTTGATACGCGTGTGCTTGACCTTGCACCCCATTTGGCATTAGCATCTCCACTTGCTGGAGAGTTCTGACTCCCCTGGATCCTCATATCCAGGTCTCGGAACTTGGAGCTTGTGGATTCTCCCACCCTGTTACTAATCAGATATGCGCAGCTGAAGCGTGGTTCAATGGCAAACCGTCTGAAGCCCTATCCTTCCAGGCTTCCCTGCTTGACTCTCGAGTTTTCCTGTTGTAACTCGTGAGCGCCATTTGTACTGTTCACACTTGTACATCTCTTTGTATGCTCGCATTTGCGCCTATCGGTGATATAATATTTTTGTAATATTGTGTCACATCTTGTGATAGCTTTGTAATTATACTCATATGTTGGAATGTATAATGCACCACGTGCTTCCGTACTCTAATTCTTGTCTGCACTAATGCTTAGCATATATACATGAGGATATTTTCGACCGGCGTATATACGTTGCAATAACTGTACCCGAGGGATTGGGGCATTACAGACTAGGGCCAGCTCGCTAGGGCTAACAAGTAACGGTAAACGAGAGCTTAATGAGCTAATAATATAACGGGAAACGGGATCTCATGAGCTATAACAGACGGTAGCCAGCACTACCATGTCCCCTGCAGTGGGACTAACAATGGATCCAGACACTACCCGATAAGATCTAGCCAACCGTTAAGTCCCTCCATCCCCATGTTATATTTAGTACATATGAAATACACAGTATATCAGGAATACATTAACAGTGCTTAATACATGTACGATAACTGGACATGAGCTATGTTGATATCATTAAACAAGATAACAGAAAATGGGAAATGGGAGATGTGTGATTCTAGAGCTGGCCTCCGTGACTTGGATCCACGTGGCACTTATTTCACACATTGCATATCAATAGCTCACAAGTCCAGTAACGAAAATTTTAATATTAGTAATGGGAAACAATCATGTAACAGGAATACCGGAATATCTATGTAGCAATAATTAATGTGATATAAACAATGATCCACGCAATAGGAAATACAGAGATAATCAATGCATGCATACTAGTGAATCTATGTAACAACATATACACATGAATAATAGCATACAGCGTATCTGTGTAACTGAGATACGTATACCAAAAATATAATGGTAGTGTCTCAGTGTAATCAGTGGATTGGTAACGGTAGCAATACCATATAATCGACTGTGAGATATTCCTATTTATAATAATGATTACAATATCATTTGAATGATAAATATCACAAAATTATTATATATATAATTAGTTGTTTTTAATTATCACATTATTAGCTAATTCATTTAATTAAAATTATTTAACTTATTAACCTTGATATTTAGACATTTCACCTATATGTTTTATAATAAATCAGAAAATAAAATAAATTATAATTATGTTACTCCTTATGTTTAACGAACAATCATGTATATTTTAATTATAGAGATTTACTAACAATTATATTTTATTAAACAATAATTATAATGATTTACCAATATTCAAGATTTATTAAATATGGAAATCAACCAATGTTATTAAACACAATAAAATATAATTTATAAAAGTAAAGCACCCACTCAATAGTCACAATGAAGCATTAATCATATTGAATTTGTTAAATAATCAAACATATTATAATAATTGATATTTACTTTTTAGATAACTTATAAATCCTGATTTACCGATGATGATGAGTAATAAAAAATTCATTTAATTAAACATGATAAAATATAATTTGTAGCACCCCGTTCCCAGAATACGTACCCAGATGCGTGTCCCAAATTTTTTCGACCGCACTGTTTCAATTTTCTTTTAGTATTTATTTTTGGGTTGTGATTGCTTATGATACTGTGTATTTGATCTGGATTCTTAGACCTAGGGTCTAGGACCGGAGACCCGATACTAGCATGCCACCTGATTAGACCTTTCTGGTAGTTTGACTTGACCGATTTCAGTTTCAAACACTGTTTTATAATATTTTAGATTTTTCATAATTTTCTGAAATTTTTCAGAATTATTCTGTAAAATCTTCAAAACCGTTGTCGATTGGCATCGCTGACCGACTCCTAAATTTTTAATTTTCAAACGGAATTGAATTTTTAGAAATGGCTTTCATGTTACTTCTTAGAATTTCATTTTCTATCTAAATACATTTTTTTTGGGATTTTTCTAAATTTATCAAAATTTGACCGATTCTGGTGTCGACAAGTATCGCTAGAAGATTCTTGGATTTTTAATTTGAAAATTATATTTAATTTCTTAAATCTGATTTCACCAAGAATTTTAAAATAATATTTTCTATTTTTGAGAATTTTTTGGAACATTTCTGAAACAGTCAAATTTTACCCTAACTAAATAATAATATTATTTTCCTTTTTTTTTCTTTTCTTGCTTTTTCCTTCCCTACTCTTCTACTTTCAGGTTATCCTATTAATTTAATTTTTTTATACTTTATTTATCCATTAATTTCTTTTTATTTTTTTCTTTACTTTTCTTTTTATTTTTTTCTCCTTTTTTTTTCTCTTCCTTTTCCCCCTTCCCTGCATCTCAACGACAACAGCATGGATGTTGCAAACAGTAGAAGAAGCCCCCCATCTCTTCTCCTATTCCCTCCCTCTCCTTCCCTTTCTTTTAATCTCTTATAATTCTTCCCTTCTCCTTCCGTATCTTCTCCATTTCATTTCTCCAAACCAACCCCTTCACCCCCTTAACCGCCGCCTCCTCCTTCTCCAACTCCCCATCACCACCAACCACCACCATCAACCACCACCAATACCACCTCCTTCAAACAAACAACAACAACCACAGCATCAAAACTCACCCCTACTCCAACCCCCCTGGGCAGGCGCGCAGCCCCCACTACCTCCGGCGGCGCCGCCGTCCCCCCAGGGCCACTGGCGAGTGGCCGGCCGATGGCCACCATCCTTCCTCTCCCTCCTTCTTTCTTTCTTCTTTCTTTCTTTCTTCTTTCTTTTCTTCTTTCTTTCTTTTCCTCCTTTCCATAAATACCCCTTTTTATTCACTTCCCCTAACTACCCTCCCTTTCATTCCCTAATTACTCCACCATACCCTACAACACTCTCACTCTTTCACCTACAACTCTCTCTCTCTCTTCTCTCTCTCTCTCTCTCTCTCTCTCTCTCTCTCTCTCTCTCTCTCTCCTCTCTCATTCTCTATCTAATATTTATATAAATATTTATATATATTTATATTAATATATGGGCTAGTAGCATGCTCGCACGTGTTAGCGGACTTCCCGGACTCTTCTCGGTATTGTGTTCTGATTTTTGGCGAGTGCTTTGTATTATGCTTTGTAACTGCTACCCTAGTGTTTATAGCATGATATATTAATATATGGATATTTTATTACTACTGTAATATACCTAGCAATTGCTACTGTAATTTTTAGTACATGATACCTCGCTATACGAGTTAATATATGATGTTGTACTCTATTCACACCGACACTTGACAAGTTATACTTGACACTTGATCTCTGACACGTGATATCTGACACCGGCACTTGGCATGTTATACTTGACACGTGATATCTGACAGCACTTGGCATGTTATACTTGGCACGTGATATCTGATACCGGCACTTGATATGTTATACTTGACACCTGATCCACGACACTTGATATCTGACACCGGTACTTGATATGTCATACTTGACACCTGATCCTGACACCCGATATATGACACATGCTAACACTCACTTGACACGCTTTCACATGGTACAAGCACATTGACCTGATATTGTGACACATGACCGGATACTATTACCCCTGATATTTGTATTATATGGCATATTCATGACTATCACTTTTACAGGGACTTGGTATGATTACTATATTGCTATTGGACCTTCGGTACTCCTGAACTCCTGTGCTCCTGAACTCCTGTATACTTGAACCCCTAAAATAGGGAGACTCCTGACAATATGTTCCTGATATTATACTTTTGTTGATCCCCGTAATAAGATAACCATGGATATTGGACTTTTGCGAATACCCTGTGGACATTATCATTAAACAATCCGTAATAATTAAACAACTTACACCGTGACGGGGGAAATTGATGGGTACCGATATAGCTTCTGTGTTTATGGTGACCATACAAATCTTGTACAGCTAATTCCTAGGATTCAACCTGGAGGCCACTAGGCGCTTCCGTAGGGTGTACTGGCACCCCTACTCCACTGTCTGCCTGCCGGGTGTGTCGTAATCCCTGGGGTATATTTCTTTGGGGAGCGGTGATACTCTATTCCTGTTCACGCGTATACTAAGTCCTACGGGCATATAGTAAGTCCCGGTACCTAGCGGTACGTTCTGGCTCAGTACCGGATACTCCTGGACTGTTGTCCGGGCATGCACGAGACCCACTCTAAACATGGTTCATCGATCCCCATCAATTTCCAATAACCAAACTCGCTTGACTTGTATGCGAAAGTATATGGTACGAGCCATATACCGAAACATACAAATTGAACGAGTCTTCACAATAACTTGATAATTGACTTCATGCTGCATGAATTTTATTGTCATTTCCATATTTACTATTTATTGTAGTTATTCTATGCTTGCTGATTTGATTAAATAATATTTGACCTGCTACACTTGCTATTGCTTATACTTGCCACTTGGTTTCTTTTTGCACTCGCTGGGTTGCGTACTAACAACCCTGGATTTGCAGGTTCAGATTGTACAGCTTGGACCGAGGTGGACCCTTCAGCTAAGCATCAGGCCTACTTTGAGGAGCAGGCGAATCAGCCATAGCTTCATCCTATCTTTCCCCGCTCGCGAGACTCTTTCAGCTCATGAGTTCTTATCTTTTGTACCCTGTACGGTCTACTTTTGTACTACCTGGTGATGTAATATTTATGTAATATTATGTCATAACCTGTGATGACTGAGTACTTTTACTTTTGTGTTGGAATGTATATTACCACATATTTTCGCACTCTGATTCCTGTGTTGTTCTGATGCTTAGCGTACATATGTGATGGTACCATCGCCCTGCGTATGTACGTCGCAGTAGTGTCTCTGTATCCGTGGGATCGGGTCGCTACATTTATAAAATAAAAGTACTTACAAAATAGCCATGGGAAGATAGCTCTCTTTTTCAAGATCGCAACGGTTCCAAAATTGTCCGATTTGGAGTCCGGATGCTCCAGATATAGCTCGAACACTAAAATCATCAGAAAAGGGTTAAATATGTAATTATAAGGTCTAAATTGTTAAAATTATAAACTGTTAGGAGGTTTTATGTAAAATTACCGGTATTGGATTTAGTAGTGAGTTTGGGTAGCTAACGGGTCGGGTTTAGATCCAATCACCCAAATCCAATTACTTAAGTTATTGGGTAAATGGATTTTGGGTTATAGGATTTGGGTGTGGATGATTGGGTTTCGGTTTGGTTTGGATTTAGATCCTAATCCATATAGAGAGAGAGAGAGAGAGAAAACAACAAGGGGGAGGGGCTGGAGCCAGCCGGCCCATCCCAGCTAGCACCGGCACCGCCTCACCGGCGCCGACTCCCAGAGAAGAGAGAGGGGGGGAGAGAGATGGAGAGAGAGAGAGAGAGAGAGAGAGAGAGATGAAGAAGAACAGGAAGAAGAAGAAGGAAAAGAAGACGAAGAAGAACATGAGGAAGAAGAAGAAGAAAAAGGAGGGGATGAAATAGAGAGGGAAAGGGGTAGCGCCCGATGGCGCATCAGCGGGTCTGGCCTCCTGGGGCTGAGAACAGAGAAAGTGAGGGAGAGAGATACAGTAAGAGAGAGAGAAGAGAGAGAGGGGGGAGGGGAGAGAGAGAGTTTGAGAGAGGGGGGTTTGGAGAGAGAGTGAAAGAGAGAGATGAGAGGGCAGTGAAATAAGACGGTGGAAGAAGAAGCTTGGGAAAGAAGGAAGAAGTAATAAAATGTATTTTTTTATATTATTTTAATAGGGTCAAATTTTGACTAGTTCAGAACGGTCCCCAAAAATTTTGTAAAATAGAGAATATTATACGAATGAGGTATGTGAAATTGGATTCTAGAAATTCTATCAATTTTTCAAGTTAAAAATCCTAAAAGGTTTCACCGATACTAAGGTGCCGCCGCTTTGGCTGGATTTTTGATAAATTCAGAAAAAATCTCAAAAATACTGAAAAAAAGAAAATATGGTTCTAAAAAATAATATGAAAGTAGATTCTCAAAATTCAACTCCAATTGTGAATTAAAAATCCTAAAGCCGACTGTCGGTATCGGTCGACACCGAATTCGGAGATTTTTCAAAATAATCTAGAAAAATTTCAGAAAATTCTGTAAAATCTAAAATATTGGAAAATGATGTTTGAAACTGAATTGACTTAATCTGACTACCATAAAGGTCAAATTAACTGTATACACCGCATCGAGTACCGATACTGTGATACGTACATCAAGGATCAGGGGGTTATAACATCTGTCCTGTCGCTATCTCACTAGTTTACATATATCTTAAGCTAGTATAAAGACTATGAAAATTGGAAAGGAAAAAGATGAAAAGAACGAACACAGATGAGATAGGGACAGCATGGCAAAAGAAGATGAACAAAGAAAAACTAAGATTGGTGTTAATAATACGATTAAGTGGTTATAATAATTTACCAAGTTAGGACATAATAAATTAGGGTTAACAGTTTCAGGTGGCACCTTCAGGGTTTCGTTCCAGATATTGGGCTCCATATCCTACCATTACTTCATCTGATGCCTCGACTTCTTCTGTTGACAAATTATAGACTTGGCCCCTTCCTGCTCTTGTCCCTCTCCATAATTGATCATGTTGCTGGGCCGAGAGTGAAATTCTTCTGCCAACGGGTTCTGGTTTCCTTCTCAGTTGTGGGGCTGGAAGTGTTGGGAGTGTCGCTCATGCTGGAAGTGTTGGTGGTGTTAGATAAGTCCTTTTGAACGGACAATTGCTCACCAAATGATCCTCGTACCCACATATCAAACACAGCCCTTTGGCCATCCGATATTTGCATTCAATGTGCCCAGGCTTTCTACAATACTTGCATATTAGCTGAAGGGGATACTGGAATAGACGTTTACCCTTTGACGCGTTACTAAATCTGATTGATACTTCTCTATCCATCACTGGGTATTCTCTATCCATCTGCTAGAACGTCTGCTTTCCTGACTTGTCCTATTCCTGATCCCGGTTCTTCTTTTCTGGACCCCACTCCACTTCACGTGCTATGGTGAGGACTTGAGAGTTTGTTTTCAGTTATTGGGGTATAAGGAGTATCTGGATGTCCATCTTCAAATCCTGCTGAAATCCTCTGACTTGGTTTTCTTCGTCAAACACCATGTGTGGTGCAAACCGGCTAAGTCTCAAAAACTTTGTAGCATATTCGTCTACGATCCGGTTCCTCTGCTACATCTGATAAATTGTTCTCCCATCACTTTCTGAGCTGTTACAGGAAAGAATCTCTCATAGAAACTCTTCGAGAACTGGTCCCAAGTGATGGGCTTCTCCATTCTCGCTTCCTCTGTCAACCACCAAGTTCTAGCCACATCCTTCAACAAAATATTAGCCATTTCCCCTGGTTCTCGTTAGGGATTTGGGCTGCCTTCATAAGATTTGTTGTATCTATTAGCTTTTGTTCTGAATTCAACAGCTTTTTGGTACCAAAAAATACTGCCGGTTGCAGCTTTTTGAACTCAGAGACATTAATTGGAGTCTATTCATGGGTGTCATTAACAACCCCTGGTGTAAGATCTCTGTTTGCTTCTATTGGTTTCCATCATACTCTTCAAGATTTCCATCAATTCAACATTTTCTCCACTAAGATCACCCTGGGAAGAGCCAGAACCGTCATGATTTTCTCGTCTTTCCATGTTCGAGTTGGTCTAAGGATAGCAGAAAAACTGAGAAACAAAAGGATGAATGAGCTTCAGGATTCAAGGGAAAGATTATCAGAAGAGAACAGATAACTTTGTATTTTGCAGCTGGATTGTATAACTAGGACTCATGCATTGCAGTTGTAAATTTATTTACCATTAATTTGCCGACTGGTAGTACTGAGGATGTGAGAGCCTAGGCTTTGATACTACCCTATAACGCCCCAATCCCGCGGGTACAGAGACGTTACTATGACGTATATACGTAGGTAAAAAATATCCACACATATATACGCTAAGAATCAGTACATGCAAGAATCAGAGTACGAAAATACGTGGTGCATTATACATTCTAACATATAAGTACAATTACAAAGTTATCACGGGATGTGATACAATATTATAAAAATGTTACATCACTGATAGGCGTAAATGCGAGAATATAAAGAGATATACAAATATAAATAGTACAAATAATGCTCACGAGTGACAAAAGAAAAACTTGAGAGATGAGCAGGGGGCCTGAAAGAAAAGGACTTTGGACAGTCTGTTGAAGATTCACACTTTCATTGTGCCACTCTGGTAAGCACCCTAGAGAATCCACACGTTCCAAGCTCCAGGATCTGGACATGCGATCCAGGGGAGTCAGAACTCCCCAGTAAGTGGTGAGGCGAGAGCCAAGTGGTATGTATAGATAGGCACATGTATATCGATAAATCTGAATCATAAGCATACATTAAAAAATGTATCATGAGCACAGGCATGCAAGAACAGGCATGCAGGAACAGGCAAGGAGGCAATAAGTAGAGTGAATATGACAAAACCCGTTATACAAGCCCAAATTATAGATCTGTGAGATTAGTACATCGAAGTAATAATTCAAAGAAGAAAACCCTCATTTATATACCCTATACCTCACATCACCATATCTTGAGTTCATATAACCTGAGTTGACTCCTAAACTATGAAAACATCATAAAACTGATAGAAAATCGATAAAACTAATAATACCAAATACAGGCAAAACCAGTTGTACAAACTCAGATTACGGCTTCATAAGACTAGTATTTCGAAGGAATAATCCAAACAAGGAAACCCTCATCCATATACCTTACATCTCATGTCATTGTAGCTTGAGTTCACACAACACAAATTACAAAATGTGTTGGCCCAGAGGCCTTTCACCTTAGTTTTGATGATGACTAACTTATGAAGGTTAGTTTGCTAAAAATCTTGTGTTTAATAAGTTTCAGATATTGATCAAGATCTTACTAGAGATTTGACTTCAACAAGAGATTTACAGTCAAAGTGTTGAAGCAAACAAATGTTGATTCAAGAGCTCACATCATAACGATCGCATCAAGCTCACTTTGGATCGTGCTTGGATTGAGTCGGCTTGAAGAAGGAGTTCTATAAGAAGACATCATTTTTTTAGTTTAGTTTTATTTTAGATCTTGTGCAAAGATAGCTTAGTCTTGATATGCTCAAGTATACACACACACAAAAGATAAATAGTTTTTGATTTTGGTTTAACCGATTTTAGATTTTCAAAGAATACATATATTGTTTTCATGAATAGATCGAATCAAAAGAAGTTTTACATGGTTTAATGTATATTGAATTTCATCCATATACATCTATGTTTTATATTGACTAAAAACTTAATTTGATTATTCTAATTCATGGTTTTAAGTTTTGCTTTTAACAAAACTTAGTTTTGAATTTTAATATCAAAAACATATATATATCTTTTATTTGTGTATTGGATTCTATCCATACACAATATGCTTTAAAAGTGTTTCTATATCATGTTTTTGTATTTATACAAGTTTTGGAGAAAACGGATTTTCATTTCAAAATTTAAGTTTTGGAAAAATACCAGTTTTTGATTTAAAGCTTAATTTCTATATCACAAAAATAGTTCAAATTGTTTGAAATATGTGTTGAATTTTAGTCACACATATTTCTTTTTCAAATATTTATAAGAACTTATTTTTGTGGATTTTATGAGATTTTATGGGATTTTATAGATAAAAAGACCAAATTTTCAAAACCAAAATCCCAACCTAAGCCTATTGGCGGTCGATCGACTGGTCGACCAGTCCAGAGCTTGATCGATCGAGCAGTCGACCAATGTGCACAGACATGCACGCTTGCCCTGGCTTAGGGCCGGTCGACCGGACGGTCGACTGATCCAGAGAGTTTGCTCTCTGGATCTGGCCCTGATCGACCGTGCAGTCGACCGATCAGAGAGTTCACTCTCTGGTTCTGGCCTTAGTCAATCGTGCGATCAACTGACAGGCAAATTGCCTTAGGGCGGTCGACCGGGCGGTCCCCAATGGTCAAAAATCTAACCGTTGGCCGGTCGACCGGGCGGTCACCGACAGGTCAGTTTTGACCTGACCTGGACCCAACGGCTATATTTTAGATCCCCTATAAATATGGGTTCGTTTGATCAGTTTTAACCAAGATTTTTTAGAGCAATTTTTTTCATCTTCTTAAGGGTTTTCAGCAAGTTTTCAAAACAAGTTTTTGTGCCAAAAATTCTCTTATCTTTATTTGTTTCAAAATTTTTAGAAAATCAAAGAAAATCAATATTTGAGAATTCTAGTTTTGTTCTTCATTTTTTTTATCTATCAAGAAGTTTTTTCCAAGAGCTTTTCTTTGTATTTTCTTTTCCAAAACACTTTGTTTTTCTTACACTTGCGCTATCAATTAAATACCTATCTATATGATCTTCTTATTGTGAGGAAAATTATTTGTGATCTTTCAAGATCATCAAGAGAGAGTTTTTGATCATTGGTTCACCAAGTTATAAACTTTTTCTTTGCTTTGGCTTTATGCCTTGCCTCTTATGTAGAGGTGATTGTGTTAGAGAGAGGAGTTCTGTACTCCTGGTGTTGAGTTGTAATTTCTCGATGGAGGCCTCTTTGCGAAAGGTCCTATGTAGACGTAGTGAAAATCCTTCTGTGTGAAGGCGGGGACATAGAGCAATGGCTCAATCTCGAAACATATCTCGGTGTTTGTGTTTGATCCACTATCTATCAACTCTATCTCTCTTTATATCTTGCAATGCTTTATATTATTCATATTCATATGCTAGATATAATTTGTGTATGCCCACACTTGTGTTCAACCAAGAGAGCTTATTAAAGCACCTCAGCTCTTAATCTAGAGGAAACTAGAGGAGTAGTTCTAGAGCCCTTCACGAAAAAATTGGGCTCACTCTTGGTTACACATAGTGTGTTTGCAGTTAAGTTTTTAATTTCGCATCATTTGTCATAGATTAGCTAGTACACCTATTCACCCCCTCTATGTGTATTTCAATTGGTATTTCAATTGGTATCAGAGCCTACACTCTGGATATGCGGTTTAACCACCTAGTAGTGAGATCTTTGGATAGCTAATCTAGATTTGCATTTGCACACATACTATTTATACACTCATGAATTTTCTTACCTCTCCCATGTATGATGTTTCCAACATCGATAAGTGAAAGTTTAAGATGAGTGCATATCTTAAAGCTCTAGGATTGCATGTTTACTTTACCACTACAAAGAAATCATATGTTGATAATAGCAAACACCTAGAGACCAACACACAAGCCATGGAGGCACGCATACATTTAGGAAAGATGACCTTTCTTTGATTTATCATTGTGATTCCGCTTTTGTAGTGTAGAACATTTTGACATCTCCCAAGCTACAAACGACAAACTTTGTGGAGAAGGAATCTAGTGTGGATGAGTCCGACCAAGCTTGCTTCATAGTCCAAGGGATTGACTCCCTTGAGATAATTTCGGACACTCAACTAGATGATTGTGCTAGTTCTTCATATGATGATAATGCTATGGATGCTCATACTTTAAATGAAGAACTTTCCTTGTTTTATGAAAACTTGCTATCAAAATCCAAATCTTTGAAAAGCAAGATTTTTGAATTAAGAGAAATAAATAAAAATTTATTTTCTGAACTAAACATGATTTTCCAAGAGGGTTGAGGTTTCAAATGAAAGGGATTCATTAAAAACCCACTTGACCTTGTTTTAAAAGAAAATGAGTTTTTAAAGAATAAAAATTATTTTGATCATGTTTTGAAGAAAAATGAGGTTTTATCTTCAAAACTTGATTTTGTTTTAAAATAAAATTTTCTTTAAAAAATAAAAGTGTTTTAATTTCAAAGGAACTAGATTTAGTTTCAAAGTAAAATATTTCTTTGAAAAATAATTTTGATTCCCATGTTTGTCATGTTACTATAGATTCATCTTCTATTGATAAATATGTTGCATACTTCACTTCTTCTTCAATCATTGAAAATGATATTTGTATTTTGAAGAAGAGTGTAGATTGTTTGGGCTCCACTTTGAGTCATTGTGCCATGAACCACACGCGGTTAGAATCCATATTTCGCAAGGAACATTCACCATATATTCATGCACATCTTTCACGGCATACACATGCTCATCATGCTCTCACATATGATCTATGTATGCTCATGTGTACACTTGTACACATTGTGGATGTACGGGCCACCTTGCAAAAATTTGTTATGATAGAATAAATATTTCAAATTTTGCAAATAAGTTTGTTTGGGTTAGGAGAGGTGCTAACACCCTTGGACCCAAAAAGATATGAGTACCAAAAGCTACCCCTACTTTATTTGATGTAGGTGTGGGCTCTCACTTAATGTGAGGGTATTGGTGCCTTGAGGGTGGATGTGATTCGAGCCTAAAGATCATATTTTTGGATGCATCACTTTCAAGAGATATTTGGTGGGAGGACCACCATAGTTTGGAGATCTAGAGATTGGTTTATTGATTTTGATAACTATCTCTAACTCCCATTTTTGTTTGCATGCTTTCATATGAATATTTTTTGCATGTTTGATTTTAATGCTCATTAGATTAAACGCAATGATATTAGACGTGTGATATATATAGATAGTCTTTGAGACACATCCATATTCATATGGACTTATATTTTTGTATTCTCACTATAGTTTAGCTATTGTGTATATCCTAGTTCTAAAATACGTGCATTTAACCTAATAATCATATTTTTTTTTGTTTTTGTACTTCATGTGTTGATTACTTGTTTGGATGTTATTGTCATTAAAACTTGTGTTTATACTTGTACAACTAGTGAACCATATTTGATTATCATGTGTTTGTACTTTAATGCTTATTTGTACCCATTAGATGTGCTTGTATAACCTTATTTTGATGATCCTTGCATCTTAACTTGTATTTCCTATTTTGTACATGTTTTCATAAAAATGTGTTTAGCTTCATGTATATATTAATTTTATGTAAAACTAATAGATATACATGTCTGTCCTAGAGTCACTTGCTTTTCATGTAATATGGACTCGTTTATATTTGAGATATGTATGTATACTTTTAGTTTCGACAAAACATACATATACCTTGAAGCTTGTTCTGTTATGTTTTGATGATTTTTTATTTTTGATAAAAGAAATTTTAACTAAGTTTCAATGTCTTATTTTCATGATTTTGTTGATTACGTGAATTTTGTACACTCTATATCTTGTTTACTCATGATTTTTATTTCATGAGAATATATATGCTTTATTACTTCTTGAGTGTCGATTCTTGTGTAATTTCATATTTCACAGAAATATTTGTGTTTTATTCCTTACTTGAAGGACTTCGTACTAGTTTTCAAAATTATCATAAAACTAGTTTCGTTATTCTTCAATTTGGTAGAGTTTTCAAATATATTAAAATTATTTCAAATTATTTTTTTGAAAACCCCTGCCAACCAAACGGCGGATGGTTGGGCGACCATGCCTTGTATGCCTTAATGACTATCTTTTATCATGTGTATGAATAGGGTGGTAGGTATGAGATATACATGATTTCAATGAAAATTCTTTTTGTATGCTCATATTTTATTTTCCTACATATGTATGCACCAAATTTCAAGTGATATTTTCATACATACATATATATGATTTTTATTGTGCTTCCTTTACAATGTCTTTACACATTTTTAAAGCACAAAAAGTTTATGCTAAGCTTGATTTAATTCTAAATGTTTATTGGTATATCTACAAGCTTATGCATTAATCTCAATTAGTATTTTTGATATCAAAATGCACTTCATATTTCACTTACAATTGGTATTAAAATGTACTTCAGTTATGAGATATACATAATTTTTAATGAAAATTTATTTTGTATACTCATTTTTTTGTATGGTTCATATCTTAATTGTTTTACTCTGATACATACATATAAATATTTTTCTTATGCTTAAACATGCGTGTCCATACATTGTTAAGCACAAATTATTTTTTGCTAAGCTTGATTTAGTTCTTAATGTCAATTATTTTTCAATTGGTATCATATACAAGCTTATGCATTATTTATATTAGTATTTCATAAAGGGGGAGAAAAATTCTTGTTTTATCTTTCAAATGTTTTTATTTTCAATTGGTATCTTACTCCCACTTTTAATGAAAAATATTTTATTTTGGTATATGCTAACATTTTTAATATTGGTATCAATAATCTTAATTGGTCTTATTGTCAATTAGGTATCATTATTATAAAATAATTCTAGTGTTTACTTAAAAATTTGGTTTTTACTTTCAATTGGTATCATGCCTTTCTATTGATATCGATTGGTAAAAATGTTGTTTCACTTTAAATTGGTTTCCTTTAATTGATTATTTTTATTGATATCAAAATTTTGTTTTAAAATATATTTTATTGGTATTATTTGATTGTCTTCACCCCTTTGTTGATGAGCGACAAAAAAGGAAGAAAGATTTAGGTTTATATATGCATGTTTCATTAAGTGTTTATGCATATACATATACATATATATATATATATATATATATATATATATATATATATATATATATATATATATATTATTTTTATTTTGTTTTTATTTGGTATCTTGAGCTACATTACATATCTTTAGATGTTTATTGATTATGCATAAATTAAAGGAGAGCTTCTATAAAGCTTATTCTTAATCTACACATATATAACCTTATAAGTTTTGTCATCATCAAAAAGGGGGAGATTGTTGGCACAGAGGCTTTTCATTTTAGTTTTGATGATGACTAACTTATGAAGGTTAGTTTGCTAATGATGTTGTGTTTAATAAGTTTTAGATATTGATCAAGATCATAGTAAAGATTTGATTTCAACAAGAGATTCACAGTCAAAGTGTTGAAGCATACAAGTATTGATTCAAGAGCTCACATCTTAACGATCACATCAAGCTCACTTTGGATCGTGTTTGGATCGAGTCTACTTGGAGAAGGAGTTCTACAAGAAGACATCAGTTTATTTAGTTTAGTTTTATTTTAGATCTTGTGTAACGATAGCTTAATCTTAATATGCTCAAGTATACACACACATAAGATAAATAGTTTTTGGTTTCGGTTTAACCGGTTTTGGATTCTCAAAGAATACATATATGATTTTCATTAATAGATCGAATTTAAAGAGATTTTATATGGTTTAATGTATATTGGATTTCATCCATATACATCTATGTTTCATATTGACTAAAAACTTAATTTGATGATTCTAATTCATGGTTTTAAGTTTTGCTTTTAACAAAATTTAGTTTTGAATTTAATGTCAAAAACATAAATATATCTTTTATGTGTATTAGATTTTATCCATACACAATATGCTTCAAAAGTATTTTTATATCATGTTTTTGTATTTATACAAGTTTTGGAGAAAGCGGATTTTCATATCAAAATTCAAGTTTTGAAAAATACCGGTTTTAGTTTAAAGCTTAATTTCTATGTCACAAAAATAGTTCAAATTGTTTGAAATATATATTGAATTTTAGTCACACAGATTCGTTCTTTAAATATTTATAAGAACTTATTTTTGTGGATTTTATGTGATTTTATGGGATTTTATAGGCATTAAAAGACCAAATTTTCAAAACCAAATCCCAACTTGAGCCTGTTGGCGGTCGACCGGGCGGTCGACCGATGTGCACAGATATGCACAGCTTGCCCTGGCCTAGGGTCGGTCAACCGGACGGTCACTCTCTGGTTCAGGTGTCGGTCGACAGGGCGGTCGACCGACAGGCAAATTCCTTGGGGCGATTGACTGGCCGGTCGACCGACAGGTCAGTTTTGACCTGACCTGGACGCCAACGGCTATATTTTGGATCCCCTATAAATATGGGTTCCTTTGGCCAGTTTTAACCAAGATTTTTAGAGCAATTTTTCCCATCATCTTAAGTATTTTTAGCAAGTTTTCTAAACAAGTTTTGTGCCAAAAATTCTCTTATCTTTATTTGTTTCAAAGTTTTTGGAAAATAAAAAAAATCAATATTTGAGAATTCTAGTTTTATTCTTCATTTCTTTATCTATCAAGAAGTTTTTCCTAAGAGTTTTTCTTTGTGTTTTCTTTTCCAAAATATTTTGTTTTTCTCACACTTGAGTTATCAATTAAATACCTATCTATAGGTTCTTGTTTTTGTGATAAAAATTGTTTATGACTTTTAAGATCACGGAGAGAGCTTATGATCATTAGATCACCAAGTTGTAAATGAAAAGTCACCTAGAGGGGGGGTGAATAGGTGACAATGCTAATCTAGTGAATTAAATGCGGAATTTAAAAACTTAATGCAAATTACACTTAAGTGCTATCAACAAGTGATGCACACAACCAAGCCAAGCAAATATGTATGAGCAATGTAAATAAATGCAAGGCACAAAGTAAAGAGAGAGTAGAGAGAGAGCCAATGGATCAAGCGCAAACACAAGGATATGTTATCGAGGTTCGAGCACCCAGCTCTACATCCCCGCCTTCGACACACGAAGGATTTCCACTAGCTCGTCCACCTAGGACCCTTTACAAAGAGTACCCAACTCCTCTCTTTACAACCTCCTCCTTGAGGCACAAAATCAAGTCAACCAACACAACCTCCTCCTTGAGGCAAACTCCAACAATCACAACCTCCTCCTTGAGGCAAATTTCAAACCAATACACAAACTCCCAATCACCAACCAATACAAGGATCACCTCTCAACTAGAGGGATACAACCCAAAGCACAAAGCTAAGAAAAGATTGGGTTACAACTTGGTGGTCACAACAACAACCACAAACAACTTCTTCTTCTTCCACACAAATATCCTATAGATATAGATAGTAGATTATAGCTCAAGTGTGGAGAAAACCAAGGGATTTGAAACCAGCAACTCAAAGAAAAACCTTTGGGAAACAAATGAAATCAAGATATAGAAGTTCAAATAAAAGCTTTTCCCAAAATCCCTTTTCTTTGGTTTTTCAAACCCTAATCAAAAACACAAAAGATTGTTCACTTTAAATCCAAAAACCTATTTTTCTTGCAGCAAAAACACCAGAGAGATAGAAAATTTTAGCCCAAAAATTCTTGGAGAAAAACTCTCTCAAATGGGGTATTTATAGGCAAATTAGAAAAATAGCCGTTTAACAGAACATTTGCCAGAAATACCCTTCCGGTCGACCGGCCCGGTCGACCGTCCAACGGTCAATTTTTGACCGTTGGCAACTAGCGGTCGACCGGCCCGGTCGACCGAAAAATCCCGAGAGCAGACTATTCTGCTCCGGTCGACCGTCCCGGTCGACCGCTGACTGTGCCAGAAACGTGCACAGGTTTGTGCACGTCGTCGGTCGACCGTGACGGTCAACGGCTACATGCGGTCGACCGTTACGGTCGACCGAACTAGCCTGGCAGGCAGCAAATAGGTCAGAAAACTGAGGTAAAAATTATTCCAATAAATCCCACAAAATCTCTAAAATTCCACAAAAATAGTTTTATCATTTTATATTGAAATACAAACTTGTGTTAAAAATCCTAACACAAATTTCAACCATATTCGACTATTTTTGTGTCATAGAAATTTTGCCAAAAATCGAAAACCGTATTTTCTAAAACCTTGTATTTTGAATAGAAAATACACATTGTCTAAAACTCATCCATGATACAAAAATATGATATTTAAACACTTTGAAGCATATTGTATATGAATAGAAATTCAATATACAAGAAACATATATATATCATGATTTTTGTCATTAAGTTCAAAAATATGTTTTGTTGTAAATACCAAAACATAAAACACATGAAATAGGTTATCAAACAAAGTTTGTCTAAACAATTGAAGCATGCATGTATATAGAACAAATCTAATATACATAAACCATGTAAACTTGTTTTGATAAAAAAAATCTATTCATGAAAACCAAGATCGGTTAAACCTAAAACCGAAAATCAAAACATGAAAGGTGTGTGTTGTGAACTTGAGCTTATCATACTATTCTAATCTTTACAATTAGGATCTAAACCCAAACTAAAACTATGGATACCTAAGTCTTCTTGTAGAGCGCAATCTCCAAGCTGGAGCGATCCAAAAACTCTTGATTCACCGAGCAAGTGCAATGTATGATCTTTGATGCGCGGGCTCTTGAATCAACATGTGAAAGATGTGTGGAAGCTTTCACCAACTAATATCTTGTTAAATATCTGAAACTTAAACATTGCAAGATTATTAGTACACATAACTACATGAGTTAATCATCATCAAAACTAGAGTGGAAGGCCTTTGGGCCAACAATCTCTGTAATACCCCGTTCCCGGAATACGTACTTAGTTGCGTATTCAGATTTTCGGTCGTATTTTTTCGATTTGTTTCCTGTATTTATTCTGTATTATGAATTCCTTATATGACTGTTTTGTCTTGGATTTGGATTCGTGGATTCGGAGTCAGCCCTAGTCTGAACCGAAGGCCCGATCCTAGAGTATTACTCGATTTAGACATTCTGATAATTAGAATTGACCGATTTTAGTTTTAAATATCATTTTCCAATATTATATATTTTTTATGATTTTCTAGATTTTTCTGGAATTAAAATGAAAGTCTTCAAAACCGGTGTCGGCCAGTGCCGCTGACCGATTCCTGGATTTTTAATTCTCAAACAGTTTGGAATTTCATGATGGTCCTTTAGGATTTATTCCTTAGAATCATATTTTCTACCTACATTCTTTTTCTGAGGATTTTATGATTTTATGAAAATTCCATCAGAGTCGGTAGGTAACTGATTCCGGGATTTTTAGTTTTAAAACTATAAAGTATTTCTTAAAACGGATTTCACTATGATACTTAGTATTATATTCTTGATTTTTGGTAATTATTTCGGATCGTTCCGAGATATTTGAATTTCGGACGATTCCGGTATTTTTCCCGAAAGATTTCCGCATCTGCAACTGAATCCCGGGAATCCGCCACTTTCATTATTTTTCATTTTCTCTTCCAAGAGAATAATTTCCCTTTTCTATTTTCTTTTCCTTTCCTATTTTCCTTCTTTCCTTCCTCAACAATCCACAAGAATTCCAATTTCCCAAAATTCCATTTTTCCCAAATTCCCACTTCCACACACTTCCTCATTAAATGCCCTCTTTCTCTCTCTCTCCCATGGCCGGCCAAGTGGCCAAGAGAAGGACACTCATCCCATCCTCCCCCATTTGCAAAACCCCCCTCTCTTCTACTTTAATTGCATCACCTTCACAAAACCAAAAACCTATAAATACTTTTCCTTTTCATTTCTAATCCTTTTTCACTTCATTCTTCACTTCACCTTTCTCTTTCTTCTCTTCACCAAGAGCCAAACCCTAGCCACCTCCAACACCTCCTTCACCTCCACCACCTCCTCCGACGCCTCCGGCCACCCCGACTCCGGCGAGAGACCTCCGATCTCCGGCCACCACTTCTTCTCACCAACACCAACAACAACCACCACAACTTCATCAACTCCATCAAAGATTCCACCTTCTTCTTCATCACCAACCTCCATCACTACCACTCCTTTTGGTGAGTAATTTTACTTACCTAGGCTTGATTAATTCTTAGGATACTTGTATTTTCATATCATGTATACTTAGGTCTTCAAATCATGCCATTTGATTATCAAACACAAAACCCCCAAAATCTGTTCTGTTTGCTGTTTCTAGACGATTAGTCGACTAGACCTATAGATTAGTCGACTAGAAAACCCTAGCTGAAACGTAACCTTTCTGGAAACACAGTTTTAGTCGACTAGACCAAATTACCAGTCGACTAGAGACCCTTAGTCGACTACACCCTTGACCCTAGTCGACTAACCTTTCCTGAATCAGAAACCCAAACTCTCTGTATCACAGAATTAGTCGACTTGACATGACTGTTAGTCGACTTGAGATGTCTGTTAGTCGACTACTCTTTCCACCTAGTCGACTAACTTTTCCTGAATCAGAATATCAACTCTCTGGAACCCAGTTTTAGTCGACTATACCAGACTGTTAGTCGACTAACCCCTCTATTAGTCGACTACTCTTCCACCCTAGTCGACTAACTTTAGCTGTTTGTCATAGTTGATTTCTTTCTTGAATATGAACCCTATCCTCTAGACTTGCATCATATATTGCTATTGTTTGACTTGTCACTTGACAAACATCATCTTACCTTCTCTCCTTCTCTCTCCTCTTCTCTCTACATATTTATATCAGGTTTTGTGGCGCATCCCGAGCTTCCGTGGATTTTGGATCTTTTGGCATATTGGTGGTTTAGGCGAGTAGTCTCGCCTCTATTTGAGTTTTCCGTTTCATCGGTCGATAAGTATTTCGCTTCTTATTTCCATATTCATGTATTGCACTACATTGCTTGTGTTATGGTAGCTTCATCTTGTGCTTGTACCTTGCTTATGATATGCTTGTTTCTTCATCATATACCATGCGTGGCCGACCCTTCGTGGTCGTTGGACTTTGAGTTACTTCCATGTTACCATTTGCCATTACTTCAGACCTGTCAGTTACATGCTACCTTTTAACACATGTATATCACTTTGACAACCGTGTTATCACCTGACCATCTGGCATGCCACTATTTGGCAAGACCTTCTTGTTATGTCATGACTTACCAGATTATCATCCATCTCTTATCATATTTAGTTGCTTGCTAAATATCATCATCCTGTCATGCTATCACTCAACACCCAGCATGATATACTTGACTTTGTGATTATCATGTTTACGGGAATCCTGTCTTGTTATTATGGTACTAAGTGCCACACCACACGGTGGGGGCCACCTCTAGAATCCATCCCCTCAGAACAAAGTGCCACACCATACTCGGTGGGGGCCACCTCTTGAATCTGTTGGGCTATTTCCTGTTATGTCCAGTTATTCCCGTAATCTGATAATTACGTTAATAAACCATAAAAAGGACAACTTGTATGGGAATGGGAGGAAGTGATGGATGCCGGAATGATACCTTGCTTATAGTAGTGGAATAAAATATTGACGATTCGTGTTAGTGGGACTTTGGGCCCACAGAAGACAAGTGTTAGGGGGACTTAGGGCCTCCAAACTGGTCCCAGGTGTATGGGAACTACTATAAGAAGCGCTATCAGTTCTCCATCTGCTTCCGTTAACAACCCTTGGCTTGCTTATATATGGATGTATGTGGGTTGGCCGTACACCAGGTCACATACCTAGATATATGGGTTAGACAAGTAATAATAATAATAGATTCTGCTATGATTCCTGTTACACTTGCTATACATGTTATGATTCCCGTTTTGTATTCCTGTTTGGCTTTCATATGATTTGCAACTCTGATTCTATACGCTTGGATTTCTGTGGCATGAGATAATGGTATATAGATGAGGGTTTCCTTGTTTGGATTATTCCTTCGATGTATTAGTCTCATGGGACCGTGACTTAAGCGTATACAATCACTTTTGCTTGTAATCAGCTTTACTTGGATTTCCTGTTTTATGATGATTATGTCATACCCGTTCATATATACTTCATTGTGTTCTAACCCTCCTGTCTTCTGTACTTGACACTTGTGCTCCCCCTGGCTCGCCACCTGGCATCCATATTCCTACTCGCCTGGGGAGTTTCACTGACTCCCCTGGATTCTCATGTCCAGGTTTCGTAGCTTGGAGCGTGTGGATTTCCCCCGTTACTGCATCAGAGTAGCGCAGCGGTAGCGTGGATCCCCAGCCGATCATCCAGAGCTCCATCCTTCCAGGCCCCTTCGTGAGTCTCTCGAGTTTTCCTTTATAAACTCGTGAGTACCCTTTTCTGTTTATACTTGTACATTCCATGTCCTTTATACTGTTCATATATGTATATTCTTTGTACTCTCGCATTTGCGCATCAGTGATATAATATTATTGTAATATTGGATCACTTCTGGTGATAACTCTGTGATTGTATATATATATGTGTTGGAATGTATAATGCACCATTTGCTTCCGTACTCTGATTCTTGTCTGTACTGATGCTTAGCGTATATACTTGGGGGCACTTTCCGACCTACGTATATACGTCGCAGTGACGTCCCCGTATCCGTGGAATCGGGGCGTTACAGGATGGTATCAGAGCTTAGGCTCTAACTTCCTCAGTACGTCCAGAGGGCAAATTAATGGTAATGAAATTTGCAACTGGAATACATGAGTCTTGGTTATACATTCCAACTACAAGTGCAGAGTTATCTATTCTTGACTATCTTTCCTTTGATTCCTAAATCCTTTCCATATCCCTTCCCTGTTTTGGTTTTATGAAGCCCTTATACCAACATTAAGATATGATAGACTAGGAAGGTAGTGGCTGGTTCTGCATGAAGCTATTATGTGATCTCTTCGGTGAATTCTATGAAGCTTGGTATTCTCCAGATCGATCTTGATCTGGCTATCTTTCAGAAGTCAGCAGTCGGAATTCTCTACGGATATTCTACATTCTCTACTATATCGTTCAGAGTGATTGATGCCTGGTATTCGGGATTCTTAATTATCGGTCTTCTTTGTTATTATGCTCAGGACTATCAGGGTTTTCTTTATCTTCGGTATTCTGGCTCATTTATTGCACAGCCACGACATCAGCAGTATTATTCAGCATTATTCGAAGGTTTATACAGCCGGAAGTGCGGAGGATGATTATTGTACAGTCGACTTGAGAGCCCTACCTCTAGTGCTTCATATCTTAACCGGTATAAAATTCCACCGCTGTCCCCTTGTATTCAATTTACCCCTTAACGAAATTGCGAGGACGCAATTTTTTTGTAAGGTGGGTGGATTGTAATACCCCGTTCCCAGAATACGTACTTAGTTGCGTATTCAGATTTTCGGTCGTATTTTTTCGATTTGTTTTCTGTATTTATTCTGTATTATGAATTCCTTATATGACTGTTTTGTCTTGGATTTGGATTCGTGGATTCGGAGTCAGCCCTAGTCTGAACCGAAGGCCCGATCCTAGAGTATTACTCGATTTAGACATTCTGATAATTAGAATTGACCGATTTTAGTTTTAAATATCATTTTCAATATTATATATTTTCTATGATTTTTAGATTTTTCTGGAATTAAAATGAAAGTCTTCAAAACCGGTGTCGGCCAGTGCCGCTGACCGATTCCTGGATTTTTAATTCTCAAACAGTTTGGAATTTCATGATGGTCCTTTAGGTTTTATTCCTTAGAATCATATTTTCTACCTACATTCTTTTTCTGAGGATTTTATGATTTTATGAAAATTCCATCGGAGTCGGTAGGTAACTGATTCCGGGATTTTTAGTTTTAAAACTATAAAGTATTTCTTAAAACGGATTTCACTATGATACTTAGTATTATATTCTTGATTTTTGGTAATTATTTCGGGTCGTTCCGAGATATTTGAATTTCGGACGATTCCGGTATTTTTCCCGAAAGATTTCCGCATCTGCAACTGAATCCCGGGAATCCGCCACTTTCATTATTTTCATTTTCTCTTCCAAGAGAATAATTTCCCTTTTCTATTTTCTTTTCCTTTTCCTATTTTCCTTCTTTCCTTCCTCCACAATCCACAAGAATTCCAATTTCCCAAAATTCCATTTTTCCCAAATTCCCACTTCCACACACTTCCTCATTAAATGCCCTCTTTCTCTCTCTCTCCCATGGCCGGCCAAGTGGCCAAGAGAAGGACACTCATCCCATCCTCCCCCATTTGCAAAAACCCCCCTCTCTTCTACTTTAATTGCATCACCTTCACAAAACCAAAAACCTATAAATACTTTTCCTTTTCATTTCTAATCCTTTTTCACTTCATTCTTCACTTCACCTTTCTCTTTCTTCTCTTCACCAAGAGCCAAACCCTAGCCACCTCCAACACCTCCTTCACCTCCACCACCTCCTCCGACGCCTCCGGCCACCCCGACTCCGGCGAGAGACCTCCGATCTCCGGCCACCACTTCTTCTCACCAACACCAACAACAACCACCACAACTTCATCAACTCCATCAAAGATTCCACCTTCTTCTTCATCACCAACCTCCATCACTACCACTCCTTTTGGTGAGTAATTTTACTTACCTAGGCTTGATTAATTCTTAGGATACTTGTATTTTCATATCATGTATACTTAGGTCTTCAAATCATGCCATTTGATTATCAAACACAAAACCCCCAAAATCTGTTCTGTTTGCTGTTTCCAGACGATTAGTCGACTAGACCTATAGATTAGTCGACAAGAAAACCCTAACTGAAACGTAACCTTTCTGGAAACACAGTTTTAGTCGACTAGACCAAATTACCAGTCGACTAGAGACCCTTAGTCGACTACACCCTTGACCCTAGTCGACTAACCTTTCCTGAATCAGAAACCCAAACTCTCTGTATCACAGAATTAGTCGACTTGACATGACTGTTAGTCGACTTGAGATGTCTGTTAGTCGACTACTCTTTCCACCTAGTCGACTAACTTTTCCTGAATCAGAATATCAACTCTCTGGAACCCAGTTTTAGTCGACTATACCAGACTGTTAGTCGACTAACCCCTCTATTAGTCGACTACTCTTCCACCCTAGTCGACTAACTTTAGCTGTTTGTCATAGTTGATTTCTTTCTTGAATATGAACCCTATCCTCTAGACTTGCATCATATATTGCTATTGTTTGACTTGTCACTTGACAAACATCATCTTACCTTCTCTCCTTCTCTCTCCTCTTCTCTCTACATATTTATATCAGGTTTTGTGGCGCATCCCGAGCTTCCTTGGATTTTGGATCTTTTGGCATATTGGTGGTTTAGGCGAGTAGTCTCGCCTCTATTTGAGTTTTCCGTTTCATCGGTCGATAAGTATTTCGCTTCTTATTTCCATATTCATGTATTGCACTACATTGCTTGTGTTATGGTAGCTTCATCTTGTGCTTGTACCTTGCTTATGATATGCTTGTTTCTTCATCATATACCATGCGTGGCCGACCCTTCGTGGTCGTTGGACTTTGAGTTACTTCCATGTTACCATTTGCCATTACTTCAGACCTGTAGTTACATGCTACCTTTTAACACATGTATATCACTTTGACAATCGTGTTATCACCTGACCATCTGGCATGCCACTATTTGGCAAGACCTTCTTGTTATGTCATGACTTACCAGATTATCATCCATCTCTTATCATATTTAGTTGCTTGCTAAATATCATCATCCTGTCATGCTATCACTCAACACCCAGCATGATATACTTGACTTTGTGATTATCATGTTTACGGGAATCCTGTCTTGTTATTATGGTACTAAGTGCCACACCACACGGTGGGGGCCACCTCTAGAATCCATCCCCTCAGAACAAAGTGCCACACCATACTCGGTGGGGGCCACCTCTTGAATCTGTTGGGCTATTTCCTGTTATGTCCAGTTATTCCCGTAATCTGATAATTACGTTAATAAACCATAAAAAGGACAACTTGTATGGGAATGGGAGGAAGTGATGGATGCCGGAATGATACCTTGCTTATAGTAGTGGAATAAAATATTGACGATTCGTGTTAGTGGGACTTTGGGCCCACAGAAGACAAGTGTTAGGGGGACTTAGGGCCTCCAAACTGGTCCCAGGTGTATGGGAACTACTATAAGAAGCGCTATCAGTTCTCCATCTGCTTCCGTTAACAACCCTTGGCTTGCTTATATATGGATGTATGTGGGTTGGCCGTACACCAGGTCACATACCTAGATATATGGGTCAGACAAGTAATAATAATAATAGATTCTGCTATGATTCCTGTTACACTTGTTATACATGTTATGATTCCCGTTTTGTATTCCTGTTTGGCTTTCATATGATTTGCAACTCTGATTCTATACGCTTGGATTTCTGTGGCATGAGATAATGGTATATAGATGAGGGTTTTCTTGTTTGGATTATTCCTTCGATGTATTAGTCTCATGGGACCGTGACTTAAGCGTATACAATCACTTTTGCTTGTAATCAGCTTTACTTGGATTTCCTATTTTATGATGATTATGTCATACCCGTTCATATATACTTCATTTGTGTTCTAACCCTCCTGTCTTCTGTACTTGACACTTGTGCTCCCCCTGGCTCGCCACCTGGCATCCATATTCCTACTCGCCTGGGGAGTTTCACTGACTCCCCTGGATTCTCATGTCCAGGTTTCGTAGCTTGGAGCGTGTGGATTTCCCCCGTTACTGCATCAGAGTAGCGCAGCGGTAGCGTGGATCCCCAGCCGATCATCCAGAGCTCCATCCTTCCAGGCCCCTTCGTGAGTCTCTCGAGTTTTCCTTTATAAACTCGTGAGTACCCTTTTCTGTTTATACTTGTACATTCCATGTCCTTTATACTGTTCATATATGTATATTCTTTGTACTCTCGCATTTGCGCATCAGTGATATAATATTATTGTAATATTGGATCACTTCTGGTGATAACTCTGTGATTGTATATATATATGTGTTGGAATGTATAATGCACCATTTGCTTCCGTACTCTGATTCTTGTCTGTACTGATGCTTAGCGTATATACTTGGGGCACTTTCCGACCTACGTATATACGTCGCAGTGACGTCCCCGTATCCGTGGAATCGGGGCGTTACAATCTCCCCCTTTTTGATGATGACAAAACTCATGGAGTTATATATGCATGGATTAAAGTAAAGCTTCAAAGAAGCTCCCCCTTAACTCATGCATAGGAATAAACAAACAATAAGATGCATATAAACAGGGTTCTTGACATAAAATGAATATGCATATGAAACATGCTATTGATTCTAATTAAAACAAAACAACTAAATTACCAAACATACTCTTGATATCAATAAAAATGAAACATAAAACATGCAGATAAAACATGCGTAGACATGCATATAAACAAGGCTTCTTTTCATCAAATGTAAACTATATGCAAACACAAATATGCATATAAAACTCAAATTCTTCTCCCCTTTTTGTCAATCATCAAAAAGGGTTAAAAATAAAAGCAAAAACAATAAATTTTTCTCCCCCTTTTTGTTCAAAGCAAAGAACTAATAAAGGGTTAAATCAAATATGATACCAAAAAAATGTGGCAATGAAGTTGAAATCAAAACGAGAACATATACCAATTGAAAACACAAAAAAAATGAAAATCTTGATACCAATTAGTAAGTAAACAAATAACCTACCAATTGTAAACAAACAAACTAGATACCAATTTTAGAATTAAACAATACTAATTTTGAATTTCCTTAAAAACAAATCTTGATACCAAATGAAACTATTGTTCTTTAAAACACAAGATACCAATTGAAAATTTGCTTTAACATAGTTTTAATTTGAAAAGTTCAAGCTAAGCATAAACAAAATTTGTGATATCTTGAAGCACAAATAAATCATCTATATATGTATGTGAAAGATAGATATCAATTGAAATTTGATACTATATAAAGTGAAGCATACATATATATAATACAAACATATATGAGTATACAAAAAGAGGTCATATTGATACCAATTGAAAGAATTCAATGATACCAATTGAAAACAACAATAAATGCAAGTGTATATCTCATATTCACTACCACCCAATCATGTGCAAGTTTAAAATGATTTTCATTATAAAGCATACATGAACATGATCTCCCATCCAACCACCCTTGATGGTAGGGTTTTCAAAAATTGATTTGAACAATATAGTATGTTTGAAAAACTTTACCAATTTGAAGAATACCAACTAGTTTATGAAAATTTGAGAACTAGTAGAAATTCTTCAAGATAAAACAAAAAGGATTTTTCATGAAACATGAAAATCACAAGATCACTAAACACTCAAAATCTATATGGCACCAATAGTACTCATGAAAATGAAATCATGAGAAAACATCAAAATAAGGTGAGTGTACAAGTGTTGTGAGAAACATATCATCATGAAAATGTTGTGAGCTTGATTGTCCATTTTTAAAAAAAATAATCATCAAGATATGAAACATAAGTGAATCATGAAATCCATGAAAGTTCATCTAGGATGCGAAATCACTAATTTGAAATTCATGATACTAATTGAAAAATCATCTTAAAAACAAGATTCTCATCATAAATGGGAAATCACATGAAATTCATTCAATGATCTAAACTTCAAGGCATATGTATGTCATGCACAAACTAAAGTATACATACATATCCCAAACATAAAGAGTCCACAAAAGTATATGCATGAAGGCACGTGGCTCAAGGATGTATATGTATAAATGATAGTTTGGATAAGATGGACATATACATAAAGTTAAAACAAAACATGTAAGATAGTGAATACAAGTCAAATGTAATAATCATCAAAACTAGACTATACTAGTACATCAAGTGAATATAAATGAGCGTTCAAGCACAAACATATATAAAGGTTTATTTGTAGCTCACTAGTTGTACAAGTATAAATCCTAGTCTTAATGAAAACTATCATTCAAGCAAGTTGTCAAAACATGAAGCATAAAACGGGTCAACAAGGTGATAATCAAAAACACGAATCATTAAAACACAAAAAAAATCATGTAATCATAAACATCCAAATGGTCATAATGCATATGCATGTGCATTAGATATAGGGCATACATGTTAGTTTAAACAAGGTGAGACACTAAATGTAGATTCCAAATGAAACATGGGTGCTCAAGTAGCTAAACATGTATAACACTAATCTAACTAACATAGCATAAGCATAATGAACAATGAAACAAAACATGCTATGAATAGATGAACATGGAAAGTATGCAAATAAAAATGGGAGTTAGAGAATGATACCAAAACCGATGAAGGTGCATCTCTAGTTCTCCAAAACATGGTGGTCCTCTCCACCTAATTTCCTTGAGAGTGAAGCATCCAAATGGTTCTCCTTTTAGCTTAGAATGCATCCACCTCAAGGCACCAATACCCTCACGTGACGCGAGAGCTCCCACCTACATCAAAAGTCAAAGAGGTGGATCTTGGTACCATTTCTTTGTGGGTCCACGGGGGTTAGTAACTTTTCTAACCCAAACATAATTAGTTGCTAAATTTTCATGATAAATGCGATCATAACAAAATCTAGCAATGTGGCCTTTTCGACCACAATGTGTACATGTGTACACGTGAGCATACATATGATGGTGGTGATCATGAAAAGCATGTATATGCCTAGATGGGTGTGCATGCAAGGTTGGAACTTGTTTCTTGTGAACCAAGGTTTCCAATCGTGTGTGATTCATGGCACAATGGCTCAAAGTGGAGCCCAAACAATCAACACTTTTCTTCAAATTATTTATATCATTTTCTATGCTAGAAGACAAAGTGGAGCATGCAATAGGTGTGCAAGAAGTAGAAGCTACACTAGCATGGCAAACATGAATATCAATATCATTTTGCAAAGATTTATTTTTAATCAAAACCAAATTCAATTCTTTAGTAATAGAATCAATTTTATTTTTCAAAGTAAGGTTTTCTTTGAAAACACAATCCAATCTTGAGGATAAAATCTCATTGTGCTCCAAAATATCATCACAATCAT
This sequence comes from Agave tequilana, assembly GCA_038442645.1. NCBI lineage: Eukaryota > Viridiplantae > Streptophyta > Magnoliopsida > Asparagales > Asparagaceae > Agave > Agave tequilana. The sequence continues at coordinate 234,343 of JAVJIF010030877.1, forward strand.
TTTTGCCTTTTAAAACTTCAATTTCTTTTAAAGCAATGTCTAGTTGAGATCTTAGTGAGTCACATTCACTAGTAATCTCTTCTTTCTCTTGCAAAACTGTTTCAAAAGTAGAGCATAAATCCTTCATTTCTTTTTGTAAATCAAAATGTTTTTCTTTCAAAGAGTTATGTTTTTCCAAGAATTTTTCAAGCTTAGAAGCAAGTTCAACATTTAAATTTTGAACCTCAAAACATCCATGGCAATAAGAGCTAGAGCTATCATGTATTTGAGAGTCTGATTGTACCTCATGGGAGTCATTCCCATATGCCATGAAACAAGGCTCTTCGGATACATCTCTCCTAGATCTCCTCATATTGTTGATGATCCTTGGAAGCTCCGGAGATGTCAATACGCTCCAAACTGCAAAAGCCGAGTTAAAACTATCAAAACAAGTAAGAGATTATTATCAAAAGATGCTCTAAGTGTTTGAAGTGCAAGTGCATTGGCCTTCTTATGCTTACTAGTATTTGGGAGGGCTTCTATGGTGATGGCTTGATAAACTAGATGACCTAGTGTTTTTAAATATCTAGTCATGTTAACTTTCCAAGAGTCAAGTCTAGTATGGTCAAACATAGGAGGGCTAGCCATGAGAGCAAACTAGTATGAGTGCAAATGAGATGCAAATGAAGATTAGCAAACCAAGATCTTAACTCCTAGGTGGTTAAACCTAAATATAAGGAGCGCTAGCTCTGATACCAATTGAAAAGTCACCTAGAGGGGGGGTGAATAGGTGACAATGCTAATCTAGTGAATTAAATGCGGAATTTAAAAACTTAATGCAAATTACACTCAAGTGCTATCAACAAGTGATGCACACAACCAAGCCAAGCAAATATGTATGAGCAATGTAAATAAATGCAAGGCACAAAGTAAAGAGAGAGTAGAGAGAGAGCCAATGGATCAAGCACAAACACAAGGATATGTTATCGAGGTTCGAGCACCCAGCTCTACATCCCCGCCTTCGACACACGAAGGATTTCCACTAGCTCGTCCACCTAGGACCCTTTACAAAGAGTACCCAACTCCTCTCTTTACAACCTCCTCCTTGAGGCACAAAATCAAGTCAACCAACACAACCTCCTCCTTGAGGCAAACTCCAACAATCACAACCTCCTCCTTGAGGCAAATTTCAAACCAATACACAAACTCCCAATCACCAACCAATACAAGGATCACCTCTCAACTAGAGGGATACAACCCAAAGCACAAAGCTAAGAAAAGATTGGGTTACAACTTGGTGGTCACAACAACAACCACAAACAACTTCTTCTTCTTCCACACAAATATCCTATAGATATAGATAGTAGATTATAGCTCAAGTGTGGAGAAAACCAAGGGATTTGAAACCAGCAACTCAAAGAAAAACCTTTGGGAAACAAATGAAATCAAGATATAGAAGTTCAAATAAAAGCTTTTCCCAAAATCCCTTTTCTTTGGTTTTTCAAACCCTAATCAAAAACACAAAAGATTGTTCACTTTAAATCCAAAAACCTATTTTTCTTGCAGCAAAAACACCAGAGAGATAGAAAATTTAGCCCAAAAATTCTTGGAGAAAAACTCTCTCAAATGGGGTATTTATAGGCAAATTAGAAAAATAGCCGTTTAACAGAACATTTGCCAGAAATACCCTTCCGGTCGACCGGCCCGGTCGACCGTCCAACGGTCAATTTTTGACCGTTGGCAACTAGCGGTCGACCGGCCCGGTCGACCGAAAAATCCCGAGAGCAGACTATTCTGCTCCGGTCGACCGTCCCGGTCGACCGCTGACTGTGCCAGAAACGTGCACAGGTTTGTGCACGTCGTCGGTCGACCGTGACGGTCAACCGGCTACATGCGGTCGACCGTTACGGTCGACCGAACTAGCCTGGCAGGCAGCAAATAGGTCAGAAAACTGAGGTAAAAATTATTCCAATAAATCCCACAAAATCTCTAAAATTCCACAAAAATAGTTTTATCATTTTATATTGAAATACAAACTTGTGTTAAAAATCCTAACACAAATTTCAACCATATTCGACTATTTTTGTGTCATAGAAATTTTGCCAAAAATTGAAAACCGTATTTTCTAAAACCTTGTATTTTGAATAGAAAATACACATTGTCTAAAACTCATCCATGATACAAAAATATGATATTTAAACACTTTGAAGCATATTGTATATGAATAGAAATTCAATATACAAGAAACATATATATATCATGATTTTTGTCATTAAGTTCAAAAATATGTTTTGTTGTAAATACCAAAACATAAAACACATGAAATAGGTTATCAAACAAAGTTTGTCTAAACAATTGAAGCATGCATGTATATAGAACAAATCTAATATACATAAACCATGTAAACTTGTTTTGATAAAAAAAATCTATTCATGAAAACCAAGATCGGTTAAACCTAAAACCGAAAATCAAAACATGAAAGGTGTGTGTTGTGAACTTGAGCTTATCATACTATTCTAATCTTTACAATTAGGATCTAAACCCAAACTAAAACTATGGATACCTAAGTCTTCTTGTAGAGCGCAATCTCCAAGCTGGAGCGATCCAAAAACTCTTGATTCACCGAGCAAGTGCAATGTATGATCTTTGATGCGCGGGCTCTTGAATCAACATGTGAAAGATGTGTGGAAGCTTTCACCAACTAATATCTTGTTAAATATCTGAAACTTAAACATTGCAAGATTATTAGTACACATAACTACATGAGTTAATCATCATCAAAACTAGAGTGGAAGGCCTTTGGGCAACAGTAAACTTTTTCTTTACTTTGACTTTGTGCCTTGCCTCTTGTGTATAGGTGATTGGTTAGAGAGAGGAGTTGTGTACTCCCAGTGTTGAGTTGTAATTCCTCGGTGGAGGTTCCTGCACGAAAAGTGTTGTTTTGAAATCACTTATTAAAGTATGTGCTTTGGCTTCCTTCATATTTTTGTTATAGCATAGAGGCTAAACGGGTCGAATTCACAAGGACGGGAAGCGATAGAAACTTTACCGGTCTATTCACGTGTATGTTAACGGTTCTTCTATGTTTTAAAGAATAGAAAGAAAAAAAACAAAGAAATGAAAGAGAAGAGTACAGTGAAACACAAAGAAGTGGGAACATAGAAGAGAAGGTATTTGTGATTTTTTATAGTATTTCTAAAATAAAGTGAAAAAGAAAGAAAACTCATGGCTACTAACTTCTGATGGATCCACTAGCCATACTAACCTCTTAGTGATACTTGCCTTACATGTATCCTTGGCCATCACTAGTCCTTGGTTCAAGAGCGTTTTAAAGTATGACCCATAAGATAACTCATCACATTCGAACTCAACAAACAAGTGCAAGCTACACTTAAACCATCAAAATTAAACAAGAGCAAGCATGAAATAAGGTAATATTAGCTTGTTAGAGAATTATGATGTTAGAGTGTTAGAATCCAACATCATGAGCCATCTATGGCTCTTGCAAGAGCAAGGCCAAGTAGAGGCTATTAGATTCATGTAGATTATCAAGTATGGAGTTAGCAAGTTAGTGATTAGTGTTGGCCCGGAGGACTTCCTCTCTAGTTTTGATGATGATTAACTCATGTAGTTATGTTTACTAATAATCTTGTGTTTTTAGTCTCAGATTATCTAACAAGATATTAGTTGGTGATTGCTTCAAAAAGAGGAGTTTGGAAGCCTTCACTTGGTGATTCCCAAGCCCGAGCGTCAAGATCATACATAGCCTTGCTCATTGGATCACGATGGTTTGTACCGGGTCGGCTTGAAGATGAAGATCGTCAAGAAGACTTAGGTATCCATAGTTTAGTGTGTTTTAGATCCATGTGTAAAGCTTAGTATAGTTGATATGCTCAAGTGCACAATACACTCACGTTTCATGTTTTTGGATTTTGATTTTCATGGATAATAGATCAAAACAAGTTTAAATGGTTTATATGTATAGTAGATGTTTTCTATTTATATATGCATGCTTAAACTTCTTAAACAAACTTATTTTGACTATCCTATTCATGTATTGAAAAATCCAAGTTTGATAAAATACAAGTTTTGGTTTTGATAAAATTTGCAAGACACAAAAAGAACTCAAATGGTTGATATTTGTCTTGAAATTTTTATCACAAGTTTGTTTTTCATAATAAATGTTAAAACAAGTTTTTATGGAATTTTAGAAAAGATAAAAGAATTTTTATAAAATATTTTTACCCAAGTTTCTGACCCAGACTGTGCTGACAAGCCAGTTCGGTCGACCAGGCGGTCGACCGCACCAAGGGCCGGTCGACCACAACGGTCGACCGACGTGCACAGACTTGTGCACGTCTGGCAGACACAGGCCCGGTCGACCGGGCGGTCGACCGGACCAGAGAGCCTAGCTCTCTGTATCTGGGCGGTCGACCAGGCCGGTCGACCGGACCAGAGAGCTTACTCTCTGTATCTAGGCGGTCGACCGGTTCTGCCCAACGGTCATATTTCTGACCTTTGGCGGTCAACCGGGCGGTCGACCGTCAGCCTGTCAGGCTGCCAGATCAGCCTAACGGCTTGTTTTCTTTTGGGGCTATAAATACCCCATTTCTTCATGGTTTTAACAAAGATTTTCTGAGCTAATTTTTCCCCATTCTCTGGTTTTAAAAAGAAGTTTTCTAAAGAGTTTAAAGAGTAAAAAGATTCATTTATTTGTTTTAAAGTGTTTTGTTCATTTCAAAGAAATTAGGGTTTTGAGAAATAGTTTTTTGATCTAAACTTCTATATCTATTTTGGTGTTTTCCCAAGAGAATTTCTTTGTTCAAAACACTTGGTTTTTCCACACTTGAGCTATCACCTATCCTATTCTATTAGGATCCTTGTTTTGTGGAAAAGAGAAAAAGAGAAGTGTTTGAGGTTAAGCCTCTAAGTTGTAAACCCTCGTTTTATTTGTGTATCCCTCTTTGGTAGAGGTTGATCGGAGTGGTATTGTTTTGGATCCCTCTTCGGTAGAGGTGATTGAGTTTGTTTGTTGGCTACAGGCCTTATCCCTCTTCGGAGAGGTGATTGAGTTTGTTGTTGGCTACGGGCCTCATCCCTCTTCGGTAGAGGTGGATTGTGGTTGTATTGCCTCGGTGGCATTGTAAGGTTGAGAGAGGAGTTCGGTACTCCTATAGTGGATTGAAAATCCTTCTCGGTGAAGGCGGGGATGTAGAGCTAGGGGCTCGAATCTCGAAACATATTCTTGTGTTTGCGTTTGATCCATTGACTCTCTCTCTCTTTTATTTGTGCAAAGCATCATTCATTCATTCATATCATATATTGCTTGTGTTGCCTTGCATCTTTCCTATTGCTTACATCTTTATATGCTTGGCTTGCTTGTGTGTGCCTCACTTGTACTTAACCACAAGAGCTTCATATAGCACCTCAACCTATATCTAGGGGAATCAAGAGGAGTTAGTCCAGAGCCCTTCACGGGGAATTCGGCTACACTTGTGTGTTGTACCTAGTGTATTGCAAATTGTTTTTAAGCTTCCGCATTTAGCGCATTTAGTTTCTAGATTAGCCTTATCACCTATTCACCTCCCCCCTCTAGGTGTTTTCAATTAGTAGTTAGTTGCCATGAGATAAAATTAGCTAAGCATGTAAAATGAATTAGAGAGAAAAAAAACAAGAAGAGATAAAGAGAGAATCTTTCATATAGTGTCGCCCTCCATTACAAGCACTCTTACTTTCATCCTATGTACTACTCTCTCCCCTATTACAAGATCTACAAGAAATAAAAAATACAAAAGAGGAAGAAGTAGAACAACTAGCCCAAACTATCCTAAGGAGAAGAAACTACCCTAAAAACTACACTCAAGAACTCCTTTTTTCCTACACTGGAGAATATTGGGCTTTTATAGGCAAAACCAGTGGTACAGGAGGGCCATACTGGTCCATACAGGGCCACCAAGGCCGCGTTTTCGCAGCCATGCTGCGGCCACTCACACAGCGCCGCAGCGTTGGCCTTGTACCTATAGTAAGGGTTGCGTAATGGTCTTTGGTTTCTTGTTTTTGGCTCTTTGCAGCAGCAGAATGGGCTTCCAAAGTCAATAGCTTTATTAGGATCTAAAAATCACCAAATGAATGGGATTTTTGATTTTCTTCTTCATCCCACACCATGAACCTAAGAACACACAAGAAAATCATTATATAGTAAAATTTTATAAAGAATAAGTGTGAAAGTGTGGTATGAAATATGCAATATTGGAGACTAATCAAAAGGTCCTGTGTGGACGTAGTGGAAATCCTTCTATGTGAAGGTGGGGACGTAGAGCAGTGGCTCGAAACTCGAAACATATCTCGGTGTTTGTGCTTGATCCACTATCTCTCAACTCCATCTCTCTTTATATCTTGTGTTGCTTTACATTTTTCATATTCATATGTTAGATATAGTTTGTGTGTGCCCACACTTGTGTTTAACCAAGGATAATATTTCTCTGACCTCTAAATTAAACGATCTTTGTGAAGGAAATACTTCTTTGAAAAATAAGATTATTTTGATGCAAAAAGAAAAGGAAATTGCTTTGAATGAAAACATCTCTTTAAAAGAAAAATTATTTTAAAGGAAAAGGAAAATATTTCTAAAAAGAACAAGATTGTTGATTCTCACCATGCTTTTCATGCCACCATTGATAAAAATAGGATTAAATTTTTGAAAAATAGAATAGATTGTTTGATCTCAACTTTGAGCAATTGTGCATTCAATCACAATAAATTGGAAACCTTGTTTCAAAAGAAACAAGCTTCACATGTTCATGCACATCACCCACGGCACACATTTGCCCACTTTGCACACCATGATCACACTCATTCACATGTGCATTCTAGAGTGTACAAATATACACATTGCGGCCGCAAAGGCCATTTAGCAAAATTTTGTTATGATAAGGTAAAGTCTATTAATTTTTCTAATAAAAATGTTTGGGTTCCAAACAAAGCTAACCCCCGTGGACCCAAAAAAAATGGGTACCAAAGTCCCCACCTCTTGTGTTTGATGTAGGTGTGGGCTCTCGCATGATGTGAGGGGTTTGGTGCTATAGTGGTGGATGCATGGGCTAGATGGACATACAAAATTGATGCACCGCTATCAAGGTAGTTTTGGTGGGAAGACCACCATGTTTTGGAGACTTAAAGTATAGTTCTTATAGTTTGGTAACTATCTCTAAAAACTCCTATTTTAGTTTACATGCCTTTATTAATGACTTTATCATGTTTTGGCTTAAATGCTTATTTTGTTAAATGATCATGTTTTGCACTTTATGAGGTGAATGCTTGTTTAGATGTAGTTTTCATTAAAACTTGTGTCTATATTTGTACAAGTAGTAAGCAACATTTGATTCTTATATGTTTGTACTTCATTGCTCTTTTGTACTCATTACATGTACATATATAGCCTAGTTTTAATGATTCCTTCATTTATACTTGTTTTGCCTATTTTTGTGCATGTTTTGCTTATGTATATGTAATTCTTATTCAAAACTAATAAATATACATATATACCCTTGAGTCTCTTGCCCTCATGAAAATTCCATTATAGACTCTTTTGTGTTTAGGATATGTATGTATATTTTTAGTTTTGATAGAACATATATATGCCTTGAAGTTTGTTTTTAATGAAAATAATTTTTATGATTTTCATGTTTTTGATAAAAAGAAATTCATGTTTATCTTGAGCCTAATTGATTATTTTCATTGAAATGCTATTTACATGATTCTTGTACACTCACACTTTATTGTTTACTCATGACATTGTCTTCATGAGAAGTTTTGAGCTTTATAGATTTCGAGTGTCAACACTTATGTATTAGGTATGATTCATGATATATATATATATATATATATATATATATATATAGTTTTCCGGCTTGAAGGATCTTTAACTAGTGTTTCAAAAATTACTCTAAACTAGTTATTTATTCTTCATTTGGTTGTGTTTTCTATCTACAAATATTTTCAAATCATTTTTTTGAAAACCCTACCAATTCCTATAAGGGCGGATGGATGGGTGACCATGCCTTGTAAGCCTTATTGAAAACCTTTTTATCATGTGCATGAATAGGGTGATTTTTTATGAGCTATACACTTGATTCTCATTGTGTTTTAAATTGGTATCACAATTGATATTTTTTTGCATACTCATATGTTTTCTTATATATGTATGCTTCAAATTTCAATAATATCAATTTCGATTGGTATTTTCATTCTCATACATATATATGATTTGATTGTGCTTGATTTACTATAGCCTTACTTGTTTAAAACACAAATTATGTTTATGCTAAGCTTGCCTTGTATCTTAATTTCAATTGGTATCTCAATTGTTTTTTAATAAGCTTATGTATTATTTTCTATTGGTATCTAAATCGATATCAAAATATACTTCATATTTTACCATTTACTTGAAATCAAAATTTACAATATACTTCAATTGGTATCAATATGTTTCAGTTTCAATTGGGTTTTGATTACAATTGGTATCAAAATGTTTTACTTTTTATTTGGTATCAAAATTTACCATATATTTCAATTGGCAAAGAAAGTAAAATATTTTATATTTCTTTGGTATCACAATTTACAAATGTTTCAATTCATTTAGTATCAAATATCTTGTAATATCTTAAAATTTTGTTTACTTACAAGCGGTATCTCAAAATTGATTTAAGAAAATTCAAAATTTATCTTTATAGTGATGATTAAAAATGTGTTGATTTATATTGCCTATATATAAGGGAAGCTTAACATCTCTTCTATATATAGATTCATGTTGAGTGTATCCTGTATTGTGGAGCTTAACATCTCTTCTTTATGTGATACACGTGTGTAGGGGGAGTTTTACATCTCCACTTATACATTGTATATTATGCTTTATGTGAGTTAGGGTTTTGTCATCCCTTCTTCATGTAATGCATGTATACAGGGGAGCTAACTTTATGCCTTCCTCTTCATGAATGTATATCGCATATATATCCTTATTATTGATTTGTTTTTCACCCCTTTGTTGATGATTGACAAAAAGGGGGAGAATGATTTTGAGTTATATGCATGTTTATTATTACATTTGGTATATGCATATATGTTTTTGCTTATGCAAAAGGGGGAGAAGGTTTTTGGAGAAAAGACTTTTTGGCTTATGCATATTGTCTCTCACCTTGTTTATGCATACATATTTGTTTAGTTTTATGAATTTTATTGCAATATCTATATGTTTAGTGTTATGCATGAGTTAAGCGGGAGCTTCTATGAAGCTTGACTTTAATCCATGCATATATAACTCCATGAGTTTTGTCATCATAAAAAGGGGGAGATTGTTGGCCCATCGCTCTAGTTTTGATGATGATTAACTCATGTAGTTATAGTATTAATGATCTTGTGTTTAAATTAGTCTCAGATATGTAATCAGGATCTTAGTTGGTGTTTAGCTTCAACAAAGGATTTAAAGTCAAAGTTTTGGAGCTAGCACGTGTTGATTCAAGAGCTCACGCATCAAGATTGCATCAAGAACTCAAGAGGAGTCTAGCTCTTTGGATCAAGGTTTGGACCAAGTCAAGAAGAAGAAGAAGAAGACCTTCAAGAGAAGACTTGTGTCTAAGTTTGTTTGTTATAAGATTTTATTTTTTAGATAAAATGTAAAGGATAGATTAGTTGGTAGATTGCTCAAGTTCATATACACTCACACACAAGATTTAGATGTGTTTAAATAAAAGAGTTTTCGTTTTGAAAAATACCGGTTTGGTTTTTAAGATTAAAAATATACATGTGTTTTATCAAAATCTTATTTTAGAGCTTAATGTCAAAAACATAGATATTTCATCATCTATGTGTAGTGGATCAAATCCATACACACTAAGCTTATAAAGTGTTTAGAATATCTTGTTTTTGTATTTGGAGAAGTTTTGAAAAAATCGATTTTGAAAAATACAGATTTTTGTTTAAGGCAAAACTTTCATATTACAAAAATAGTTCAAAATGTTTGTAACATGTTTTGACTTTTACTCAAACATGTTTGTATATCAAAATATATTACTGAACTTATTTTTGTAAATTTTTAGAGAAATTATGGGATTTTATTGAAGGTAAAAAGCCAAGTTTTTAATCCCTAAAATGTGTTGGTGTAGCACCCCGTATCCGGGATACGTACCCAGATACGAGTCCCAAAAATTTTTCGACCATATTGCTCAATTTTCTTCCATTATGTGTTTTTGGGTTGTGATTGCATATATTATTGTGTATCGGATCTGGATTCTCAGATCTAGAGTAAGCCCTGACCTGGACCGAGAACCCGATATCAGCCAGTAGCCCGATTTGACTTTCTGGTAATCCGATTTGACCGATTTCAGTTTCAGAGATTGTTTTCTAATATTTTAGATTTTTCATGATTTTCTGAAATTTTCCGAAATTTTCTGCAAAATCTCCAAACCCGGTGTCGGTCGGCATCGCTGACTGATTCCCAGATTTTTAATTTTCAAACGGAATTGAATTTTTAAAAATGGCTTTCACATTACTTCTTAAAATGTCATTTTTTATCTAAATACATTATTTGGATTTTTCTAAATTTATCAAAATTTGACCGATTCTGGTGTCGGCCGGTATTGTCGGAGATTCCAGGATTTTTAATTTGAAAACTATATCGAATTTCTCAAATCGGATTTCACCATGTTTCTTAAAATAATATTTTCTATTTTTGAGAATTTTTTGGTACGTTTCTGAAACAGTCAATTTTTCTCCTTATTTAAATAATAATATTTTTACCGGCGATTTCTTTTCTGGCTTTTCCTCCTCTACTCCCTACTTTATACTATCAGAAATTATAATAAATAAAATAGTTAATAATAAAATTTTAAACATTTTATTTCCTTTTTTTCTTACTTTTTTTAATTTTCTTTCTTTCTTTTTCTTTTCTTCACTTTGATTTCTCCCCCCATAATTAACGGCTTGATCCTTGCCAAGCCGCCCGCTACCGCCGACAGCAGTACAGCAGCCCTATCACCTCCCCCTAAACCATCAATCCATCCCTCCCTCATCACCTATTAAACCAAAACACCATTCAATTCAAACTAAAAATCCAAAAATCAAGTTTCATCTCCTTCTTCAAACAACCCACTCACGCTTCACCATGGCCGCCGCCTCCACCTTCACCACCGCCGCCGCCGGCCACTCCTAGGCCACCCAACCAACTCCCCAACACCTCCTCTTCACACCACCATCTCCTTCAACCTCCAACAACCTCCCACCACCACCAATTTCACCAAAACCCACCCCATTACCACCCTTTCTTCTCCAAAATTCACCATCCCCTCCACCAAATTCTCCACTCCAACCAACCCGATATCATCTACTCCTCCTCCTCTAACTCCCCACAACCTCCAATCATCACCACAACCACCAACACCACAAACCACCAGCACCACCTCCACCAAAACAACAACCAAAACAACTCCTCCTCCAAAACCCAACTCCACCTCCCCTCCCCTTGGGGGAGGCGCACGTGCCCACCACCGTCGGCGGCGCTCCGCCGCCGCCAGGCAGCCGGCGGCCGGCCGGCCGACGGCCCCCCTCACCTCCTCCTTCTTTTTCTTTCTTTCTTCTTTTCTTTCTTTCTTTCTTTCATTTCAAACTTTCTTTCATTCCCTAAATAAACACTCTTTTCCCTCATTCCAAAAATACCCCTCCCCTCATTCCCTTATTACTTCACTATATTTACAAACCTACCCCCTTTCATTTTAACTCCTATTTTCCTTTTAAAAACACCTTATTTTCTCTCTCTTCTCCCTACAACTTTCTCTCTCCTCTCTCTCCTCTCTCTAATATTTATATAAATATTTATAATTATATATTTTAATATACAACTACGGGCTAGTGGATTTCTCGTGCGGATCGCCGATTTCTCAGATTTTTAACCAGTATTTCACCCCGGTTTCAGGCGAGTACTTATTACTAATTTAAAAATAATTATCCTTAAATTTATAACATGATATTGACATATGGATATTTTAATATACCTAACACTTGCTATTGTAATTTTTAGTACATGACCCCATGCTATATTTAATACCAATAATTGCCATGCTATATTTGACACTGATAATTGCCATGCTATATTTAATACCAATAATTGCCATGCTATATTTGACACTGATAACTGCCATGCTATATTTAACACTGATAATTTTCATGCTATATTTGACGCCGATAATTGTCATGCTATATTTAATACCGATATTTGTCATGCTATACTTGACCCGTGACATCTGACACCGGCACTCAGTATTTACACTGGTACTCGGTATTTACACCGGTACTCAGTATTTACACCGGCACTTAGCATGTTACACTTGATATATCATTTATGACACCGGCACTCAGTATTTACACCGGTACTCGGTATTTACACCGGCACTTAGCATGTTACACTTGATATATGATTTATGACACCAGCACTCGGTATTTACACCGGTACTCAGTATTTACACTAGCACTTGACATGTTACACTTGATACATGATATATGACACCGGTACTCGGTATTTACACCGGCACTCGGTACTTATGTTGGCCCGAAGGCCCATCACTCTAGTTTTGATGATGATCAACTCATGTAGTTATAGTACTAATGATCTTGTGTTTAATTAGTGACAGATTCATGATCAAGATCTTAGTAGGTGTGGAGCTTCAACAAAGGATTTAAAGTCAAGTTTTGGAGCTAGCACCGTTTGATTCACGAGACTATGCATTAAGACCACATCAAGTACTCAAGAGGAGTCTAGCTCGGCAGATCGTGTTTGGACCAAGTCAAGAAGATGAGAAGACTTCAAGTGAAGACTTCAAGATCAAGACTTGAGTCTAGGTTTGTTTTATAAGATTTTGTTTTAGATAAAATGTAAAGGATAGAATAGTGGTGGATTGCTCAAGTATACCATATACACACACTCTCTTGATTTTGATAAGTTTTTCATAAATGATTTTTATTTTGAAAAAATACAAAAGAGTTCTTTTTGAAAAATACCGGTTTGGTTTTTGGTATTTCTTATATACATGTTTTAACCAAAACCGTAATTAGAGCTTAATGTCAAAAACATAGATATTTCATCATGTTTGTGCAGTGGATCATATCCATACACACTATGCTTTAAATGTTGTTTAAATATCTTGTTTTTATATTTGGAGAAGTTTTGGAAAATCAAGTTTGGAAAAATACAGTTTTTGTTTTGAGCCAATTTTTCAAGTTACAAAAATAGTCCAAATTATTTATAACATGCCTTGATTTTGTGCAAGCATGTTTGTTTATCAAAGTATATTGGTAAAACTATTTTTGTAGATTTTTTGTGAATTTATGGGATTTTATTGAGTCAAAAATCACCAAGTTTTTAATCCCAGATTTTGTTCTCTGGCTTCAGCCGGTCGACTGACCGGTCGACCGAAGTCTGAAGTCGGTCGACCGGGTCGACCGACGTGTACAGACGTGCATGCCATGTTCTGGCAGGATGGCCGGTCGACCGACCCGGTCGACCGTCCAGAGAGCTCTGCTCTCTGGAAGGGCCCCGATCGACCGGGCGGTCGACCGGACAGAGAACAGTGCTCTCTGTATCCTAGCCAGGGTCGACCAGCCGGTCGACCGCTGGCTCAACGGTTCGAAAAATGACCGTTGGCTGGTCGACCGGGCGGTCGACCGACAGGCCACCTGGACCCCAACGGCTAGTTTTTCTAGCTCTATAAATTGGGGCATTTGGGGCTGTTTTCTACAAGATTTTCAAGTGATTTTTGAGCTAGTTTTTTCAACTCTATTTAGAGGTTTTCCCACTTGTTTAGAGAGCATATATTTCCAATCAAAAGGGGAGTTTTATCAAGAGTGTTTAAAAGTGAATTTCTTGAGTTTCCTCCACTATTTCCATCCTAGTTTTCTCACACAAACACTTGAGCTATCCATTGATTATTCATCCTATAGGAGTGTAATTGTGAGATTGTTTTTAGGTGATCAAAGTGTTGTGATCACCAAAGACTTCATTTGTACTTTGAGGAGGCGGACAAGTGTGTTCGCGTTGTTTCGAGTTTGTGTGTAGACTCGGTGTTTGAGGTGCGACCTCGGCGAGCTAGTGGGCTTGCGGTGTGTATGGGACTAGAGAGTCTAAGGAGTTCAAGTGTGAACTCGCCTTGTAGGTGTTGCGGCACCGAGGAGTGATCCGGTGGGATCGATTCTAGTGGAAATCCTTCGTAGTGTCGAAGGCGGGGATGTATAGCAAGTGTGCTCGAACCTCGAAACAAATCCCTCGTATTTGTGATTGCTCTTTCTCTCTCTCCCTTACTTGTTTATCTTGCATGCATATATTGTGTTTATCTTTTCATGTTTGATATACATTGTGTGCTTAATTGATATATGTTTGGGGATTGTTTACTAATACTTGTATTTAACCAAGAGAGCCAATGCGGCACCTCAACTTTTATTTAGAGGAATCTTGAGGAGTTAGTCCAGAGCCCTTCACGAGGAATTCGGCTACACTCTTGTGTTATACGTGGTGTTTAGTTTAAATAGTTTGTTAAGGTCATAATAGTTTTTAATCCCGCATTTAGTGACCATAAGATTAGCCACCACCTATTCACCCCCTCTAGGTGATTTACAATTGGTATCAGAGCCAAGTGCTCTTGATTTGGGTCTTACAATCTAGAGTTAAAGATCCTCATTTTTAGGCTAATCATAAGATTTGTACACACACCATGGATTTCATGTCACCTCCCACCTTTGACATTCTTAACATCCAAACTTGGAAGGTTAAGATGTCTTTATTCCTCAAAGGCCTAGGTATTCATGTTTATCTTGCTACAATTAAAGATTCATATGTTAATGATAGTAAGAATATTGAGGCTAATGCAAAAATCCTACATGCTTTGAAGAGTGCTCTAAATGATGAATTTTTATCTAGGGTATCTAACATTGATTCGGCTTTTGTAGCATGGAACATCATCACCTCCCTTGACGAAAATGAACAATACTATGCGGGGAGCGACTCGGATGTTGGAAGTGACACCTCCAACAAGTGCTATATGGTCCAAGGGGATAATCCCCTTGAGGTAACTACCGAATCCGAGGTAGAAGAAGATGACATGTCCTATGATGAGCTTGCATCTTTTTGTCAATAATTACTTGAGAAATATGATATGATTAAAAAGGAAAATAAAAATTTAAAAAAGAAATTTGATTGCATGATTAAAGAAAATGATTCTTTTAAAAATAAGATTGCATGTTTTGAAAAAGAGAATGAAAATTTGAAAAATGAGAATGTTTTCTTGATGTCTAAATTGAATGATTTATGTGAAGGAAATATGTTTTGAAAAATAAAATTGTTTTGGTGGAAAAACAAAAGGAAGTTACTTTACATGAAAACACTTCTTTGAAAAGAAAAATGGTTGAAAAAGAAAAGAAAAGGTTTCTAAGAAAAAGAAAAATGATTCTATTTCTCATCATGCTTTACATGCCACCACTAATGAGATGGAATTTTTGAAAAATAAAATTAATAGTTTGAGCTCAACTTTGAGCAAATGTGCATTTAATCATTCTAGGTTGGAGTCTATGTTTTCAAAGAAACAAACTCCACACATTCATGCACATCATCATCATGCATATGCTTATGTTGAACGTCATGACCACACTCACAATCATATGCATCCTAAGGTGTACAAGTGTACACATTGTGGCCGCAAAGGCCATTTAGCAAAATTTTGTTTTGATAAGTTACATCATGTAAATTTTGCTAATCTTAAAAATGTTTGGGTTCCTTACAAGACTAACCCCCAAGGACCCAAAAGAAAATGGGTACCAAAATCCCCACTTTTGGTTTTTGATGTAGGTGAGGGCTCTCACACGACGTGAGAGGGATGGTGCCTTGATGGTGGATGCACATGGACTTGATGGACATACTTTGATGCACCGCTATCAAGGAGGTTTGGTGGGACAACCACCATGTTTTGGAGATTTAGAGTAGTTCCTTGGTTTGGTAACTATTTCTAAACTCCTAGTTTATTTACATGCTTTTCATTTTATATGATATCTTTAGCATGTTCATGTTTTTGTGCTTCATGTGGTAAATACTAGTTTAAATGTAGTTTTTATCAAAACTTGTATTTATACATGCACAAATAGTGAACAACAAATTGATTTATATATGTTTGCACTTCATGATCATTTGTACTCACTTTATGCACATGTATAGGCTAGTTTTGATGATATCCTCATTTACACTTGTTTTGCCTATTTTCATGTTTTTGCTTCATGTATATGTATCTTGTATTCAAATCTAATAAATATACATGTATACCCCATGAGTCATTTGCCTTCATGCAATTTACTTTATGGACTCTTTTTATGTTTGGGATATGTATGCATATTGTTAGGATTGGATAAATCATACATATACCTTGAAGTTTGTTTTTTTTGATAAAAATGATATTCATGTTTGTTTTAAGCTTCATTGATTATCTTCATGGATAATGCTAAACACATGATTCTTGTACACTCACACTTTATTTGTTTATTCATGACTTTGTTTCATGATTCTTTTTTAGCTTTATCGATTTTGAGTGTCAACTCTTGTGTATTTGGTATGATTCATGAAAAACATATGATTTGATTCACGTTTTGAAGGATCTTTAACTAGTTTTCAAAAATTATCTTTAACTAGTTAATTATTCTTCATTTGGTAGTGATTTTTAATGCTAAAATTTTTTTCAAATACCTATTTTTGAAAACCCCTACCAACCCATTAATGGGCGGATGGATGGGCGAGTATGCCTTGCAAACCCTATTGAAAATCTTTTATCTTGAGCATATAAAGGGTGGTAGGTTATGAGTTATATACATGATTTACATTGTTAATTTCAATTGGTATCTCAATTGATATTTTTGTATATACTCATATTTTGTTTATATATATGTATGCTTTCAATTTCGAATAATATCAATTTTTATTGGTATTCTATTTCTCATACATATATATGATTTTCATGTGCTTGCTTTACAATGGGTTTACATATTTAAAGCACAAAGTTTGTTTATGCTAAGCTTATGAAAAAAATTTTGATCATTGTGTTTTAAAATGGTATCAAAATTAAAACTTTGTAATGTTTATTTACAATAATGATTATTTACAATTTAGTATCTTAAAAATTTGATTGTTTTACAAGAGCTCTGATACCTTTAAAAAAAAATTGTTTATATGATATCTTAAAATTTGGTTTACTAAGATATCTCAAAATTCGTTTTATTAAGAAAAATTCAAAATTTTGTTTGAATAAGAAATATTAAAAATGTTTTGATGTGTATTTCCTATATGTAAGGAGAGCTTAACATCTCTTCCACATATAAATTCATGATGAGTGTATCTTATATTGAGAAGCTTGACAACTCTTCTTTATGTGATACACGTGTGTAGGGGGAGCTTCACATCTCCTCTTATGCATTACATATTATGCGTTATGTAAATTAGGGCTTGTCATCCCTCTTTCATATAATGTATATGTGTAGGGAAGCTAACTTAGCGTCTTTCTCTTCATGAATGTATATCGCATATACCTTTTGTTGATTGATTTGAGTTTACCCCTTATTGATCTCTTTGTTTATGACAAAAAGGGGAAGAAAATTTTTGTTTTTACTTTAACCCCTTTGTTGATGATTGCCAAAAAGGGGGAGAAGTATTTGAGTATTTGAGATGTATATGCATGTTTTCCTTACTTTATTATTAAAGGGGGAGAAGTATTTATGTTTATGCATATATGTTTTGTTTTGCAAATAGGAGAAAAAGAATTTGATTTGTTTTAAAATGAATGCTCATAAATATGTATGTTGGCATGTTTATCTCCTAGAGTTGCATACACATTCATTGCATATCTATTTGTTTATTTGCTATGCATGAGTTAAGGGGAGCTTCTTTGAAGCTTTACTTTAATCCATGTATATATAACTTCATGAGTTTTATCATCATCAAAAAGGGGGAGATTGTTGGCCCGAAGGCCCATCACTCTAGTTTTGATGATGATCAACTCATGTAGTTATAGTACTAATGATCTTGTATTTAATTAGTGACAGATTCATGATCAAGATCTTAGTAGGTGTGGAGCTTCAACTAAGGATTTAAAGTCAAGTTTTGGAGCTAGCACTGTTTGATTCACGAGCCTATGCATCAAGACCACATCAAGTACTCAAGAGGAGTCTAGCTCGGTGGATCGTGTTTGGACTAAGTCAAGAAGATGTGAAGACTTCAAGTGAAAACTTCAAGATCAAGACTTGAGTCTACGTTTGTTTTATAAGATTTTGTTTTAGATAAAATGTAAAGGATAGAATAGTGGTGGATTGCTCAAGTATACCATATGCACACACACTCTTGATTTTGATAAGTTTTTCATAAAAGATTTTTATTTTGAAAAAATACAAAAGAGTTTTCTTTTTGAAAAATACCGGTTTGGTTTTTGGTATTTCTTATATACATGTTTTAACCAAACCGTATTTAGAGCTTAATGTCAAAAATATAGATATTTCATCATGTTTGTGTAGTGGATCATATCCATACACACTATGCTTTAAAAGTTGTTTAAATATCTTGTTTTTATATTTGGAGAAGTTTTGGAAAAATCAAGTTTGGAAAAATACAGTTTTTGTTTTGAGCCAATTTTTCCAAGTTACAAAAATAGTCTAAATTATTTGTAACATGCCTTGATTTTGTGCAAAGCATGTTTGTTTATCAAAGTATATTGGTAAAGCTATTTTTGTAGATTTTTTGTGAATTTATGAGATTTTATTGAGTCAAAAATCACCAAGTTTTTAATCCCAGATTTTGTTCTCTGGGTTTAGCCGGTCGACCGACCGGTCGACCGAAGTCTGAAGTCGGTCGATCGGGCGGTCGACCGACGTGCACAGACGTGCACGCCATGTTCTGGCAGGAGGGCCGGTCGACCGTCCAGAGAGCTCTGCTCTCTGGAAAGGCCCCGATCGACCGGGCGGTCGACCTGTGCTCTCTGTATCCTAGCCACGGTCAACCGGCCGGTCGACCGCTGGCTCAACGGTCCGAAAAATGACCGTTGGCCGGTCGACCGGGCGGTCGACCGACAGGCCACCTGGACCCCAACGGCTAGTTTTTCTAACTCTATAAATTGGGGCATTTGGGGCTGTTTTCTACAAGATTTTCAAGTGGTTTTTAAGCTAGTTTTCCAACTCTATTTAGAGGTTTTCCCACTTGTTTAGAGAGCAAATATTTCCAATCAAAATGGGAGTTTTATCAAGAGTGTTTAAAAGTGAATTTCTTGAGTTTTTCTCCACCATTTCCATCCTAGTTTTCTCACACAAACACTTGAGCTATCCATTGATTATTCATCCTATAGGAGTGTTATTGTGAGATTGTTTTTAGGTGATCAAAGTGTTGTGATCACCAAAGACTTCATTTGTACTTTGAGGAGGCGGACAAGTGTGTTCACATTGTTTCGAGTTCGTGTGTGGACTCGGTGTTTGAGGTGCGACCTCGGCGAGCTAGAGGGCTTGCGGTGTGTACGGGACTAGAGAGTCCAAGGAGTTCAAGTGTGAACTCGCCTTGTAGGTGTTGCGGTACCGAGGAGTGATCCGGTGGGATCGATTCTAGTGGAAATCCTTCGTAGTGTCGAAGGCGGGGATGTAGAGCAAGTGTGCTCGAACGTCGAAACAAATCCCTCGTGTTTGCGATTGCTCTTCTCTCTCTCCCTTACTTGTTTATCTTGCATGCTTATATTGTGTTTATCTTTTCATGCTTGATATACATTGTGTGCTTAATTGATATATGCTTGGGGATTGTTTACTAACACTTGTATTTAACCAAGAGAGCCAATGCGGCACCTCAACTCTTATTTAGAGGAATCTTGAGGAGTTAGTCCAGAGCCCTTCACGGAGAATTCGGCTACACTCTTGTGTTATACGTGGTGTTTAGTTTAAATAGTTTGTTAAGGTCATAATAGTATTTAATTCCGCATTTAGTGACCATAAGATTAGCCATCACCTATTCACCCCCCCTCTACACTCTTGTGTTATACGTGGTGTTTAGTTTAAATAGTTTGTTAAGGTCATAATAGTTTTTAATTCCGCATTTAGTGACCATAAGATTAGCCATCACCTATTCACCCCCCTCTAGATGATTTACAACTTACACCAAACCTTGCCATGTATATTTGACACCGGTATTTTTCATGCTATATTTGACATATGATACCTGACATTGATACTTGCCATGCTATATTTGACACTTGATATATGACACCGGAATTTGACATGCTATATTTACCACCTTATATATGACACCTGATACCGACACCTGACACCTGGCACCTGTATTACCTGGCATATTCATGATTATTATGTGACCAGACATCTGGCACTCCTGTATCTCTTGTATCTCATATACTCCTGTATCTCCTGAACTCCTGTATCTCCGGAACTCCTGTACTCCTGAACCCCTGGAAAAGGATGACTCCTGATATTATACTCCTGATATTATACTTGTGTTAGTTCCCGTAGTTGGAAGATCATGGTTATACTGTATACACTTGTGAACATTATCTTATTGCAAGATATATAAAAAAAATACTCAACTTACACTGGGTGGGGTAACTGATGGAAACCGGTATGATGTCATATTTATAATGGTGATATATCTGAAGTGTCGTGTGGGGCGCGTAATGATAAGTCCCCGAAAGCAGTAGCCTGAATCTGAAGTGTCGTGTGGGGCGCGTAATGATAAGCCCCCAGAAGCAGTATCTTGAATCTGAAGTGTCGTGTGGGGCGCGTAATGATAAGTCCCCGGAAGCAGTAGCCTGTACTTCTGAGCTAGTCCTGGGCGGAGACGGGACCCACTATAAATATGAGCCATCAGATTTATCAGTTTCCAAATAATAACTCGTCTTATTCATAAGTGGATGTATGTGTGCCGGTAGCACATACAAAAGCATATGAATCAGATGAATAACATAAAACAACCAACAATAATAATGTTAGGAACGTGTGATATTTGGTCTCTCCTTTGTTCGGGTCCTGGTACTCACACATCAGACCGGGTAAGTTCTACAGAGTGCGAACTCTAGTATGGACTATTGGTGATGTGAGGCGCTGGTAGGGAGGCGATTGAAATATCAAACAGTACTGACTATTATTATTGGATTAATTAAAATGCAACACCTTTATATTCTCCAGTTACAGTATTATGCTCTGAATTGACACCCTATTTATAACACATGACCTCTGTGATACCATGGTTACTCCAGACACACTCTAGTTCTGTTACCCTGAGGGCAACTCAAGTTGTATGAATTCAGATGATGGTGACATCGGATATGTGGTATATAGATGAGGGTTTCCCTTGTTTGGATTATCCCCTCGACATATCAACCCCATGAATCCATAATCTGAGCTTATACAACTAGTTTTGTTCATACTTATATTTATCACGTATTTAGTGTAATTATCACGTGTTTAATATATTGGTCGCATGATTATGTAAACCTATGCTCTCTATACCGTCTTTTATGCATGTTTTTCCGATTTAGACTTATTGATATACATGTATTACTTGATCTCATATTTACTATCATTTTTCTTATATTACTTGTCATTTCCTGTACCTGCATGCCTGAACCACATCACTTGATCATGTACACGTGTGCCTGTTATGCACGCCATTTAGCTTTATAATATGTACTCGCTGGGGTTGCTAACAACCCTGGATTCTTATGTCCAGATCCTGGAGTCTAGACCGTGTTGATCTTACTGTAGCTGATCAGAGTGCACAGCGGATCCTCCGGTGGTGATTGGAGTGCAGCAGAAGCCCAGACACGCAGTAGTTCTTCCTTCCAGATTTTCCCCTGTTTGGCTCCCGAGGTCCCTCTTGCCGTATCGTGAGCATCTCTCAGTTTTATTATGTATATCCCTTCATGTATTGTACTCTTATATTTTCTAATGATGTAATATTCCTGTAATATTGTATCACTTTCTGTGATAACCATGTACTCGTATTATTCTATTGGAATGTATATTGCCATTGTGCTTCCACCTCTAATTCTTACCTGTACAGAAGCTTAGCGTATATACGTGAGAGTATTTCTGACCTGCGTATATACATCGCGGTGGCGTCCCCGTACCCGCCGGATCGGGGCGTCACAGGTTGGTATCAGAGCCAGGTTCTGACATCCCCAGTACAAGCAGTTGGCAGATTAATGATGTATTAATCTGCATCTGGAAAACATGAGTCTTGAATATACATTCCAATCGCAAGTACGGTGTTATCTATTCATTCCTTACAATCTTTTCCTTAGACCTGAGACCCTTCTACTTTCCCTTCAGCTTTTTCCCATCATCCCTTCAACCAACTCAGAGATGGAGAGATGGAGAACCCGTAACGGTCCTGGCACTTCTCGTGACAGTTCCAATGGAGAGAGAGACTACATGATGAGGGTACTTCATGGCATGATGGAGAGTCAGCATCAGCAGACAGAACTCTTGCGACAGGTATTATTGACAGCACCTAGATAGCAGAGGCCTGGCAATGTATCCGATTTCAGAAGACTGCAGCCAGCTACATTTTCGGGTACTGAGAAGCTGCTAGACGCAGAATAATGGCTGATTGATACTACAAACCTTCTGAAGGCAGCCCGGATTCCTGATGAGAACCAAGTGAAAGTGGCTAAGATACAACTGAAAGACGTGGCCAGGACTTGGTGGTTGGCAGAAGAAGCGAGGCTGGAGAAGCCCATCACTTGGGACCAGTTCTCTAAGAGTTTCTACGAGAGACTCTTCTCTAAGACGACACAGAAGGAGATGGAAGATCAATTTATCAGATTGCAGCAGAGGGATCAAACTGTAGATGAGTATGCTGCAGAGTTCCTAATACTGAGCCGGTTCGCGCCATACATGGTGGCCAATGAGGAGATCCGAGTAAGGAGATTCCAGTAAGGCCTGAGGATGCAGATTCAGATGTTTCTTATACCCCAGCAACTCAAGACGTATTCTTAGGTCCTTATCATCTCTCGTGAGGTAGAACGGGGATTGGGAAAGAAGCGTCAGGATGAGATCCAGAGGAAGTCAGTAAAGAGATCCTTTCAGTTGAAGGGAGGTGAGGACTCAGTCGGACCCCGGATACCCCACTAGCAGAGCAATTCCTCTAACCTCTCCCTCAGCAAATGAGATGTGGGTATTGTCTGAAGCTCGGGTACTACAAGCGTGATTGCAAAATGGCAAATAAGGTATGCCTAGCATGTGGGTCTGATGGTCATATGATAAGGGATTGTTCATTCAGATGGATGGGGATTACCACCCCGATTCAACCAACAGTAAGAAGGGACTCAGGACCAATCGGCAGGAGAGCTCCATTCCCTTCCTCGCAGTATGTCTTCAATCAAGCACAGAGAAGGCCAAGAGGAAGATCAGATGGGAGAAAGCAGAAAGCATGTCATTTGACCACCAAGAAAACTGAAGTATCAGAGGAAGTGAAACAGAGAGTGGTGCTCTATATTTGGAACGAGGACCCCTAGAGGTGATACCTGTGACCACTATCCTCATTTTTTTAATCATGTTTTGAGTTGGTAAATTTTTCACTATCATATCCATTCTATCATGATATTCCCATCAACCCTATTTTCTTCTATGTTCATCTCCTTCCTTATAGAAATTTCGAGGCCGTAATTTTTGATAGGTGGGTAGATTGTAGCACCCCGTATCCGGGATACGTACCCAGATACGAGTCCCAAAATTTTTTCGACCATATTGCTTAATTTTCTTCCATTATGTGTTTTTGGGTTGTGATTGCTTATATTATTGTGTATCGAATCTGGATTCTCAGATCTAGAGTAAGCCCTGACCTGGACCGGGAACCCGATACCAGCCAGTAGCCCAATTTGACTTTCTGGTAATCCGATTTGATCGATTTCAGTTTCAGAGACTATTTTTAATATTTTAGATTTTTCATGATTTTCTGAAATTTTCCAAAATTTTTCTGCAAAATCTCCAAACCCGGTGTCGGTCGGCATCGCTGACTGATTCTCGAATTTTTAATTTTCAAACAGAATTGAATTTTCAAAAACGGCTTTCACATTACTTCTTAAAATTTTATTTTCTATCTAAATAATTTTTAGATTTTTCTAAATTTATCAAAATTTGACAGATTCTGGTGTCGGCCGGTATTGCCAGAGATTCTAAGATTTTTAATTTGAAAACTATATCGAATTTGTCAAATCTGATTTCGCCGTGTATCTTAAAATAATATTTTCTATTTTTAAGAATTTTTCAGTACGTTTCTGAAACAGTCAATTTTTCACCTTATTTAAATAATAATATTTTTACCGGCGATTTCTTTTCTGGCTTTTCCCTCCTCTACTCCCCTACTTTATACTACCAGAAATTATAATAAATAAAATAGTTAATAATAAAAATTTTAAACATTTTATTTCCTTTTTTTCTTATTTTTTTAATTTTCTTTCTTTCTTTTTCTTTTCTTCACTTTGATTTCTCCCCCATAATTAACGGCTTGATCCTTGCCAAGCCGCCTGCTGCCGTCAACAGAAGTACAGTAGCCCTATCACCTCCCCCCTAAACCATCAATCCAACCCTCCCTCATCACCTATTAAACCACAACACCATTCAATTCAAACTAAAAATCAAAAAATCAAGTTTCATTTCCTTCTTCAAACAACCCACTCACCTTCACCACCGCCGCCGCCTCCACCTTCACCACCGCCGCCGCCGGCCACTCCTAGGCCACCCAACCAACTCCCCAACACCTCCTCTTCACACCACCATCTCCTTCAACCTCCAACAACCTCCCACCACCACCAATTTCACCAAAACCCACCTCTATTACCACCATTTCTTCTCCAAAATTCACCATCCCCTCCACCAAATTCTCCACTCCAACAACCCAATATCATCTACTCCTCCTCCTCTAACTCCCCACCACCTCCAATCATCACCACCACCACCACCAACCACCATCACCACCTCCACCAAAACAACAACCAAAACAACTCCTCCTCCAAAACCCAACTCCACCTCCCCTCCCCTTGGGGGAGCGCGCGCGCCCACCACCGTCGGCGGCGCGCCGCCGCCGCCAGGCCACCGACGGGCCCCCCTCCCCTCCTTCTTCTTTTTCTTTCTTTCTTCTTTCTTTCTTTCTTTCTTTCATTTCAAACTTTCTTTCATTCCCTAAATAAAAACTCTTTTCCCTCATTCCAAAAATACCCCTCCCTGTTTTCCATTGATTTGCAAGGGAAAAACATACAAAAAGGGTCGAGGAGCTAAATTACAAATAACACAAAAGATTACAAATAGATCTCCTCGGAGATTCTAGAGAAGTGTGCCGATAGGAGTCTAGTCAGTGCGCGACCACTTTGTCCCTTTGACGATGCGAGCGATGAGATTCCCTTCTCGCCTGGTTCGGGAAATTAGAGAACAGAAGGTTGGTAGAACCCTTTTGTTACTTCTCAAAACTGCCTTATCTTAGGAATTCCTTCTCGCCTGGTTCCGGAGATTCCTTGAGAAGAAGGGAGGTATTAGGGTATCAGCACCCTGATTAGAGAAGCAGCTCTCTAAAAGTCTCTGAATTCAAGAGAATAGATCTCTGTTTGTACATGCGGTGCATCCTCTCGAGAAGTCATGAAGAAGTCCTTGCGTGTGTGGAGCTCTCTTCTTCTGGAGTCCTTTCGCGTTGTTCTCTCTCCTTGTGCCCCTGGTGGGCTATTTATAGGGAGAGCAAGGGTATAATCGTCCCTTAAAAATATAGAAACAGATTGAATCAAATCTGTTTAAATCTGAAAAGTAGCCTTACTGCGAGGCTAGGATCGGCTTCTGCGAAGCTAGAAGTGGCAGGTCGGTTGATCCTCTTGATCTGTTTTGATCCTTTCCATATCGTTGGAGGATTTCCCCTGATCATCTTACTCGTTTTAGAAGAGTCAAGAGATTACAGCAATCAACTGCCAAATTTGATCCCAGATCTGATCTTGATTAGATTTGGTCTTGATTCGATCAGATTTGATCTCATCCTGAGATTTAAATGGTCAATAGGTTGACCATAGCAGACCTGTAGCGGTGCTGCCCGTATTGAGCTCACAGCGGAGCTGGATGGCGCATGTGACGAAGTCAGAGGATAGCCCTTCGGCGAAGCTAGATATCGTCTATGGCGAAGTTAGAAGACAGCTCTTCAGCGGAGCTAGATGTCGTCTGTGGCGAAGTTACCGAACATCCTTCTGCGCGGTTGTGTGTGGCTTCAAGCGAAGTTAACTCTCTGTGGAGTTAGCTGAGCCCTTCCGGTGAAGCTATGAGTTAGCTTCCTGACGGAGCTGTGAATGGCTTCAAGGCGAAGTTAGGGCTTCAAGGTGAAGTTAGGTGATCTTAGCCTCTCAAGCGAGGCTATCCCTTTGGGCTCATGCGATGCTAAGTGCTAGCATCTTAGACCTGCTGAGGTCTGTTTAGAGGCAATCCGGGCTTACTGTCTGCTTCACTGGATCAGTAGAGTCCAAGTTGCTTCCTTGTCCCTCGGAGATGGGTGAAAACTGGTCGTCGGCTTATCTGTTACTTGTCTTTTGTAAATGTCAACAAGTACAAAACTGGTCGTCAACTTGTCTGTCACTTGTCTTTTGTAAATGTCAACAAGTTTAGACATTGTTTAGACCAATCAGCATATCTTTCACTTGTCTTTTGTAAATGTCAACAAGTTTAGACATTGTTCGGACCAATAAGAATCTTGTCTTTTTTAAGTGTCAATAAGACCCCCTTCAAAGTTTTCGCAAGTCTGCAACGGCTCAGACTTCGAAATACTTTGAATTGCTTTGATCGGTGGTATGTGAAGTACGAATGTCGCCATGGTGGTTGAGTTCAGCTTCGCTTTTAATCCTTCTTTGGGATAGATTCGCCGAAGAATCGTGTACATTCGCGACTCTGGGTTGCTTCGCGTCTAGTAGCTTCGCGTCTGGGTAGCTCCGCGTCCGAGCTTCCCGGAACAAGTTCGCTTTGGAACATCTTCCCTTTCCCGAGGCCACAGCCTTCGGCCAGTTACGAGAAGGATCGCTCCTTATTCGAGGTTATAATAACCTCTTTTGCATTAATCGAGGGGAATTACTTCTCCTTTGTGTGTTTCCGAGGGAGAATATTCCCTTTTTTCAGGCTTAGTTAATGCCTTAATGAGGGAGATCATTTCTTCCTTGTACAGTTTCGAGGGAAACCGTTCCCTTTTTCAAGGCTCAATTAATGCCTTAAACGCGCTCGCGCTTCCATGCTTGAAACGGCAGCGCTCAGGCCATGAGGCCTATAAATAGGACACTTGAGGTCCTCTAAAGAGAAGCAGTTGATTGAGGCTAACCTGCACAAAAAATACGAGATTATAGAACTTAAAAAGAGAATGTGCAAGTGCTCAATACTTCCGCTATAGCAAGTGGCTATGCGGGTCGTGATCCACAAGGAGGGTTTGCGATGGAAGCTTTACAGGTTTTTATTGAAATCGTTAAGAAAACAAAACGATAGTTCTTCTCTGTTTTTAGTTAACAAAAGAAAAAGAAAGTTATGTTAAAGTTAAGAAGAAAGCGAGAGATGAGAAGGTGGACAAATCAGAAAACAAGAAAAACGACTATGTACAATGAAGTGGAAAGAAGAATGAAAACGATTTGAAAGAAGTGGTTGGTGATCTAAACTAAGAAAGAAAGAAAAGAAGTAAAGAAAAGTAAAGAGATACTTACCGAGGTTGAGTGATGACTTACTGGAAACCTTTTTGCAAGTTCTACCTTTTTGCTTCGGAGGCGTTCAACGCATAGATCATAAGCTCGAGCTCGGTCCCCGTGCACATTATATCGTCAAGCATATGAAGTACGAAGTGATGCGAGCTTGGAAGAGGAGAACGTCTTCATGAACTATCGCTGGCTCTCACGTAGCTTAGTTCTACTTGCTTTGGAATTCACTTGTACACTCAATCAAACACAACCAAGGTAAAGTAGAAGGAGGAAGAGGAAAGCAAAACAAAACGGAAAGTAAAGATACAAACATAAACAAATGTTACCTTTATTGCTTACTGAAACCATGAAAGAAAGGAGGAGGATACATCGTCGGTGTCACTCTCAACTTCAGCCTCTCTCTCTTACTTACATGAATCTTCTTCTACCCTAAGTTACATCCAAATTACATAACAAGAAAAGAAAAACCTAAACTACAAAGAATTAAAACTAGGCTAAATCCTAATCTGCCTTGACGTCCATTTTCAGTGCACAATATGGCCTTTTATAGGCATAAAACCCAACCACCAAGATCCCGGGGAGGTCGGGGGAGCAAACGCTCCCCCTAACTCCCCAAGATTGCCGCAAAAACGCGGCTATTGCCGCGTTTTTGCGGCAATCTTGTGGCCAGGTGGCCACATCAAGAGGGGGGTGCTCCTGGTTTGAAGTGGGGCTCGTATCTCCTGCTGGTTTTCTTGTTGCTTCTTCAACCGCTGACTGAATCGACTTTTGATTTTCTAGCTTCGATCCTCGATTCAAGGAGAGTTTTTCTCAACCCCTTGATATGCCAAGATATAGCCCAGATTTCTTCACTTCGAATTTATTCTGAATTAATTCAGAATAAAGTGGGCTTTTGGGCTTGTTCCTCCTTTCTTCCTTTAAGCACTTGGGCCTACATTTAGCAAAGAAAAAGACAACTTATTAATAGAATTTATTAGCTAACAAGTGTGGTAAAGTGACAACATAAATGCAATGTATGTGACAAATCACACCCCCACACTTATCTTTTGCTCGCCCTCGAGCAAAAACATTAGACTAACTCGAATCAATTATTAGACCACTTTCGCAGGTCACGCGATTGCACTGAGCATGTGCAACAAGCCGTTAAACCTCTAGGTTCCCCCTAGAGGACGAGTTTTGTCTCGTGAGGGTTTTCAGCGGATTGCACCCACAAAATCCATAAAGAAAGGAAAATAAATAGTTAGTATTTTCGAAAAGCATTTTGAAAGAGAAAAATATTTGAAATATGATTGTAAGATCTAAGCAATCTATAAGTTATAGGAAACCCGAATTTTTTTATTCTAAACTTAGTCTCTATTCAAAAAATTTGTTATCAATCAAAGTAAGGAGTCATTGTACTTCTCATCTAGTCTATTACTTTACCCTAAGTCATATGCACCTTGTGACTGTGAAAATTTTGACTAAGGGTTCATTGACTCTAACTCTTATGCCTTATTTATTTTATATATACTTTTTTTTTTTGTGGTATTATTCCTTAGTTCTATTAGGCTTTCTAATCTGCCCATGTAACGAGCCTCTAATCGATGACTCCCAAACCAAACGGTCTTAGGGCACCAGGTGAGAAGACACCCCTAGGACTTAAGGACTCGAGCAGACAAGGCCACAAAACTAAGGATTTTATTATATGAACCTCTTTTAGGCGTGAATACTTATGCTTTATTAGGCACAAATACCCAGCTTAATCAGAGTATCTAATTATCTTTCGCATAAATACTAAGGCTTGCTTAGGCCAAAGCACCTAGCTAATCAATAATTAGACTTATTCATTTTTTTATATATATATATTTTTTATAAGGCATAAGAATCTTTGTTTTTGAACCCTAAGTGTGTAAGTGTATGAAGTGTGCATATTTCATCCAGGTAAAGATCAAGACCAAATTACTTTGACAAATTATCTTCCTAACTCTAAAAATCAAACAAATAATCTTCTTTTGACCAAGTATAAGAAATCCTAATTTGGATTTTCCTATTCCTTAAAATTAACTTAATTTCTTACAAAAATATGTCAAAATATTGTTTCTATTTTTCAAAAAGTTTTTAAAAGTAAAGAAAAATGTCAATCTTTTTTATTTATTATTATTATTTTTTTTAAAAAAAAGAAAAGTTATGTTAGACCCTCCCCCACACCTATCTCATGCATTGTCCTCAATGTATGAATTAATGCATAGATGCATGAAAAAGAAGAAAGGGAAGGAAAAGGTTACCTTAAGGTGGTGGTTCCGGTGGTGGTCTGATTGGTCCACGAAACGTGGCCCAATCAACTTTTCTTGGGTCTCGGAGGAACCCACCAGCACTATCTTTAATATAACCCATTAAAAAGATATATCCATGAAGGATTTTTATTAAAAATTTAACCCCATCTAATTTCCAAATTCCATAATTGATTTCGGAGTCAAATTTGTCAACCGCCTCGTCCCAGAATGGAGTATGAAATGATAGAACAGTTGACTTGGACTCAGGAAGGACAGGAACTAATACCGACTCAGGAAGGTGACTTAAGTCAAGTAAAGGTTCAGGAGTCGAAATAGGTTCAGAAATTGGGTCCAAGTCAAGAAATTGAAACTCCAGTCCACATGCATTTTCTAACAATGGAATGTGACTTAATGTGGGTGATCCAGTTCATGAATGATAGGTGGAGGAATCAAAACTGACTCTAAAACATTACTCAAGTTTGGTAACACAACAGGAGTCAAGATTGATTCAGAAAGTTGAACTGGATCACAGATATGAGAATCTAGGTCACATATCTCATTGACTTCAATATCAAAAAATTGAGAACTTGCCAATTTGTCAATAGGATCTTCAAGAGTATATAATTGGTCAAGTTCAATATGATCCTCACAGATGGGTGATTCAATTTCATTATGGATTGGTACAGGATCCAATGTTGACTCGGGGAAAAGATCGAAATCAGGTGAAGATACCGGAGTCATTATTGAATCAGGAAGAAGCATTGAATCACTAAGTTGGGGTTCAAGATCATATTCATTCTCAAGTTCTATTTCATGAAAGGAATAACTTGCCAAACTGTCAATATCTTTTTCAAAATTTGGAGTTTGGGTAAGTTCAAATGGTTGTTCTGAAATAGAATCTTGATTTCCAAAACAACATGACTCTTTGGCTCTAACAGAATGGTAAATGACATCAGGACGGTGGGAACGTAGAGATTCGACCATCATATCTATGTCACGATTTCTAGCATTTTGAGCATGAGTCATGGCTTCTAGCATCTTTTCATAATTGATGGGTTCATTGTTTTGATGAAAAGATGAAGAGTTGTCTTGGAAGTGGTATTGAAATTGTGAGTCCATCAGATTTTGGGATTTGTGTTTGGACTCACGCATACTCCGTTCCAAATTGATGGTTTCCTATTTTGGACGGGTGGAACTGAGTATGAATCTTGAACATAATGTGGACTGGGTGGAGAAGGAGGGCAAGGTGGTTGGAAATTATGCTCGGGGGAGTTGAATCCCCACTGACTCGGTGAAGAGTTGAAATCATTATAGAAATTATAGTTATTAGATGGGGGGTATGGGTCATATTGATTCGGATAAGACCAATCCGGCACACTAGGTTGGTTAAAGTCATGATATGCCGGGTTGGTAATATCCGAAAAAGAGTTTGATGTGTAATATGGATTATTATTATAGTTGAAAAAATTATTATTATAAGCCATATCACACAATGGAATACAAACAAAAAGAAAGAAAAACAAACAAATAAAACAAACAAGAAAAAAAAAATTCTAACCTAAGTTAGGGTAGACCTAGACCTAGACGACTCCTAACTGGTTAGACTGTCCACGGGAGGTCTAATGTAGACTTTAACCACAAGCTAATCAGCCAGGTCAGGGCAAGGTTGGTGGGAGGTTTTCCGTCAAAGACGTTCCTTAATTAAATAACCACCAACCTTCGGGCTTTCGGCCCTCAATCCCTTTCCTAGACACTGATTTTGCAGGAGTTAGATTCCAACATTTTTCCCCTTAGGATAATCTCCTAATTGAGTCTGAGATGTCCCTAGGGCCAACGTCTACTCGATTTTAGGTTAGGCTTGGGTTAGTGAGTGCTTGGATTCTGATTTTTGGGCTAAGGAAGGGTGATTAAATCCCCACCTTATCTTGTTATGGGTTAGTGCCCTTAAGATGATTTTGTGCAAGGTGTGCAAGATAAAGAAAGTAACATTCAAAAGCAAATATCACCCAAGAATGTTTCCTATGCTATATGCTATGCTTACATACCTTGTCTCCAGCACTCTTCAACAGTAAAAAAAAATAAATGAATTGAAAAGAACGCGTGCCTAAAATGCAAACGTCTAATCAATTTTTAACTTTTGCAACAAACTTTTTACTGTTGATTATTAGCAGGTTTTTGTGATGGCATATAAGAAATAAATAATTGCAGAAAACTATAATTTGCAAAGCTAGCAGCCCTGCAAAAATCTGTAGTAGTCAACTCGTCCTTGCCGCGGATCCGCGGCTTTTGCCGTGGAAATGCGGCAATTCAGAGGGCCCTTGGTCTCTGCTTTCTATAGCAAAGGCCCAAGGCCACTTATATATTACTGCAACCTTAAATTTTAGCTTTGCTTGCCCTGAACCTGCAACAGAGAAGAAAATTCGTTTAGTTCTAAAAAAAAAATTCAGATTTCAAAAAAAAAAAAAAAATTTCAGATTTCAAAAAAAAACATGTTACCCTCCCGGCAACGGCGCCAAAATTTGATTGAGGCTAACCTGCACAAAAAATACGAGATTATAGAACTTAAAAGAGAATGTGCAAGTGCTCAATACTTCCGCTATAGCAAGTGGCTATGCGGGTCGTGATCCACAAGGAGGGTTTGCGATGGAAGCTTTACAGGTTTTTTTTATTGAAATCGTTAAGAAAACAAAACGATAGTTCTTCTCTGTTTTTAAGTTAACAAAAAGAAAAAGAAAGTTATGTTAAAGTTAAGAAGAAAGCGAGAGATGAAGAAGGTGGACAAATCAGAAAACAAGAAAAACGACTATGTACAATGAAGTGGAAAGAAGAATGAAAACGATTTGAAAGAAGTGGTTGGTGATCTAAACTAAGAAAGAAAAGAAAAGAAGTAAAGAAAAGTAAAGAGATACTTACCGAGGTTGAGTGATGACTTACTTGGAAACCTTTTTGCAAGTTCTACCTTTTTGCTTCGGAGGCGTTCAACGCATAGATCATAAGCTCGAGCTCGGTCCCCGTGCACATTATATCGTCAAGCATATGAAGTACGAAGTGATGCGAGCTTGGAAGAGGAGAACGTCTTCATGAACTATCGCTGGCTCTCACGTAGCTTAGTTCTACTTGCTTTGGAATTCACTTGTACACTCAATCAAACACAACCAAGGTAAAGTAGAAGGAGGAAGAGGAAAGCAAAACAAAACGGAAAGTAAAGATACAAACATAAACAAATGTTACCTTTATTGCTTACTGAAACCATGAAAGAAAGGAGGAGGATACATCGTCGGTGTCACTCTCAACTTCAGCCTCTCTCTCTTACTTACATGAATCTTCTTCTACCCTAAGTTACATCCAAATTACATAACAAGAAAAGAAAAACCTAAACTACAAAGAATTAAAACTAGGCTAAATCCTAATCTGCCTTGACGTCCATTTTCAGTGCACAATATGGCCTTTTATAGGCATAAAACCCAACCACCAAGATCCCGGGGAGGTCGGGGGAGCAAACGCTCCCCCTAACTCCCCAAGATTGCCATAAAAACGCGACTATTGCCGCGTTTTTGCGGCAATCTTGTGGCCAGGTGGCCACATCAAGAGGGGGGTGGCTCCTGGTTTGAAGTGGGGCTCGTATCTCCTGCTGGTTTTCTTGTTGCTTCTTCAACTGCTGACTGAATCGACTTTTGATTTTCTAGCTTCGATTCCTCGATTCAAGGAGAGTTTTTCTCAACCCCTTGATATGCCAAGATATAGCCCAGATTTCTTCACTTCGAATTTATTCTGAATTAATTCAGAATAAAGTGGGCTTTTGGGCTTGTTCCTCCTTTCTTCCTTTAAGCACTTGGGCCTACATTTAGCAAAGAAAAAGACAACTTATTAATAGAATTTATTAGCTAACAAGTGTGGTAAAGTGACAACATAAATGCAATGTATGTGACAAATCAGCAGTCTGCTTTTCTCTTCTCTTCTCTTGGTTGAGAGAGATACTCAGATCTCTGAACTAGTGGGGATGCCTACGCTGGTTATTACCTGGCCAAGGACCGGTAAGTCTCGGTCATCCAAAGACTTTACCAATGAACTTTAGGGAGTTTATCTCCCTTAACTTAGCCTTAATAGCTACCTCAGGGATTGATTTCCCTTACGTCTGACTGATTTGCAGAGAAGGGCTTCAGCCCAGCTTCCCAGCGAAGCTATCATTTTCACTTGATCAAAGAAAGATCATTGCATGCTTTCCTATTAAGTTCGCCACATAGGCAAGAATTGGGACTTAGTCTCTTCAAGGTTGAACCAGTCTTGCCATATAGGTGGGGTCAAGACTGCGTCCCTCTGGATCAGTCTGGCTTAGCCATATCGGCGAGGCTAGGACTTGGCTTATGCTGAGCTAGCCCATCATCTCTGTGCAAGCGAGGCTATCCTCTGCTTAACTGAGTCTGAAATCCATTCTGCATCTGAATCGGATGTAAATTGCTTCGCCCCAAAGAATTTGACTTAGCATTTCCTTTGACTTACTGCAACTTGTTTCAGTTTGCATTGCAGTGAGCTATGTTCGCCAATCTTTTGACTTGATGAAAGAGATCAAGAAGTTGCCTCTTGCTTTTCCAGTTGAAACTTTAATCTTAAGCAGGAGGAACAAACTGGAGCAGCCGATGTGCGTTCCAGAGGAGGTTGGCAGTCGCTTATCCGAGATGATCCACTTCGAGGCGAGGCTGGTAGCCGCTTATCCGAGATGATCCACTTCAGGAAAGCGGACGTCACCAGTAAGGTCGCGGATCCTCCCATTGCCAATTTTCATCAAAGAACATCCAACCTGCTGGTGGCAATCAGTCCTTTGCCAATTTTAATTACGGAAGGCTCAACTTCCTGGTGGCACAATCTGTCCTGGTGGTACCATCTGTTCTTGTGCGAAGGATTACAGCCTTGTGCAGGAGGAAGGCCTTTCGTGTCCAGTTGGTTTCGCTTGAAAGTAGATAAGACCACTTGTATGCCTTTTAGCAAATGATTCTGTTGTATGAAACACAACCTGATGTAGTAGTATCAATGTACCTTTCCTTTTAAATCAATAAAAGTTCAGTTTTTGCTCATCTGATTTGCTATGCCTTCTCTTTTGAATTGAGAACACTTGAATTGGTCCGGCGGAGCTAGACTTCATGCGAAGTTAAAGATAGAATCCTTTCTGAATCAGGAACGAGCTTCCAGCGAGACTAACATTTCCGCGAAGTTCGGACTGTGCTTTTGGCGGAGCTAAGGCAAGCTTTTCGGCAAAGTTAATGGTACATCGCGCGAAGTCAACACTTGACTTGTGGTGAAGTTAGCCCTTAGTGGGGATGAATCAGTGCTTCTCGGAAAGGCGCTTTAGGTGCCGTTTCAAATTAATTTGAAACGACAGCCTGTGCTCTTATCGAGGCGTCGTTTCAGGCGATCATCAGCCTATAAAAGCCCCATCAGGCTGAGAGAGAAGACATTACTTCTCTCTAAATTTTTTAGAGTACTTCACTCTTCTCTTCTTCTTCTTCTTCATTGTTCAAGAATTTAAGAACTTCCACTGTTCTTCAATGGCTCCCAAGAGACGAGCGGGAAAAGAAGTGACAACTTCTGCAGCGGAGGGTCCTTCTCCTCCTCCGGTCATCGAACGACCAATCGTCGGTAGGGATCTTTCCCTTTCGATTAGAGACTGCTATCTCTCTCTTAAAGCCAGTTTCTGGCTATCTTTGGATGAACCCAAAAATGATCAATTATGATCTATTATTCTTAGGGAATTCAATTCCCTGAATTTCCCTCACTTTCTTGATCAGGAATCCAAGAACTAAAGAGTTCTTCTTCAAGCTTCCAGGCGAAGCTATCCCTTAGGCGGTTTACATCCTGTTGAATAACAGGATGCGAGGCTGTCCTTTGAAATTTGACAGAAAAGGACCTTAATGCCCCTAAAATGATCTTTAGACCATAATATCCTTCTGATGAAGTTAGCCCTTAGGGCTGTGTCGCATTCTGTTGTGCTAAGCTTCTAGAGCGAAGCTAACACTTAGATATTTTCCTGTATCCTGCCTTTACGTGAGGTGTAGAGTTACACTGCAGCTGCGAAGCTAAGCTTTGGGGCGAAGCTATCACTAGGCCAGCTTCGCTCGGAGAGCGAGGCTTTGCCTTAACAAAAATTGCATTTTTGTTTTAGCCTCTGATGAACTAATCAGTTTTTTTTCTTGCAGTGCACTACACTCCTGGTCCTTTGAATAGTCTATTTGGCATGGCCATGGGGTTAGATGGCAATGTTAGCCTGCAGTTACAAGGACAGGCTTCTCTCTTCAGCGAGCGGAGCTCTCCTGCTCGGGACACGCTTATTTATGGTGGGGACCAGCGCACCATGAGGAGCATTTTGACTACTGCTCCTCTTGAAGATTCTGACCGAAGAATCTATCGTAAGCCCGGCTTCATATTTGGAGACGCGGCGCCAGACCATGATCGCCAGCTGCTGGGCGGAGAGGGGCAATGGATTTTTCAAATAGATGGCAAGAAGTTCTATCTTCCGTCAAGCAAGCGGCACTTTCCTCTGTCCTTCTTCCAATGCGTGACGAGGGCTCAGAAGATGCCGTGGCAAGTGAGTCGGAGTACCGAATCCGTCCACGTAGGGAAATTGATGCTTCATTCTCCTGGTTATGCAAGAGCAGGGCCTCCTCGTTGCATAATGGACCTACACCCTGGGAATGTACTGCGAGAGATCCCAGTGGGAGAAAATCCTGCAGTGGCACAGACTTTTGGCAATCAATTCTTTAAAGTTTATGGGAACTACCCGGCCACTGATTTCAGAACTCCAGGCTAGATTCACCCTCCGAAGGCATTGTGGAGGGATTTGACTTTATATGTCCTTGCTCATTTCGAGGAGGATCTGGAGAGGCTGAACCTTTATGAGGTCGTCAGAGCGACCTGCTACGGCATTCAAATGAGCGTAGCGTGCTTCTACGCCATCTTCGAGTTATACTGCCGGCTACAGGGACCTTCTTCACCCCTGTTGGCGAACTGGGCGTGGCTGAGCATGAGATATGGGAAGTCTCTGCTCTGCCCTTGGGATCCTTCTCATATGAAGAATACTTCCCGTGCGAGGCGGAATTGGCTCTTCTGGAGAAGCAGGAGCCCGCCTTATTTGAGACCTACTAGGAGTTGATGTGCCATTTGTACATTTGCTCCAGCATGCATGGAAACAGTAAGGGAACTTCATGCAGCTTGAAGAGCTGGGGAGATTATTTGTTCCCCGATATGAAAAACACTCCTGAAGCGGTTCATTGCTGAGTTGCTGACGAAGACATCTTTAGCCGGATGTACAAGCATTCTCAAGGGGATCTAATTGTAGGAGAAGATAACGGCCCTTATGAGAAAGGTGATATCCTTCGGAGTTTCCATCACCAGGCTCGTCGGCCGATGTCCCGAAAGGCACTGCTGGCTGGTTTCTTGACGGTCTGGCTGAAGACGTGTGTGGTGCCGTCTTCTTCGGGCGATGTCATTCATCCGACTGTCTTGTTGCCCGCCGTTCATTTAGTCCATGGTCGTTCTCTGGGACTTCTTCGGCCATGGTGTGCTGTATTCAGAGAGGCCTTCGCGTACTGATGGAGGCTTTCTGTAGGCCGCCAACGATGAAGTGTGGAAAGGGGTCTATCATACACTTATTTGATGGCGTGGTTCGCCCTGCACTGTCCCTCCTTAATTGAAGCTGGAGAGGACCCCCAGAAGGTGTTCGAACGGTGCTTCTCCACCGATTCGAAGGATGTTCATGGCAGAAGACTTACGTGGCTGAGGCCCGTAAATTGCTGCGCCGCTATGACGTCTATAGCCTTTTCTGCTGCTTTCCGTACATTCGGGATGCGGGCTATGGTGAAGAGTTTAAGGACGTGGGGGAAGGGCAAACGTCGTTGAGCCGGGGAGTTTTTGAGTGGCTGGTCAGCATTCGGCCCTCACATTTATTGTATAGAAGCGGGGACACCTGCTACTTGGAGCCTTACGTTCCAAGTCGGTTCGCCCGTCAGTTTGGTTATGACCAACTGTACGTGGGCAACCCAAACAGCAATCTGGTTTTCATGGGAAGCCTCATTGATGGAGCCTGTGCCTGGCGGTTCTTTATCACAGGCTGTATCGAGGCGCGGCTGTGCACGCCGCTGAGGACTCCTAACCTTCTAACGACCCTGGGCTTCTGCCAGTGGTATGCAACTTCTAACTCCACCCCCTTGGATTCTCTGTTAATTCTTCGGGTGTGAAGTTAATTTCTCAGCGGCTAAAGTGGAAGGTCTCTGAGAAAAATGAGGGTAAGAGAGTTCGCGTCCCGGGCATAAAGGAATTTGTTGCTGTCGATGACAGCGAAGCCTCGGACGCAGGAAGTCCTCGCTTTGAAGCGGAGACAGGTGCTAAGGCTCCAGCAGCTGCTTCTGGCGTGGTGGGGACATCCTCGATAGAACATGCCGATGTAGAAGAAGCGGAGGAAGAGGATCCTGACGTCCACTTCAAAAGAAAGCGGGAGGGTGGATCTCGTAGGAAGCAGTTGGTGAAGAAGCCCCGGTGTCACGCTCCTACAGTTGTTGTAGAGGGCGAACCATCTGCAGCGATTCCTCCTCCTCCCCTTTAGTAGTTGAATCGTCGGTTCCCGAACCGACTACTGGCAAAGTTGCTCCGGACCCGGGTAAGGTCAGCTTCGTCTTTGTAATATACTTTTTATGTGTTCCGGACAGCTTATTATTTGCTTTGTGATGTAGGAACTGAGGCGGTGAGAAGCCCGAGAGCTGACACTGTTGGAGAACAAGGGGAACATTATGATCCCTTGTTTACTTATAAAGAGGGCGATAAGGCTGGATATTTTGCCATCTCAAAAGGGTCCGGAGACGGTGCAGCTGGCGTCGGTCCTTCGGGCGCTGGGACTTCGAAAGGAAGTTCTGAAGCTTCTAGTTCCTTTGGGTGGACCACGGAGGTTTCAGCAAGCGAAGGCGGGCCGGCCATTCGTGTTGACTCCGCCAAGGATTTTCTGATGGAGCCCGTAGAGACTGACGTAGTCGCCAAGACGATTGAGGTGACATTATCTTTTGGTACGATTTTGACCTTCTGACTCTTGTCATTTGTTATGCCCTGCCTAAGCAAAGTCTTGTTGCAGGTATTCCGCCTTTGGGTGCGCCGACTTCAAGAGAGCCCACCCGTCTTTCTGAGGGAACCAGGGGTGAAGCAAGTGCTTCGACCGCAGCGGATGCTGCTGAGTTGGATGCCTTGTATGGTGACCTGCCCTCTTATCAGCCTGAACCAGCCGAAGGAACAGAGATTGAGGGGACCGTAGTCACGGAGGCAACCTCACTTCCAACTATATCGAGTGAGGTACCTTTAATCTCACTGGCGCCATCTATCTTGCCAGGTGCGGAGCTGAGGGTGATTACAAGTCCTACTTCCCCGACACTGGTGGTTGAGCCCGTTCACCCGGAAGTAGTCACTAGTCCGACCTCGGTCGTGGCTAGTGTACTGATTTCGATGAAGACTCCTCCGAGATCACCGACGATCTCTCATGTTGCTACAGCCAGTGCTTCTATCGTTCCTTCCACGGTGGTGTCGATAAAGCCGGTGGAATCTTCAGAGGCTGCCCGTCTGCCAGGAGTGATTGAGGTCGAGATGAATTTCTGGCTGAATTAGTTGATGGCTTTTATAAGAACTTGAGGCAATCCATCGCTTTGATTTTGAAAGGCTCGACTACTTCATTTTCTGTTCTAAAGGTGGTCTTCTCCCGAAACATCGAGAGTATTCGAGACTTCGGAGGGGACGACCAGGCCACTACATTGGAACTTCTGGTAGACCAACTTGAGAGGGATGTAGAGGAATGGGGCCGTCTCATCCATTCAGACCTGGAGTCTTCGATTAATGAGCAGCTTACGCACCTTGTCGCTCAAATGCATGAAGCCCATCTTGCTTCTCAGGAAGCCGCTAA
The DNA here is from genome assembly GCA_038442645.1 of Agave tequilana. Taxonomy (NCBI): domain Eukaryota; kingdom Viridiplantae; phylum Streptophyta; class Magnoliopsida; order Asparagales; family Asparagaceae; genus Agave; species Agave tequilana. The sequence goes on from JAVJIF010030877.1 coordinate 274,254, forward strand.
GGCCATTTCTTCAGACTTGAAATCCTTGGAGACGAGGAAGGTCGAGCTCGGGGACGCCATAGATGCGTCTAGCAGCGCTCTTCTTGACGCCGAAGATAAAATTGAAAAGGCCAAGGAGATGATCAGGAAGGCAAATCTTCTTTTATCCGAGATTGAACCAGTACGTCTTGGAGAGTCTGCGTGGCTTGAGCAGCTTAAGGCTCAGAGTGACGAACTCTCGCGGTAGGAGTTAGCTCAGAGGGCAACCTTGGTTGAAGTTGAAGCTCGCTTGGCCCAGACAGCGAGCTTTAATGAGGCTGAGCTGAGGTCGCAGGCTCTTGTCAGGGCTGCTGATGATAGGAAGACAAGGCTGACCATTCTTGAAGGACGGATCAAATCTTATGATGCACCCCTATAGCTTGTAATATATGTGCCTTCATGTATCGCTTCTTTTTGGAATTAATAAAAGTAATTTTATTTTGACCTTTCTGTCGTGTTTCCAACTTGTTTATTTTCTGAATTGTTGCTTCCAAGTTGTATTTCAGCCTTCTGAGGAAACAGTCCTTACTTGTACTTAATGATGAAACTTGGCTACCTGCCGGTTCAGAGGTCGCAATGACATAACCGATTGAGACGCCACCAAGTTCAAGGTAGTCCTTGTCGGACTGAAAGGTGAGACCTGGATATCTGCTGGTTCAGAGGTCGCAATGACATAACCGATTGAGAAGTCACCAAGCTCAAAGTAGTCCTTGTCGGACTGAAAGGTGAGACTTGGTTATCTACCGGTTCAGAGGTCGCAATGACATAACCGATTGAGAAGTCACCAAGCTCAAGTTAGTCCTTGTCAGACTGAAAGGGTGATACTTATCTTCTGTAAATGTCAACAAGTATCGAGACCTGTCTTTTGTAAATGTCAACAGGCTCAAAATTGAGACTTGTCTTTTGTAAATGTCAACAAGCTCGAAATTGAGACTTGGCTGTCTGCCGGTTCAGACGTCGCAATAACATAACCGGTTGAGAAGCCACCAAGCCCAAGGTAGTCCTTGTCGGACTGAAAGGGTGATACTTGTCTTTTGTAAATGTCAACAAGCTCAAAATTGAGACTTGTCGTTTGTAAATGTCAAGAAGCTCGAAATTGAGACTTGGCTGTCTGCCGGTTCAGAGGTCGCAATGACATAACCGATTGAGACGCCACCAAGCTCAAGGTAATCACTGTCATAGGTTTAATGTTAACGTAACAACGAAATGGATGGAGAGATCTTTGTATGTGGTCTTACTATTCCATGGATGAGAATTGGTAAGTGATTTTGGAGGGGGAATCAAATGGGAACAGGTCCCTTAGGATTTTTAGCAAATCCTCAGCTGTCAACGGGTTTGATATGCCTTTACCAACTACCGTTTCAGTCAGGCTAGCCATGCTTTTTCCCTCAGCATGATGAGTTGTCGAGGACTCATGTGGGCTTAAAGGCCAACAATTTCCTCTATCCTTAATCGTTAAGGATATTGGATCATCTGGTTAAAGGCCATGTCTTGATCAGAAGTGTGGTGTTAACTTGATCATAAGAAGGGTCCTTAATCAAGGATAATACTTCTTTAAGAATTTGCCATTGATCGGCATCATGAGTAAATCGCCATCTGAAGTCATAAGGCGATATGCTCCGTTCGAATAGACTGTTTCTATTACAAACGGTCCTTCCCATTTAGGCTGAAATTTGCCTTTGGTCTTATGCGTCATAATCATTGGTCGTCTGACGGCTAAAACCAAATCTCCTTTCTGAAAGATTCTTTGTTTGACCTTCTTATTGAAGGCTTTTGAGATTCGAGCTTGATACAGCTCGATGTGTCGCTGAGCTTGTAGTCGCATCTCATCTAGGGCTTCGAGCTCTTGAAGATGCAACCGATCATTATCTTCTGATGTGATTTTAGTCGTTAAAGCGACTCGCAACGACGGCATTTGGATTTCCAACGGGATGACTGCTTCGCACCCGTACACCAGAGAAAAAGGCGTATTGCCTGTCGGGGTCCGAACCGTGGTTCGGTAGGCCCAAAGACATTCACCAAGCTTTTCGTCCCAATCTCGCTTATTCGAGGAGACGAACTTCTTAAGTAACTTGATGATCGTTTTGTTGAATGCTTCCGCCAAGCCATTAGCGGCGGAATTATAGGCAGTCGAAGCCACATTCTGAATTCGGTATTTATCGCAAAACCGATAGAATACCTGGCTTATGAATTGGGGACCATTATCATGGATGATCCGCCTAGGGACACCAAATCGATGGATGACATGGTGTTTGATGAAATTAACCACATTAGAGGTTTTGACTTCAACCAGTGATATAGCTTCTGCCCACTTTGAGAAGTAATCGGTCATTGCCAAGATAAACCGGTGACCTCTTGTCAAAGAGGGCTGATTGGCCCTACGACATCGATTCCCATGCTTTGAATGGCCATGAAGCGACAGTTGGGTGGAGCAACTCGGGGGCTAGCGTATGAAATCCGCATGAATTTGGCATGCTTTGCACCTCCGCGCGTACTGGATGGCATCGGCTATCATGGTTGGCCAATAGTATCCAAGCCTATGCAATCTGTCTTTGAGTTTTGGACCTGGCTGATGAGCTCCGTAAATGCCGTCATGAACAGCCTAGCCATGATGGCGTCATTGTCTATAATGTTACCGGTCTGAGATCGAAAATAGTAGATGTGCTGATTCGGTGAGCTCTTACCGTCATACGTATGCAACGTTGGTGGTTTGAACTTCTGTGGGTATGGCACTGAATCCCACTCCAGTGGGTAAGGACGGACTGCCCCTACTTTCTTTAATTCATCCCTCTGAGCTAGGGATGCAATTTGAGCTTGGAGGCCCTTAAGGACTTCAGCGTCTAAAGAAGAACCCTCCTTAGATTTCTCCGTCTTTGGCTGGTCATTGCTAAAATGTTCCTCCTCGTCGTGATTGCTCCCGGCATCATTGTTATTCCAGTTACAGAGGAGTTGAGCGAGCATCTGTTGAATGTTGTCCAGAGCCTCTTGCTGGGTTTTGAAAGTTTGCTCCTGAGCTTCCAAACGCTGACGAAGGTCGTCGTTAGCATTATCAGCCATATTGACTGATGCTCTGTCTGTTCGCACTGAGCTGACTGTTGCCGAAGAAGCATACCCGCTATCTTTATCTTCTTCATCAGATGACTGGACTGATCTTCTCCTTGGTTCTGGCGAGGCTACTGCAGTCGAGGAAGAAGGCAGTTCATAACTGTAGGGTATCGCCACCCTAGATCTGGTGTTTCGGAAAACACCCTCTTCATGGACCAAGACTTCGCCAAAGCCTGGGCTATAATCTGGATCTGGGGAGCTGTAGAGAGTGTCGTCGAACGGTTGTCTTCCCCTGCGCAGCTCTCGTCCTCTTCCGGTCATGTTGACGGATGCAGAGGGTAGATCTCGCGAGACGCTCTTTTATGATGTTTCACTGGGGCCTGCACCGATAGTCGATCAAACACTGATCGTCGGCCTGGAGAAGTGGCGAGGATTGGTCCCAGCTGGCAATGGACTGAGTAGAGTGTCACCAGCTGACATCCCACTTGTTGACAACAGGAGGAAGAAGTTTGGAAAGATTCCGACTTCCGTTTGCTTGTCAAGAATTCTCGCAAATCAGACCCGCTTGGGCCTGAACAACCCAGCGCAGAGGCTCTTTTGGATCGTGCGTAGGACGATGTTCTGCTCCTTTTATCCCCGCAGAGGGGATTAGCACTGAATAGTGCTTCACTTCTAACTTCGCGGCTAAGAATCTTGGGAGTGCCCTTGGACGCTGAAGCTACATAAGCAACGTTGTCAACACTTAGGGAACTTCCCTTAACTCCGCCACAAAGTCGCGAACTTAGCGCTTGACGAACCGGAGGGCGGAGCACACTGTGGTGCTTTATCCTCTATGCTGCTGCGAAGGCGATTAACCTTAGATAGTGCCTTGGTTTTAGCTTCGCGGCTATGAACCTCGCGCGTAAGCTGTGGTACAATAGCTTCGCTCATAAGAACGAGGCTGGCGCGAGTTGTTGCTCTTGAGTTGGGCGAAGGTATGGTTGTCGCTGTAACTTCGCGGCTAGCAGCCTTGTTGGAGCAGGCAGGCATCTTGCCTTTTTCTTCGCGAGAGAGACGCGGTTCTGGCGTAGCTACGCTTGAGGCTTTGTCCAGAGCCTTCTGTTTTAGCCTCCACATCTGCTTTGGCAGAGGATACTTAGGTTCGCAAGGAACCTGACAAGCCACACGCGAGGCTGAAGGGTGTTGGCAGAATTCTACCTCTTGCTTCTGTTCTGAAACCTTGGTCATGGAGACCTTTCTATGCTTCCGTGCATGAAGCATTAGACCACCCCCAGAGAGGACTTCTTCAAATTTTTCCTGGTCGAAGTGGACAACCAGGTTCTCTAAAGTGTTGGATTTGGACTGCGGGCGTGCTTCCTTGTTGCGCCAGAGAACCGCAGTAGGCTCACAGAGAGCCTTATCTGTCTCCGCAGAGACTTGTCTTAAAGATTTATCCAAAGAGGCTCTGGCTGCATCGGCTTTCCCAAATTTGGAGATAGACCCGAAGGTCTGTTTGTCGCATTGCGACACTTGATACTCAGCAGCGGAGAAATCCATCCCCAGCAGAGTCGCCATCTTGTTTTCCATTGATTTGCAAAGGGGAAAACTTACAAAAAGGGTCGAGGAGCTAAATTACAAGTAACACAAAAGATTACAAATAGATCTCCTCGGAGATTCTGGAGAAGTGTGCCGATAGGAGTCTGGTCAGCGTGCGACCACTTTGTCCCTTTGACGATGCGAGCGATGAGATTCTCTTCTCGCCTGGTTCGGGGAATCAGAGAATAGAAGGCTGGTAGAACCCTCTTGTTACTTTTCAAAACCGCCTTATCTTAGGAATTCCTTCTCGCCTGGTTCCGGAGATTCCTTGAGAAGAAGGGAGGTATTATCAGCACCCTGATTAGAGAAGCAGCTCTCTAAAAGTCTCTGAATTCAAGAGAATAGATTTTTGTTTGTACGCGCGGTGCGTCCTCTCGAGAAGTCGTGAAGAAGTCCTTGCGTGTGTGGAGCTCTCTTCTTCTGGAGTCCTTTCGCGTTGTTCTCTCTCCTTGTGCCCCTGGTAGGCTATTTATAGGGAGAGCAAGGGTATAATCGTCCCTTGAAAATATAGAAACAGATTGAATCAAATCTGTTTAAATCTGGAAAGTAGCCTTGCTGCGAGGCTAGGATCGGCTTCTGCGAAGCTAGAAGTGGTAGGTCGGTTGATCCCCTTGATCTATTTTGATCCTTTCCATATCGTTGGAGAATTTCCCCTGATCCTCTTACTCGTTTTAAAAGAGTCAAGAGATTACTGCAATCAACTGCCAAATTTGATCCCAGATCTGATCTTGATTAGATTTGGTCTTGATTCGATCAGATTTGATCTCATCCTGAGATTTAAATGGTCAATAGGTTGACCATAGCAGACCTGCAGCGGTGCTGCCCGCATTGAGCTCACAGCGGAGCTGGATGGCGCATGTGACGAAGTCGGAGGATAGCCCTTCGACGGAGCTAGATATCGTCTATGGCGAAGTTAGAAGACAGCTTTTCAGCGGAGCTAGATGTCGTCTGTGGCGAAGTTACCGAATATCCTTCTGGGCGGTTGCGTGTGGCTTCAAGCGAAGTTAACTCTCTGCGGAGTTAGCTGAGCCCTTCCGGCAAAGCTATGAGTTAGCTTCCTGATGGAGCTGTGAATGGCTTCAAGGCGAAGTTAGGTGATCTTAGCCTCTCAAGCGAGGCTATCCCTTTGGGCTCATGCGATGCTAAGTGCTAGCATCTTGACCTGCTGAGGTCTGTTTAGAGGCAATCCGGGCTTACTGTTTGCTTCACTGGATCAGTAGAGTCCAAGTTGCTTCCTTGTCCCTCGGAGATGGGTGGAAACTGGTCGTCGGCTTATCTGTTACTTGTCTTTTGTAAATGTCAACAAGTACAGAACTGGTCGTCAACTTGTTTGTCACTTGTCTTTTGTAAATGTCAACAAGTTTAGACACTGTTCAGACCAATCAGCATATCTTTCATTTGTCTTATGTAAATTTCAATAAGTTTAGACATTGTTCAAACCAATAAGAATCTTGTCTTTTTTTAAGTGTCAACACTCCCCTAATTCCCTTATTACTTCACTATATTTACAAACCTACCCCTTTTCATTTTAACTCCTATTTTCTTTTTAAAAACACCTTATTTTCTCTCTCTTCTCCCTACAACTTTCTCTCTCCTCTCTCTCTCCTCTCTCTTTCCCTCTCTAATATTTATATAAATATTTATAATTATATATATTTTAATATACAACTACGGGCTAGTGGATTTCTCGTGCGGATCGTCGATTTCCCGGATTTTTAACCGGTATTTCACCCCAGTTTCAGGCGAGTACTTATTACTAATTTAAAATAATTACCCTTGTATTTATAACATGATATTGACATATGGATATTTTAATATGCCTAACACTTGCTATTGTAATTTTTAGTACATGACCCCATGCTATATTTAATACCGATAATTGCCATGCTATATTTGACACCGATAATTGCCATGCTATATTTGACACCGATAATTTCCATGCTATATTTGACACCGATAATTGCCATGCTATATTTAATACCGATATTTACCATGCTACACTTGACCCGTGACATCTGACACCGGCACTCAGTATTTACACCGGTACTCGGTATTTACACCGGTACTCAGTATTTACACCGGCACTTGGCATGTTACACTTGATATATGATTTATGACACCAGCACTCGGTATTTACACCGGTACTGTTGGCCCAATGGCCTTCCACTCTAGTTTTGATGATGATCAACACTCATGTAGTTATGTTTACTAATATTCTTGTGTTTCTAAGTTTCAGATCATTAACAGGATATTAGGTTGGTGATTAGCTTCAACAAGATGATTAGAAGCTATTCATGATGATTCCGGTGCCAAAGCTTAAAGATCATACCTTTGCACTTGGAGAATCACGGAGTTTGGACCGAATCTACTTGAAGATGAAGATCGTCAAGAAGACTTAGGTATCTGGTTTAGAGTTTGTATTTTAGATCCATATTTGTAAAGCTTAGTTTAGTTGATATGCTCAAGTGCACAAAACACACACGTTTCATGATTTGGTTTTTGGTTTTCATGAATAATAGATCAAAACAAGTTTACCTTATACCTATGTATATTAGATATGTTCTAGATATACATACATGCTTTAAACTTGCTAGACAAACTTATTTTGACTATCCTATTCATGTTTTGGAAAATTCTAGTTTGATAAAATACAAGTTTTGTTTTTGATAAAATTGGCAAGACACAAAAATGAATTGATATGATTGATATATGTCTTGAAATTTTTATAACAAGTTTTAGAAAAACATATTTCTAGAAAAACAGTTTTTATTGTGATTAAAACTATTTTTTAGATTTACTGTGAATTTATGGGATTTTATTGAGTGAAAAGACCTATTTTCAAATCCCGTATCTGTGCAGATCTGCACTGTGCCTGCCAGGCCAGTTCGGTCGACCGGACCGGTCGACCGCACCAAGTGGCCGGTCGACCGGGTCGGTCGACCGATGTGCACAGACGTGCACGCTGGCTACACATTGTAGTCGGTCGACCGGACCGGTCGACCGAGTTGAGAGTTCAACTCTCAGGATGTTTCGGTCGACCGGGCCGGTCGACCGCTAGTGCCCAACGGTCACTTTTCTGACCGTTGGCGGTCGATCGGGCTGGTCGACCGACGCCTGTCAGAGCTGCCAGCTCAGCTCTAACGGCTAGTTTTCTGTTTGGCCTATATAAACTCCATCTCTTTGGGGATTTTGGCCAAGTTTTTTAAGGAGAAAAATTTCTGGTTTCTAGAGGTTTTACAACAAGTTTTTCAAAAGTGTTTGGGGCTTTAATTCTTCAATCTTTATTGTTTTAGGCTTTTGGAAAAATCAAAGAAAAGAATATTTTGGGAGATTTGTCTTGGTTTTCATTCTATATCTTTTGGAAGGATTTTCCAAGTGATTTTCTTTGTTGCTAGTTTTCCAAACACCTAGTTTTCCACACTTGAGCTATATCATACTATCCTAAACTATTAGGATCTTTGTTTTGTGGAAAAAGAAAGAAAGAGAGAGTTTTGAGGTTGTTGTTTGTAACCTCTAAGTTGTACACCCTTATTCTTGTTGTATCCCTCTTAGGTAGAGGTGATCAGGTGATTGGTTTGTATCCCTCAAGTGTGAGGTGATTGAGATTGGTTGTGAGCCTCTTTGGTAGAGGTGTTGTTGTTGGTTGTTGTTGGCCTCGGTGGAGGTTGTATTGAGAGAGGAGTTAGGTACTCCTAGAGTTGTAAGAAATCCTCTTCGGTAGAGGTTCCCTCGGTGGGAGTTGAGATAGTGGAAATCCTACACGGTGGTGTAGGCGGGGATGTAGAGCAAGGTGCTCGAACCTCGAAACAAATCTTGGTGTTTGCGTTTTGATCCATTGTCTCTCTAACTCTCTCTCTTTACATTTGTACAAAGCATCATTTCATACAAGCATCATACTTTCATAGCATTCATATTATATACATTGCTTGTGTTGCCTTGCATCTTTCATATTGTAATTTATCCTTGATTGCTTGGCTTGATTGTGTGTGCACATATTTCATATTGCTTGGATTGCTTGTGTGTGTGTGCCTAACTTGTACTCATCCAACAAGAGCTTCACATAGCGCCTCAACCCATTTCAAGGGGAATCAAGAGGAGTTAGTCCAGAGCCTCGCAAGGGGAATTCGGCTACACTTGTTGTATTGTATTAGTTTGTGCATAATTTGCATTAGCTTCCGCATTTAGCGCACTTAGTTTGCATTAAGTTTCTTAGATTAGCACTTACACCTATTCACCCCCCTCTAGGTGTTTTTCAGGTACTCGGTATTTACACCGGCACTTCGTATGTTACACTTGATATATGATTATTGACACCAGCACTCGGTATTTACACCGGTACTCAGTATTTACACCAGCACTTGACATGTTACACTTGATACATGATATATGACACCGGTACTCGGTATTTACACTGGCACTCGGTACTTACACCAACCCTTGCCATGCTATATTTGACACCGGTATTTTCCATGCTATATTTGACATATGATACCTGACATCGATACTTGACATGCTATATTTGACACTTGATATATGACACCGGAATTTGACATGCTATATTTACCACCTTATATATAACACCTGATACCTGACACCTGACACCTGTATTACCTAGCATATTCATGATTATTATGTGACCAAACATCTGGCACTCCTGTATCTCCTGTATCTCCTGAACTCATGTATCTCCGAAACTTTTGTACTCCTGAACCCCTAGAAAAGGGTGACTCCTGATATTATACTCCTGATATTATACTCCTGTTAATTCCCGTAGTTGGAAGATCATGGTTATACTGTATACACTTGTGAACATTATCTTTGAGCAAGATATATAATAAAAATACTCAACTTACACTGGGTGGGGGAAACTGATGGAAACCGGTATGATGTCATATTTATAACGGTGATATATCTGAAGTGTCGTGTGGGGCGCGTAATGATAAGTCCCCGGAAGTAGTAGCCTAAATCTTAAGTGTCATGTGGGGCGCGTAATGGTAAGTCCCCGGAAGCAGTAGCCTGAATCTGAAGTGTCGTGTGGGGCGCGTAATGATAAGTCCCGGAAGCAGTAGCCTGTACTCCTGAGCTAGTCCCGGGCAGAGACGAGACCCACTATAAATAAGAGCCATCAGATTTATCAGTTTCCAAATAATAACTCGTCTTATTCATAAGTGGATGTATGTGTGTCGGTAGCACATACAAAAGCATATGAATCGGATGAATAACATAAAACAACCAAACAGTAATAATGTTTGGAACGTGTGATATTTGGTCTCTCCTTTGTTCGGGTCCTGGTACTCACATATCAGACCGGGTAAGTTCTACAGAGTGCGAACTCTATTATAGACTATCGATGATGTGAGGCGCTGGTAGGGAGGCGATTGAAATATCAAACTGTATTGACTATTATTATTGGATTAATTAAAATGCAACACCTTTATATTCTCCAGTTACAGTATTATGCTCTGAATTGACACCCTCTTTATAACACATGCCTCTGTGATACCATGGTTGCTCCAGACACACTCTAGTTCTGTTACCCTGAGGGCAACTCAAGTTGTATGAATTCAGATGATGGTGACATCGGATATGTGGTATATAGATGAGGGTTTCCCTTGTTTGGATTATCCCTCGACGTATCAACCCCATGAATCCATAATCTGAGCTTATACAACTAGTTTTGTCCATACTTATATTTATCGCGTATTTAGTTTAATTATCACGTGTTTAATATATTGGTCGCATGATTATGTAAACCTATGCTCTCTATACCGTCTTCCATGCATGTTTTTCGATTTAGACTTATTGATATACATGTATTTACTTGATCTCAGATTTACTGTCATTTTTCTTATATTACTTGTCATTTCCTGTACCTGCATGCCTGAACCACATTACTTGATCATGTACACGTGTGCCTGTTATGCACGCCATTTGGCTTTATAATATGTACTCGCTAGGGTTGCTAACAACCCTGGATTCTCATGTCCAGATCCTGGAGTCTAGACCGTGTTGATCTTACTGTAGCTGATCAGAGTGCGCAGCGGATCCTCCGGTGGTGATTAGAGTGCAGCAGAAGCTCGGACACCGCAGTAGTTTTTCCTTCCAGATTTTCCCCTGTTTAGCTCCCGTGGTCCCTCTTGTCGTATCATGAGCATCTCTCAGTTTTATTATGTATATCCCTTCATGTATTGTACTCTTGTATTTTCTAGTGATGTAATATTCCTGTAATATTGTATCACTTTCTGTGATAACCATGTACTCGTATTATTCTGTTGGAATGTATATTGTCATTGTGCTTCCGCCTCTAATTCTTGCCTGTACTGAAGCTTAGCGTATATATGTGAGGGTATTTCCGTCCTGCGTATATACGTCGCGGTGGCGTCCCTGTACCCGCCGGATCAGGGCGTTACCCGCCGGATCGGGGCGTCACAGCTGGACTGGCCTTCTGTCTCGGTCAACCGGGCGGTCGACCGATGTGCATAAACGTGCACAGCCATGGGCCGGTCGACCGCCAGAGAGCCTTTGCTCTCTGGAAATGGCCTGGTCGACCAGGCGGTCGACCGCTGGGGCATTTGCCAGGCAACGGTCGACCGGTCGGTCGACCGCGGCATAACGGTCAGAAATCTGACCGTTGGCCGGTCGACCGGGCGGTCGACCGCAAGTAGTCCAGATTGCTGACTAGGCCTTCAATGGCATATTTTGGAGCCTATTTATATGGGGTCCATTGGACTGTTTTCTACAGTAAATGAGTTTTTGAGCTAGTTTTTCATACACTTCTAAGTGCTTATCTCTACTTATTTTAGAGCCAAATACTTCCATATCAAAAGGAGAGTTTTTCAAGAGTGTCTTGCAAAAGTGATTTCTTGAGTTTTTTTACCACCAAATCAATCCTAGTTTTCCCACACATACTTGAGTTTTCCATTGCCATATCTATCCTAATAAGAGAGTTGTTGTGAGAGTGATTTTAGGTGATCAAAGTGTTTAGATCACCAAAGTGTTCATTCTTGTTTTGAGGAGGCGGACTAGCGGGTTCGCATTGCTTCGAGTTCTAGTGAGAGCTCGGTGTAGAGGTGCGGCATCGGCAAGCTAGTGTGCTTGCGGTGTGCAGTTCTTGTGAGAATAAGAGAGGGACTAGTGAGTCCAAGGAGTTCTAGTGTGAACTCATTGTAGGTGTTGCGACAGCGAGTGATCCGATGAAATCGATTTATAGTGGAAATCCTTCATAGTGTTGAAGGCGGGGACGTAGAGCAAGAGTGCTCGAACCTCGAAACAAATCTCCTGTGTTTGCGATTGCTCTCTCTATCTCTCACTTGTGTTTATATCTTGCATGCTTAAATTGCTTTCATCTTTATATACTTGATATATTTGTGCTCTATTGATTATATGCTTGGGTTTGTTTGCTCACACTTGTATTCAACCAAGAGAGGTATAGCGGCACCTCAACTCTTATCTAGAGGAATCTTGAGGAGTTAGTCCAGAGCCATTCACTGAGAATTCGGCTACACTCTTAGGTTATACACTGTGTGTTTAGCACAATAGTTTTTACTTTGCATAAATAGTTTTAATTTCGCAGTAATTCACCATTAGATTAGCTTGTCACCTATTCACCCTCCCTCTAGGTGATTTCATCACACCGGTCCCAATACACATATCCGAAAATATAATACAAAGTCCCAAAAAATATAATAAAATGCCCATCGGAGCGAGCTATCAGAAAAGTGAAAACACTCGCCTAATATTGTAGAAAACGCAGGGAATTCTCCGAAGTCTGAAAGCTCCAACTTATCAATGCGCTTGCGCATTGAAATATTATAAAAATATAATTATATATATATATATATATATATGTTTAGAGAGAGGAGGAGTGTGTGAAATCAGGGGGGAGAGAGAGAGAGAGAGGAAGTTAGCAGGGCAGGGAAAGAAAGAAAGAAAGAAGAAAGGAAAAAAAGAATGAAATAAAAGAGAGGGGGTGACCCTCGTGTCCAAACAAGCCCAGCTGAGCCCCCGTCGGGATGTGGCTGAGCACCGCGTCGGCCAAGAGAGAGGGCGAGAGAGAGAATAGAAGAGAGTGACATAGAGAGACAGTGAAAGAGAGTAAGAGAGAGAGAATATTGGAGAGACAGAGAGAGCGCAAGGGCATAAGGGAGAATGAGATAGAGAGAGGGAGAGTGAGAGAGAGAGAGAGAGGCTGAAGGGAGAGAAAAAAGAAAAGAACAGAGAAAGAAAAGAGAAGAAAAGAAAGAATGAAAAGAAAATAGAAGGGAAGAAAGAAAGAAAGGAGGGGGAGAGGGTCGGCCAGGCTGGCCTGGCAGCGGCGCAGCCAAGGGGCACTGAGGTTGTAACGCCCCGATTCCACAGATACGGGGACGTCACTGCGACGAATATACGTAGGTCATAACTTGTCCCCACGTATATACGCTAAGCATAAAAGTACAACAAGAAACAGAGTACACGACAAAGCGTGGTATCCATACATATGCCAACACAAGAAGTACACATACAAAGTTATCACAGGATATTATAAAGTATTACACATGACGTGTGCATTACATCATAACCAAGTCCAAAAGAATATATACAATATGTATACAAAAAGCTCACAAGTAGGATGGAGATCCCGTGAGATAAAAGGAGAGAGTCTGGCACGAGGACCGGAGCTAGTCTGCCTGCTCACTAAAGAAAGCCTGATCTTCGGTGGATGGCTCCACTTCGACCCAAGCCTCGGAATCTGAATATGCAAATCCAAGGGATCAAGACATATAACAATGAACAATATATATATGGCCAAATGGCTAGGATACATGAATAAAGAAAACTGGAACGGTCCAATGAATATAAACCAACAGGTAAGGAAAGCATATATAACTGAAGTCAGAAAGGAATGAATGCATAGCTCTAGTCTATTATTATTATTACTTGCTTTACTGTGATATCTAGCTATGTGACCCAGCGTCCCAGCGCACATAGATCCATATCCTAGTAACTCAAGGTTGTTATTGGAAACAGCGGGGGTATCGACGAACTATGTTTACAGTGGACCCCGTACATGCCCGGGATAACGGTCCAGGATTGTTCCGTTGCTTGGTGACGGAAGCCAGCCGCTAGGCTATTCAGGAGGGTCTTATGTATGCCCTTAGTCATGACTGATTCAGGAATAGGGAGCAAGCACTCCCCTCGGTCCCCTGGTGTACCGCAGGTTAGACCGGAATATGATTGTACAATATACCTACTACCACTGTAAACACGAACACGTATCGATATCCGCATATTTCCCCCGACCCATATGTAAGTTGGTGCTTTTTATGTAAAAGTCAAGTGTATCATGCTTAGTTTTAAGAGATGGCATGATAAGTGGTGATATTACTATTTAACATGTCATGAAACGAGTATATGCAATAATAAGTCATGAGATAACAAGAGATACATCCATCCAGTAATAGGTCATGTAGTGCCAGTATTGAAGCATGAACAAGCAAGATATAATACACATGTAACAAGCATAAGAACCAAATTCAGAACAGAAATTAACTATGACACACAGTCAGAATTAGTCGACTAGGGGTAAGGGTTAGTCGACTAATAGGGGTCTCTAGTCGACTAACAGTCTGGGTTAGTCGACTAAAACAGGGATACAGAGAGTTAGAATTCTGTTTCAGGAAAAGTTAGTCGACTAGGGTTGTAAGGGTAGTCGACTAACAGGGAACTATTAGTCGACTAATGGATACTTAAGTCGACTAAGTTTGAGATACAGAGAGTTGAGTCTATTTCAGGAGTCGGCTAGGGGAATTCTAGTAGTCGACTAGGGATATCTAGTCGACTGGTAATTTAGTCTAGTCGACTAAAACTGTGAAATCCTGAAAGTCTAAGTTTCAACTACAGTGGATTAGTCGACTAGTCCCTAGGTATAGTCGACTAATCGTGGGGAAAAACAGTAAACAGAACAGAATTTCTGGAAGTGTGTTTGATGGTCCAAACCGAGGTTTTTGGTAACCTAGGTGTACAAGAAGTGTAGATACAAGTGTTCTAGGGCTAATTCAAGTCTTGGTGAGTGAAATACTCACTTGGAACCGTTTGATTGAAGCTTTGTGAGCTTGAAGGGTTGTTGACGACGAATAGCCCCCAAGTGACCCTTGGCGACGGAGAGAGCTACGATCCAAGCTCCAAGGAAGAGGCTTGAGCTGGAGATGAAGAGTTTGGAGAGTTCTTGGAGCTAGGGTTCAGTTTGAGGAAGGAGGAGAGACTTTGGTGAAGGTTTCTCTTGTTGAAGTGAAAGAGGAGAAAAGAGTGATTTGCAAATGAAGATGTATTTATAAGGTTGGGATTTTGTAAAGGGGTTGGAATTTAGATGGATGAGAGGGGCTTTCTTGCAAAAAGGGAGGGGTGAGGTGTCCCTCACCTGGCCACTTGGCCGGCTGTGGGAGAGAGAGAGAAGGAGTGGGGTTAGGTGGGAAGGTGAGTGGGAAATGAGGTGGAAATTGTGGAATTTTGCAATTATTGAAAAAATGTCCGAAATTCAAGTATCTCGGAATGATCTGAAAATTTTACCAAAAATCAAGAATAATATTTGAAGACTCATGGTGAAATTCGTTTGAAGAAATACTGTATAGTTTTAAAATTAAAAATCCTGGAATCAGTTATCTACCGACTCCGAAAGAATTTTCATAATTTCATAAAATTCTCAGAAAAAGTATTTAGATAGAAAATATGATTCTAAGAAATAATGTCTAAAGGATCTTCTAGAAATTCCTAACTGTTTACAAGATAAAAATCTGAGAATCGATCAGCGGCACTGGTCGACACCGGTTTTGAAAATATTTAATTAATTTCAGGAAAATTCCGGAAAATCATATAAAATCCAAAGTACAGGAAAATGACATTTGGAACTGAAATCGGTCGAATACAGGAAGCAATTCGGAAAAAAATACGATAGGGAAACTGAATACGCAACTAAGTACGTATTCCGGGAACGGGGTATTACAATCTACCCACCTTACAAAAATTTCGTCCTCGAAATTTCGTAAAGTGAAAGGGAACAGACAAATAAGGACAAGAAGGAAGATAACGGTAGATAAGAATAAGGATAAGTACAAGAATCGGAATAAGAAGGAAGAGTCTTACCAATCAAGTTGTGAAGAGATGAGGGTAACGCTCACGGATGACATCTTCTCGCTCCCACGTGGCCTCTCCAGGGGCATGCCTGTTCCAAGACACCAACACAAATGGTATAGCCTTGTTCTTCAATGTCTTGACACTTCTATCCACAATGGCCATCGGCTGCTCTTGATATGATAAATCCGGTTGTAGTTCCAGTTCGGAGTGATCCAGGATATGGCTATCATCTTTCACATATTTCCTCAACTGTGACACGTGGAAAACATTGTGAACTCCGTCCAAAGATGGCGGTAATGCCAATCTATAAGACACATCTCCCACTCGATCCAAAATCTCAAATGGGCCGATATATCTCGGACTAAGCTTTCCACGAGTACCGAACCGGATTACTCCCTTGGTAGGAGATATCTTCAGGAATACATGATCTCCTGTCTGGAATTCCAATGGCCTTCTCAGTGTGTCTGCCCAACTCTTCTGCCGACTCTGCGCTGCCCTGAGGTGATCTCTGATAATCCTGACCTTGTCTGTTGTCTGAATCAGAATCTCTGGCCCCAAAAGTCTTCTCTCACCGACTTCATCCCAACAAATCGGTGACCGACACTTCCTTCCATACAGTGCCTCAAAAGGTGCCATCTTGATACTTGCTTGATAACTGTTATTATAAGAAAACTCCGCCAAGTGAAGATGGTCTTCCCATGATCCCTGGAATTCAATCATGCAGGCCCTCAACATATCCTCAAGAATCTGGATAGTCCTCTCAGATTGTCCGTCTGTCTGAGGATGATATGATGTACTGAATTTCAGACGAGTCCCTAGACTTTCTTGGAGACTCTCCCAGAAATGAGATCTGAATCTGGTGTCTCGGTCTGATACAATACTAACAGGAACTCCATGTAGACGAACTATCTCCTTCAAGTACTTGTCTGCCAAGACCTCTGTTGACTGTCCCACCCTGAATGGTATAAAGTGAGCTGACTTGGTGAGACGGTCAATGATTATCCACACAGCATTATTACCTTTAGGACTTCGAGGCAATGCCGTAACAAAATCCATGGTAATGTGCTCCCACTTCCACTCGGGAATCGGTAAAGGTTGCAGAAGTCCCGCCGTCCTCTGATGCTCAATCTTTATCTGTTGACAAACCAAGCACTTGGCAACAAACTGGGCTATCTCCCTCTTCATAGCATTCCACCAAAACTGCTTCTTCATATCCTGATACATCTTGTTTCCCCCTGGGTGTATGGAATATGCTGAACTGTGAGCCTCTGCCAAAATCTTCTGCCGAACCTCTCCTTGGGGAACACAAAGTCTGCTACCAAAATATAAGGCACCATCCGGATGAATACTGATATCAGTCCTCAATCCAGCCTCTACCTGAGCTCGGAACTGCTGCAATCTGGGATCTTCCTTCTGAGCTTCCTTGATCTCATCTATTAATGTTGACTGAATCTGCAAAGCCATGAGCTGTCCTGCCTTCTCAGCTCCTCGAACCAACATCAAGTCCAATCTGATAATGTCCTGAATCAACTCCTTCTGCTGAGTGATTTGGACAAGCACCCTATTCTCTGGCATCCTGCTCAGTGCATCCGGTACTGTATTGACCTTGCCTGGATGGTATTGCAAGTCAATATCATAGTCCGCCATCAATTCAAGCCACCTCCTCTGCCTCATGTTCAACTCCTTCTGTGAGAAAATATACTTGAGGCTCTTGTGATCCGTGTATATCAACACCTTGTCTCCCAGAAGATAATGCCTCCAAATCTTCAAAGCAAATATAACAGCTGCTAGCTCCAAGTCATGAGTTGGGTAGTTCCGCTCATGAGGCTTCAGTTGCCTAGATGCATATGCTATAACATGATCATGTTGCATAAGCACACACCCCAGGCCTTTCCCTGATGCATCACAGAATATGACCATCCCTCCTCTCCCTGAGGGAGTCTTCAAGATCGGAGCTGAAATGAGTCTCTGCTTCAACTGCTCAAATGCCAAAGCACATTCTTCTGTCCATATGTACCTCTCTCCTTTCCGGGTGAGCTTGGTCAACGGAGCTGCAATCCTAGAGAAATCCTGGACAAAGCGCCTGTAATATCCGGCTAGCCCAAGAAAACTCTTAATCTCAGTCACCGTCTCCGGAATAGGCCAATTCTTCACTGCTTGGACTTTGTTGGGATCCACCGAGATTCTTCTGCTGAAACAATGTGCCCAAGGAAGGCTATACTGTCCAACCAGAAGTCACACTTGCTCCTCTTGGCATGAAGCTGCTCCTGCTGGAGGGTCTGCAACACAATCCTCAAGTGTTCTGCATGCTCCTTGTTGTTCTTGGAATAGATCAAGATGTCATCTATGAAGACAACAACGAACTGATCCAGGTAGGGCGAGAACACTCGGTTCATCAAATCCATGAAAACTGCAGGGGCATTGGTGACTCCGAAAGGCATAACTAGAAATTCATAGTGGCCATAACGGGTCCTGAATGCCGTCTTCGGGATATCCTCTGTCTTCATCCTTAGCTGATGGTACCCCGACTGCAAATCCAACTTAGAGAATACCCGGGCTCCATGAAGCTGATCAAACAAATCATCAATCCTTGGCAAGGGATACTTGTTCTTGATGGTAACCTTGTTCAATTCCCTGTAATCAATACAAAGTCTCTTACCACCATCCTTCTTGTTCGCCAATAGCACTGGAGCTCCCCATGGTGAAGCACTTGGCCGAATCAATCCCTTATCAGAGTACTCCTGCAGCTGCTTCTTCAGAATCTCTAGCTCCGTCGGTGCCATCCTGTACGGAGCCTTAGATATAGGAGCTGTCCCAGGCACAGTATCAATTGAGAACTCGATCACCCTTTTTGGTGGCAGTCCTAAGATCTCAACAAACACTCCTGGAAATTCATCCCACACCGGTACTCCTTTCTGAACCTCTGAAGTAGTCAACCGAGTCTTTCTCTTGGTAGACTTCACCTCACCACAAAATTGAAATTCCGGTTGACGGGGAATCCTGAAAATAATCTTCTTCTCCCTACAGTCAATAACTGCATGGTACTGACTGAGCCAGGTCATGCCTAAGATTACGTCGTACCCTTTAGTGTCTAGCACGAGCATATCTATGGCCAAGGTCTTATCACAAAGTTCCACTGGACAATCAGCACAAACCCTAGAAGACATGACTACTCCATTCCTGGTACTAATCTCCCATTTGTGGTCTAACACTTTAACAGGTATAGAATGCAATGCCACAAAATGATCTGAGATAAAACAATGCGAAGCACCGGAATCGAAGAGGGCTAAAACAGGTTGAGAATGCACTCTGATATTACCTGTTATCACCTCCTCAGAAGTCTCAGCCTCTTCTGCTGTAAGAGTGTAAGCCTGACCTCTACCACGCCCTGCTGCAGTCCTGGCTCCTCTCTGGACTGGGCGAGCAACATGCTGTGGCGGAAGGGGAAGAGCTCTCCTCATCACTGGTCCCTGATTCCTCTGCCCAAGTGGCCCTGGTAGCACTCTCTGTCCATTGGGTCCTGGAAGTGCTGGCAAAGTCTGGTTGGCTATCCCCAATCTCCTGTGCGGACAAGCCTCTATAGAATGATCTCGTGATCCACACACCAAACACAACCCATTTGCCCTCCGGCAATTCTGACGAATGTGGCCCGGTTTCTGACAATAACTGCAGAAGGTCGATGGTTGGCCCGCCTGGTAAGGAGCTGGTCTGATTTGCTGCCTCATCTGCACCTTCGCTGCTCTGAATGGGCCTCCTCTCCCCATTGGTGGAAACGGCCTCTTCATGGCCTGGTTCCTCATCTGATCCTCTCGCTTCTTCTCCAACCCACGCTCCACTTCTCGAGCTATGGTGAGAACCTCAGAATAAGTCTTCAGTTGCTGGGGCATCAAGAAGACCTGTATGTCCATCTGTAGGCCCTGCTGGAATCTGCTTGCCGGCTTCTCCTCGTCCGTTACCATGTACGGAGCAAAGCGGCTCAATCTAAGAAACTCTGCAGCATACTCGTCCACGGACTTGCTCCCTTGCTGAAGCCTGATAAACTGCTCTTCCATGTCTTTCTGAGCAGTAGCAGGGAAGAATCTGTTGTAGAAACTCTTGGAGAACGTGTCCCAGGTGACAGGTTTCTCCAATCTGGCCTCTTCAGCTAGCCACCAAGTTCTGGCTATGTCCTTCAGCTGAATCTTGGCGACCTCCACTTGATTCTCCTTCGGTACTCTGGCCGCATTCAACAAGTCTGCGGTATCTGTCAGCCATTGTTCAGCATCCAAGGGCTTCTCTTCTCCCGAGAAGATGGCTGGTTGCAGCCTCCTGAAGTCCGATACATTTCCCGGCCTCTGCTCCTTCGGTGCTGCCAATTCTTGCCTGAGGAGTTCAGTCTGCTGCTGCTGGTTTTCCATCATGGTCTGAATGACCTTCAAAATATCCACATTCTCCCCTGTGGGTCCATTCGATGCTTGCCCCGAGTGGTTACGGCCCGTCCTTCTCTCCATACCGATTGGTGAAAGATAACTGGAATTGGAAAAATGGAAGGAATTTAGGACACAAGGGATGGAATCAAGGAGGAATCAAGAAGGACTAGATAACTTTGTACATTGTAGTTGGCATCAGCAAATTATTAATTTGCTGCTTGATTGTACTTTAGGTGTGAGAGCCTAGGCTCTGATACCAACCTGTAACGCCCCGATTCCACAGATACGGGGACGTCACTGCGACGAATATACGTAGATCATAACTTGTCCCCACGTATATACGCTAAGCATAAAAGTACAACAAGAAACAGAGTACACGACAAAGCGTGGTATCCATACATATGCCAACACAAGAAGTACACATACAAAGTTATCACAGGATATTATAAAGTATTACACATGACGTGTGCATTACATCATAACCAAGTCCAAAAGAATATATACAATATGTATACAAAAAGCTCACGAGTAGGATGGAGATCCCGTGAGATAAAAGGAGAGAGTCTGGCACGAGGACCGGAGCTAGTCTGCCTGCTCACTAAAGAAAGCCTGATCTTCGGTGGATGGCTCCACTTCGACCCAAGCCTCGGAATCTGAATATGCAAATCCAAGGGATCAAGACATATAACAATGAACAATATATATGGCCAAATGGCTAGGATACATGAATAAAGAAAACTGGAACGGTCCAATGAATATAAACCAACAGGTAAGGAAAGCATATATAACTGAAGTCAGAAAGGAATGAATGCATAGCTCTAGTCTATTATTATTATTACTTGCTTTACTGTGATATCTAGCTATGTGACCCAGCGTCCCAGCGCACATAGATCCATATCCTAGTAACTCAAGGTTGTTATTGGAAACAGCGGGGGTATCGACGAACTATGTTTACAGTGGACCCCGTACATGCCCGGGATAACGGTCCAGGATTGTTCCGTTGCTTGGTGACGGAAGCCAGCCGCTAGGCTATTCAGGAGGGTCTTATGTATGCCCTTAGTCATGACTGATTCAGGAATAGGGAGCAAGCACTCCCCTCGGTCCCCTGGTGTACCGCAGGTTAGACCGGAATATGATTGTACAATATACCTACTACCACTGTAAACACGAACACGTATCGATATCCGCATATTTCCCCCGACCCATATGTAAGTTGGTGCTTTTTATGTAAAAGTCAAGTGTATCATGCTTAGTTTTAAGAGATGGCATGATAAGTGGTGATATTACTATTTAACATGTCATGAAACGAGTATATGCAATAATAAGTCATGAGATAACAAGAGATACATCCATCCAGTAATAGGTCATGTAGTGCCAGTATTGAAGCATGAACAAGCAAGATATAATACACATGTAACAAGCATAAGAACCAAATTCAGAACAGAAATTAACTATGACACACAGTCAGAATTAGTCGACTAGGGGTAAGGGTTAGTCGACTAATAGGGGTCTCTAGTCGACTAACAGTCTGGGTTAGTCGACTAAAACAGGGATACAGAGAGTTGGAATTCTGTTTCAGGGAAAGTTAGTCGACTAGGGTTGTAAGGGTAGTCGACTAACAGGGAACTATTAGTCGACTAATGGATACTTAAGTCGACTAAGTTTGAGATACAGAGAGTTGAGTCTATTTCAGGAGTCGGCTAGGGGAATTCTAGTAGTCGACTAGGGATATCTAGTCGACTGGTAATTTAGTCTAGTCGACTAAAACTGTGAAATCCTGAAAGTCTAAGTTTCAACTACAGTGGATTAGTAGACTAGTCCCTAGGTATAGTCGACTAATCGTGGGGAAAAACAGTGAACAGAACAGAATTTCTGGAAGTGTGTTTGATGGTCCAAACCGAGGTTTTTGGTAACCTAGGTGTACAAGAAGTGTAGATACAAGTGTTCTAGGGCTAATTCAAGTCTTGGTGAGTGAAATACTCACTTGGAACCGTTTGATTGAAGCTTTGTGAGCTTGAAGGGTTGTTGACGACGAATAGCCCCCAAGTGACCCTTGGCGACGGAGAGAGCTACGATCCAAGCTCCAAGGAAGAGGCTTGAGCTGGAGATGAAGAGTTTGGAGAGTTCTTGGAGCTAGGGTTCAGTTTGAGGAAGGAGGAGAGACTTTGGTGAAGGTTTCTCTTGTTGAAGTGAAAGAGGAGAAAAGAGTGATTTGCAAATGAAGATGTATTTATAAGGTTGGGATTTTGTAAAGGGGTGGAATTTAGATGGATGAGAGGGGCTTTCTTGCAAAAAGGGAGGGGTGAGGTGTCCCTCACCTGGCCACTTGGCCGGCTGTGGGAGAGAGAGAGAAGGAGTGGGGTTAGGTGGGAAGGTGAGTGGGAAATGAGGTGGAAATTGTGGAATTTGCAATTATTGAAAAAATGTCCGAAATTCAAGTATCTCGGAATGATCTGAAAATTTTACCAAAAATCAAGAATAATATTTGAAGACTCATGGTGAAATTCGTTTGAAGAAATACTGTATAGTTTTAAATTAAAAATCCCGGAATCAGTTATCTACCGACTCCGAAAGAATTTTCATAATTTCATAAAATTCTCAGAAAAAGTATTTAGATAGAAAATATGATTCTAAGAAATAATGTCTAAAGGATCTTCTAGAAATTCCTAACTGTTTACAAGATAAAAATCTGAGAATCGATCAGCGGCACTGGTCGACACCGGTTTTGAAAATATTTAATTAATTTCAGGAAAATTCCGGAAAATCATATAAAATCCAAAGTACAGGAAAATGACATTTGGAACTGAAATCGGTCGAATACAGGAAGCAATTCGGAAAAAAATACGATAGGGAAACTGAATACGCAACTAAGTACGTATTCCGGGAACGGGTATTACAGAGGTGGCATTGTCAGGTGGGGCCCGGAGGCAGAGGACCAAGGGGAGGCGATGAATAGGGTGCAAGTCTAGTCGAAGAGGGTGTTTTCGGGGGTTGACGAAACGTTACTTCGGAAGCCGAGGAATAGTTAGGATGGAAGAGCTTACCAGAGGATAAGGTTTGGTGAAGGTGGTGGTGGTTGTAGTGGTGGTGTTGATGGTGGTGGAGATAGTGGAGAAGGGAGTGGTTTATGGGTGGTTTGGTGAAGAAGATGAAGGAGGTGATAGTGATGGTGTTTTTTTGGAGTAGTGAGAGAAGGAGAGAACTTGGGAGAAGTTGTGGTGGTTCGTGGTGGTCGCCGGCCAAGGTCGCCAGCCTGGGAGGGAGATGCGGGTGTGGGCTGAGGTTTGAAGAAAGAAGAAGAAGAAAATGAAAGAGGAAGGGGGCGAGAGAGAAAGAAATGGGCATGTGTATATAAGTACACATATATATAGATAGTGGGCTAATTAATTGAGATTCGCGTTCATGAAACCCGCATCTCTACCAAAAGCCAGACCTGCGTCTAGTTTGGTTAAACCCAGACACGGGACTGAGGTCCGCGTCTCGGTACGAGCTGGGTATTCGTCATAAATGAGGAGAGAAAGAAATCGGTTGGGAGATATTTGTTGTATAGTGGAGTAATTTTTGAGAAAAATTGTAAGAAAAGAAAGGAAAAGGAAAGAAGGAAATTATGAATGGAGGAGAAAATCAGAAATAGAATAAAAATAAAAAAATATTTGGATTAAATTTTGGAATCTAGGAAAGCACCGAAAATAAAAAGCCCAGAAAATGAAGTAATTCGGAACCATCCCTAAAAATTTGCAAAAATAATAAATAATATATTAAGGCGATACTGGTCAACACTAAATCCGGTCGAATTCCGATAAATTCAGAAAAATATCCAAAAATGAATTTTAATAGAAAATATGATTTTAAGAAATAATATGAAAGCAGTTTCTAAAAATTCAACATCGTTTGTAAATTAAAAATCAGAGAATTGATCGTCGGCAGCAGTTGATAGCAGCTTAGAAGATTTTACAATTTAATTTAGAAAATTTTCAGAAAATCATGAAAAATCTAAAATATTGAAAAACAAGATTTGAATTTGAAATTGGTCAAATCTAACTCCTGAAAAGGTCAAATCGATCAATATGCTGGGATCGGGTCCCCGGTGCAAACTCGGGTTGACTCTGAAATCAGGAATCCGGATTCAAATACCAAATGATGATATAAATAATCATAAAATAAAAATAAATACAAAGAAAAGTCGAAAGAATACAATCGAAAAATCAGAACACGTAACTAAGTACGTATTCTGGGAACGGAGTGTTACAATATGGGCTACAAATGAAGGATGGAACAGCGGTTGGAGCATTTGAACTTCTTCAACAAGATCATCAATGAGTTATTGGTTATTGCTGTGAAGATCGACGAGAAGGACAAGGTGTTAATACTTGTCAATTCGCTTTCGTAGTCATATGGTCATATCACAACCATCATACTCTATGAAAAGAAAACTCTCATCTTGAAGAAGATCACGACAACTCAATTATCAAACGAGATCAGAAAAAGACCAAATCAAGATGAGCAGAAAAGTTTAGGTTTGGTGATCATAGGTAGGAAAGGAAGAGGAGGAAAGAAAAGTTCGAGTTCGTTAAAGGCGTGTCACTTTTTGTCACCAGGGAAGGTCATTGGAAGAGGGATTGTAAGCATCGATAAGAGTGATTGAAGAAGAAAGGACAAACTGCGAAAGCAGACATAGCAGAGGGTGTATCGGACATCTTTGTGTTAACGACTTCTGTTGATAACACTTCTATACATAAAAACTGAATATTAGATTCTAGTAGTGTGATTCATATATGTTCCCAGAAGGAGATGTTTAACTCATCGGTTGCAAAGGAGGAAGGGACTGTCAAGATGGTGGATGGATCGACTTGAAAGGTCATCGGCACTGGATAACCAATGTTACAGGTAGAGATGGCACAGTGGGTTCTCTGGAGGCAGTCGGGTATGTCCCGAAAACATGGTACAATCTAATATCTATAAGGTTGCTCAACGTAGAGAGATGACAGATCTAATTGCAACATGGTGTCATTAAGGTTAGCCAAGGAGGTAAGGTAATCCTGAAATGAGACAAGTATGGAGGAATATACAAGCTGAAGGAAATAAACTCAACTCAAAGTGGAGTTTCAATAACAATCTTAAAAGAGAGCTCATCAGGAGATAGAGCTTCAAGGAAGACTGCGACGGGATGTGAACCGAATCAAAATATTTTAGGAAAGAGAAAAGACGAATTCGGGCAAACCCCGAGATGACCCAAACATGGCAATGAATCAACTAAAGGCCCCAGGAGAGGTGGCAAGAATAAAAGATTGACAGTACGGTTACAATCAAGGAAAAAATATAAAATTTTCTAGTTTGCTAAAAGATTGAAAAGCAAGTCAATGTGGAGATTGCCTTGTTTTTAATTAGAGCTGATGGTAAAAGAAGATCCAATCAAGTTGGATACGAAAAAGAACTTGAAAAAGAAGCAGATCAAAACTGAGGCCCGGAATCGGATTCAGTCCCTTTCGGGCGCGTCCAGCTTTTCTTTCTGGTGGACTATGAATAGAATTCAAATTCTATTCATTAAAAGATTTGTTTCTAGAAATTGAAGTGTCTAGAATTGTTCTAGATCAAGAAAATCAAACTCCTACATGAATTGATCAAGCTCTTCAAGCATCCAACGGTCAAGATCATCTCATAGTTTGAATAAAATTTGTATTGTAAAACTCTATATATAAAGATTGTAACCTAATATATTGTAAAACAAGAAAAATATAAGAAGCCAAAACAAAGAGAGAGGTAGGTGTTGGTGCAAAGAGAAAAGGAATACTCTTGTAATTTTGAGGGATTCAAATGAAAAGTGAATACTACTGTGAAAATCAAGTGGAATGATAGATCTCTTATACCAAGTTTATTAATAAAACAACTCTTTCAAGTTCTCCTCCCGTGGACGTAGGTCAAGTTTGACTGAAGCACGTTAAATCCTCGTGTTATTTTTCTTTTGTCTTGATATTGTTACTTTGCTTTGCTAGTTTTCTTTTGCAAGTATTACATATTGTCACAGTTTCGCAACATCGATCACGGTTTTAGAAGCATAACATGCGTCATAGCCTAATTGTTGGTGTGATCTCAACAATATTCTCTAGTTTCCTAGGGAGAAACAAAAGAGGACAACAACATGGAGCTACACACATATTGTATAATGACCAATGAAGAAAGCGTCAAACTGAAACCCTTGTCGATGCAGAAATATTTTTATTAATAAGAGTATCAATATGTGCTCTATTTGTTGTATATACATTCATGTTGTGCACATGTGAACCAAATCCTTTCTCTTCCTCTTCCGTTTTAGGAGGGATCCATATTCATTTGAATATTTTTTTCTTTCAAACTACATAAATTTGACGTCAAATGCTTCAGAAAGAAGCAAAAAAAATTTCTGAAGAGAGAATTGTGTTTCATAGTTTGAGAAGTAACCAAATATGATCCTATTCAAGATCTGTCAAAAAAGGGGGGAAAAAAGAAGGAAAATTTTTTTCAACTAGACCATTCAGGCATTGATCAGTTTCCTATCCATCCTGCTCCCCTAGTTCAGCTTCTTTGCTTGGGTGCACCTCCTTGTTAGCTTTCCTCAGCTTGATCTCTGACTCAATGACATCAGTGTTGTAAACATAGTACCTCGCAATTAGCAAGTACACAAGAAGATTGATAACACTGAGCACAGTATAGAAACCATAGAAATAGTCCAAGTGACTGGTATTCAAGTTATCACGAATCCATCCTTCACTTCCACCTCTCTTAGTGACGTCTGAGATCGTAGTCAGAATGAAACTACTCAGAAAGTTTCAACTAGACCATTCAGGCATTGATCATGTTTCCTATCCATCCTGCTCCCCTAGTTCAGCTTCTTTGCTTGGGTGCACCTCCTTGTTGGCTTTCCTCAGCTTGATCT
This sequence comes from Agave tequilana, assembly GCA_038442645.1. Lineage (NCBI taxonomy): Eukaryota > Viridiplantae > Streptophyta > Magnoliopsida > Asparagales > Asparagaceae > Agave > Agave tequilana. Next base: position 301,323 of record JAVJIF010030877.1, read on the forward strand.
CTGACTCAATGACATCAGTGTTGTAAACATAGTACCTCGCAATTAGCAAGTACATAAGAAGATTGATAACACTGAGCACAGCATAGAAACCATAGAAATAGTCCAAGTGACTGGTATTCAAGTTATCACGAATCCATCCTTCACTTCCACCTCTCTTAGTGACATCCGAGATCGTAGGCAGAATGAAACTACTCAGAAAGTTTCCGATTCCTAGGCTGGTCGTGAAGTAGGAAGTCCCCAAGCTCTTTATGCTCTCTGGAGCCTGATCATAGAAGAACTCTAACTTTGCCACCTCCACAAGGGCATCCGCGATCCCCATCATCGCATATTGTGGTAGTAGTATAAAGATGGAACGAGGAACCATAGCCTTCTTATCGACAATGCCATGCTCTCTGATAGCGTCGAGTCTCTTCTTCTTTGCTAAGGCTGTTATGATCATTATAACAATGTGCATCACTAGGCCGATCCCCATCCTCTGCAACAACGTGATCCCTCTCAGATCTTTTGTGTACTTCCTGACTGCAGGCACGAAGAAGCGATCATATATCACGATGCTGACGAGCATGAAGATTGTGACGAACGCCCCAAGGCTTGCGGGGGGTGTCGAAGTGCGGGCCCATGCTACGGTCCAGAGTGGTCCCCTATTGGAGAAAGAGGGTACCAATTTGTGCAGCTAATGCACTTGGTATGAATGTCACAAATAGAACTGGCAACATTTTGATCATTTGCTTGGTTTCTTCTACTTGGGTCACTGGACATACCATCCATGGTGTATTTGGACCACTCCTCACAGCTTTCTCCAAAAACTTGCAACCACAATCTCACTGTAAGACTGTTTCAATATGAACTAAACAGAAAGAACTTTAAACAGAAAAAATGTTTCTTGTTAGTGTCACTTCAATTGCAGTATTGCAGAACTTTCTAATTTCATGTTTCATACATGGTGCTTTTTGATGGATGATAATAATTATAATTTATGAAATTTGAGGAAGAAGCTATTTTCAAATAGTCCATCAAACTCCCCCCCCCCCCCCCCGGCACATGAAGTTAAACATTACAAAGTCTATTGCATAACTTTTGTCAATTTTTCTTAACTTTAAAACGTAACTTGTTTAGCATTACTCATAATATATGATCAGTAAATAGAATGAGTAAACAAGAGATGTAAACTAACCTTAGTGAATGAGAGTGATCGATTCGAAACTTGCCACTTTTCTCGTACTCTTCAACATCCAGCTCATAGAGATCCTTTGAGTCGGGAGGGAGGGGTACACTCCATTTCCTGATAACTGCAACTAACACCTGAGCAATTCTTGTAAGGGACTTCCTCCCTTCACTTTGTGCCTGTAGAAGGGCGTCTCGATCAGGAAAACCACGACAGAGATGGCCAGTCCTAGTGTTGGAATCCCGTAGCCAATTGACCAACCATTGTCATCCTGAATATAGACAAGGAAGGTGTTGGCGAAAAGGGTGCCAAAAGATGCTGAACATCCACCAGTTGAAGGAGGAGAGCTTCTGGGTTCGCTCTCTGGGCTCAAAGTCATCAAATTGGTCAGCACCCATGGTCGATATGTTTGGCTTCGTTCCTCCAGTTCCTACCGCGATTATGTAGAGTGCAGCATAGAAAATGCCTATTTGGAAAGGTGTTGCGTGATTGTTGCAGTCTGCTGAATCACATGGGACTTCAGGGAGACCGCGAGGGTCAATAGGCCCATACCCTATCATGAATCAATAAAACTTATATCATTTCTCCCATCTTATTTCTTGTTTTATCAGGTTATTCTGATAGTATTTTCCAGTATTGGATCATGCAATAACAAAAAAGGCATCAACAAAGGCTATAAAATGTTTGTTTGAGATTGTTACCATTAGATAAATTGCAGAAGCAATCACGAAAGTCCAATATAGATCAAGATGCGCATCTGCAATGTATGCACCAAAAATTGGTGTCATCGACACAGTCCCTACGCAGTTGGTTACATTGTTCGAAGAAGTGACTGTGCCCTCATGAAGCTTCCCTGTTAGATACACTACTAGGTTTGAAGCAATTCCATAGTAAGCCATGCTCTCAAACACCTCGTAACCTGCAAAATCACCAGTTAACGAATTAAACTCATTTTCCTGCTTTGCTATCTGAAATTAGAGATGTGTCTCAACTCTCAGGCTATTATTCAGAAAATGTTGCTACTCGATATTGATGAGTGTAAAAAGTTCTATATAGATTTTAAGGTTTACTTAGTTCCAATCAGCAAGATTTAACTGATGTCTCTGACTCTGAATTGAACTAGACACTGGAAATTCCATTCCACAACCATCACACTGATGATTCATATTGTACATCCTCTGTAAACTGAAATCTTCGACTATTTAAATTGAGTTTTTCCTTAAAAAAATAACACATCCTTCTCTAAACGCTCACCCTTTAGATGAATGAAGAAGATGAAGACATACTAACCATAAAGAGTTCAAACATGTATCTCAAATGTGCAAGCATATTGAGAATTATGCCCATGGGCAGTAATATGCTTACCCACAATGAAGGAGCAAGCAGTCCATCCCCCTCCTTTGGAGCGAATAAAAGGGCGGCCCTCGAGATCCACCGTCCCATCTTTCGTTAGCTCTTGCTCCCAGTCACTGCTGCCCTTTCCTTCATCTGCCATTATGTTGGAGAAAGAGTTCAGGGGCAGTTGGAGATCATGAAAGGGATATTCTCCTTTTAAAGCAAAGGAGGTGGAGGTAGGCAACTTGTATTCATGCCTTGTGCATGATATACTTGGTTTCTTTCATCCTTTACCTCAGCCTACTTCATATTTTAATGTCTTTGTTTCATAATTTTGTACAGGGCAAGGTTTCTTTCAACCTCTTTAAAACACACACACACACACACACACACACACAAAGATATCCTAAAATTCCTACCAAAAAAGCTGGCGCATAATGAATCCAACCCCTTATTTCTCAATTTCCTAAATATGGTAATTAAGGTACTAATTCACTTAACCGCACCCCCCACCCCCCACAAAAAAAAAAAATTAACTGCCATAAATTATGAAAAGTGTGGACCACATTACTAATTTACTTCTTCCCTTTCTACTGAAATTCTTGGATCAGTATAAAATCAAAACACAACATTTGCATTTATATTCATTTCCTTATCAGAAAAAACCATCAATCAAATATTTAAACAAAATTATTACAACTTTCAACAGATCTTTCTCTTGAGAGGAGAAAACCTTGTTGGCCCAGAGGCCCTTCACTCTAGTTTTGATGACGATTAACTCATGTAGTTATAGTTTACTAATAATCTTGTGATATTTAGTTTCAGATATTTGATCAAGAAATTAGTAGGTGATTAGCTTCAACAAAGGTGTTTTGAAGCTTTCACATGGTGATTCAAGAGCTCGAGCGTCAAGTTCACATCTAGCACTCGATTGAAGTCAAGCTCGGTAGATCACGTTTGGATCGAGTCGACTTGGAGACGGTGTTCTACAAGAAGACCTCGGTTTGTTTTAGTTTAAGATTGTTTAGATCTTGTGTAAAGATTAGATAGTGTGATATGCTCAAGTTCACAATACACACACAAGTTTCATGTTTATTGGTTTTTGATTTTCGGTTTAACCGATCTTGGTTTTTAAGTCAAAAACATAGATATACTATATTTCATGTATATTGGATTCTATCCATATACAACATGCTTCAAAGTTGTTTAAATATCATGTTTTTGTATTTACATGTGTTTTGAAAAAATCGGATTTCCGTTTCAAGATATAGTTTGGAAAATACAGTTTTTGGTTTAAGGCAAATTTTCTATCTCACAAAATGGTTCAAATTATTTAATATATGTGTTGAATTTTTATCACACATACTTGTATTTCAAAGATAATACAAGAATTGATTTTTATGAAATTTATGTGATTTTATGAGATTTAATTAAAGATAAAAACTTAAGTTTTAAACTCCTAAAAAGACTGTACTGGCTATCTGCCGGTTGACCGGACCGGTCGACCATAGCAGAAGTCGGTCGACCGGACTGGTCGACCGACGTGCACAAGCGTGCACGCCAGCTTGAGCTGGTGGCTGGTCGACCGTCCAGAGAGCCCTGCTTTCTGAAAATGGCCTCGGTCGACCGGGTCGGTCGACCGGCAAAGAGCTCTGCTCTCTGTATCTAGTCTCGGTCGACCGAGCGGTCGACCGGTAGGCTCAACGGTCAAAAATATGACCGTTGGTCGGTCGACCGCCCGATCGACCGGAAGGGCATTTCAGCCCTTTCCAGCTGCCAATGGGCAGAATTTTGTAGGGGTTATAAATACCCCCATTTGAGTTTGTTTTTAAACAAGTTTTTCAAGAGCAAAAATTCTCATTCTTTCTAGTGTTTATATACAGGTTTTCAAAAGAGTTTTTAAGCCAAAAGATTTTATCTTTATTTGTTTAAAGGGTTGGAAAAATCAAGAAAAAGAAAAGTCTTTGGGATTGTTTTTTGATCTTCATTTCTATTATAACCTAGAAGTTTTCCTAAGTATTTTCTTTGAGTTTTTGATTTCCAATCACCTTGATTTTTTCACACTTGAGCTTATCTAACTATCCTATCTATAGGATCATTGCTTTGTGAGAAAGAAAATTGGTTTGTGGTTGAGAGAGATCACCAAGTTGTTTACCCTCCTTAATTTATGATATCCCTCTAGTGAGAGGTGATTGTATTGGTATCCCTCTAGTGAGAGGTGATAGTGGAGGTTGTGTTGGAATCCCTCAAGTGTGAGGTGCTTGTTGTTGGTGTTGGCTTTGTGCCTATCCCTCATTTGTGAGGTTGATATTGTTAGTTTGTGCCTTGCCTCTAAGTATAGAGGTTGTATTTGTTGGAGAGAGGAGTTGTGTACTCCCAAATTGTATTTGCCCCAAATCCTTAGTGGATGTTCCCTGTGTGGGAAGTTCTGTGTGGACGAGTTAGTAGAAATCCTTCTGTGTGAAGGCGGGGACGTAGAGCTGTGTGCTCGAACCTCGAAACATATCTCGGTGTTTGTGTTTGATCCGCTTTCTCTAACTCTCTCTCTTACATTGTGCATTGATTCATATTGTTCATATCATATACATGCTTGGTTTGTTTGTGTGCCATACTTGTGTTAATCAAGAGAGCTTCATATAGCACCTCAACTCTTATTCAGAGGAATCAAGAGGAGTTAGTCCAGAGCCCTTCACCGAGTATTTGGCTACACTCTTTGGTTACACTAAGTGTGTTGCATTTAGCTTTTAAAATCCGCATTATTTGTCATAGATTAGCCTTACACCTATTCACCCCCCCTCTAGGTGTACTTTCAATTGGTATCAGAGCCTATGCTCCTGGTATTAGGTTTAACTACTTAGGAGTGTGATCTTGGTTGCTAATCTATCATTTGCATTTGCACACTTGTATCGTTTACACACACTCATGGACTTCATGACCCCACCTATGTTTGATACTTCCAACATTGTTGTTTGGAAGGCTAGGATGTCCATGTACCTAAAAACCCTAGGCTTATATGTTTTCCTTACCGCTACCAAGAAATCCTATCTTGATAATAGTAAGCATATAGAGGCCAATGCATAAGCCCTTGAGGCACTTAGAAGCACACTTAACAAAGAATATTTGTGTTTAGTTTCTCATTGTGATTCCGCCTTTGCAGTGTGGAACACGTTGACTTCTCCCGCGCTCCCATATTTTGTGTTCTGTCCATTGTTTAGCTATTATGTATATCATAGCTCTAATAACATGAGTATTTACAAATGATCATATGAGTTTTGTTTTAATGTTTCACGTATTGACTACTTGTTTTAAATGTATCCTTCATTAAAACTTGAGTATATGCTTGTATAACTAGTGAGCCACAAATAGATTATTATATATTTGTGCTTAATTGTTCATTTGTACCCATTATATGTACTAGCATAATCTAGTTTTGATGATTCATGCATTTTGACTTATATTCTTATTTTTATGCATGTTTTCATGTTTGTGATTAGTTTCATGTATATGTCCATTGTTTGGACACATATATTGTATTAATATTATTACATTCCTACATATATTCTATAATAAATCATTATAAACTCACTTGTCTTAATGTCTTAATCCTTGCAGGATGATAAGAGAAGATAAACATGGATCCTATCCAAACAAACCCAACAATTCAAATTAAATAGGGATCGACTCAAATTCAGAGAATCTTTAGTCTATCTTATCTGAGAATTGGATTTATCAGATAAGATAATACTATAAAAATTCAAAAGAAAAATGAATTTTTTGAAGACCCTATTGGGTTTGCTGAGGATAAATGGATAGAGAGAAGATCAACGGATGAGATGAAGCAATTTAGATTCGGATTCAGACTGGATACAGTTTAGCATTTTAATCATAACTTTTGTTACCGAATCTCAAATCTGATGATTCAAGATGATCCAGAAAGAATATTTCGAGGGCTACAACTCTTATGTTGATTACTATTTTGAATTCTATCATCTGTTAAGCAATATTCAGTAATCAATACGCCATCAAGCTGCAGATCAGAATTCTGGATAAATCAAGTTTGGAGATAAGGGGAAGATTGAAATTCAAAATAGCCAACTCTTCCTATCTCCCTACACTCTCCCTTATCACTATTTTTCTATAAATACCTGTATTCATTGAGAGAGAGAGAGAGAGGACCAGAGGGCTGAAAAGCTAGAAAAAGAGAGTTTTGAGCGTTGTAATGTGAGATTGGAGAGGTCAAGAGCTTTGTATTTGATGCTTATTGAATAAAATTCAGAATTCTTCTTCACGATCTTGCGGCGTTCAGTCTAAGTTTTTCTTTTATTTTTTCTTTATTTATTTATTTTTTTTATGCTATTCTTTTCTTGCATATTTGATTCCATGAAGTCATCTCTTTTCTTTTATTAGCTTCTTTTGTTTTCAGCATCGCTTGGAGGAGGGAGACAATAAGGCGACGACAAGAAACAAGTTCACTGGTTCATCTTCCTCTTCCCTTCGTACCAATCTCCTAATTTCTTTTTTTTAACTTTGGTTATTCAAATCTTCGCAAAAAGGTTAGTATTTCTTTTTATTTTTTCTTTTACTTTATTCATATTTTTATTTTGCTTTTGCTTTCTTCTACAAGATCTTTATTTCTTTATTTATTTTTTTAAAAAAACAAATTTTCAACCTTCATCCAAGGGATTTCTCAACTAGAATAAGATAAAAGTGAGATTTTAATAACTAAATTTTCAAGAACAAGTCTCTGTGGATTCGATCCTATACTTGCCGCTGCACACTTTGTTAAAAAGATTCTAACAAGTTTAGGTTTCATAACTTGTACATGATTCAACAACGATGGAGTTTTTCATGAACTTCGAAAAGCGAACAGTTTTTGGCCGAACAGTTCTAGGAGGTGGTAATTTGGCGATTAGCTCTACCTTAGCTCTATCAACCTCTATACCTCTATCAGAAACAATGTGTCCTAAGACAATCCCAGATTTCACCATGAAATAGTATTTTCTCTAATTAAGAACTAGGTTCTTCTCCTTGCATCTTATCAATACCAATGATAGATGATATAAATCCTCATCAAAAGTAGACCCAAAGACAGAGAAGTCATCCATGAAAACCTCTAGAAATCGCTCAACCATATCTGAAAAGATGCTTAACATACACCGCTAAAAAGTAGCCGGTGCATTGCATAGCCCAAAGGGCATGCGACGATATGTAAAAGTGCCAAACGGACATATGAATGTCGTTTTCTCTTGGTCCTCACGAGCAATGTGAATTTGGTTATATCCTGAATAACCATCGAGGAAGGAATAGTATGCGTGACCGACAATACGTTCTAACATTTGGTCGATGAAAGGCAGAGGAAAATGATCTTTCCTAGGCCATGCTAGATTTTACCGCCGCTTTATCAAAGATTTTTCTAAAATCTCCAAACCTCTTTGTGATCTTCTTACAAAGGATGTTTCTTTTGAGTTCACCCCTTCATGTTTGGAAGCCTTTGAAAGGCTAAAGACCGAGTTAACCTCGGCACCCATCATCCGACCACCTGATTAGAATCTCCAATTTGAGGTGATGCGTGACGCTTCCGCCTATGCTGTAGGGGTGTCCTAAGCCAACGAGTGGATAAACTTCCTCATGTCATTTGCTATTCCAGTGAGACTCTTAACGATGCCCAACTGAATTATTCCACCACTAAAAAAGAGTTGTTGGCAGTCGTTTTCGCTCTTGACAAATTCCGTCCATACCTTATAGGTTCTAAGGTACTAATCTACACTGATCATGCAGCTTTAAAGTACCTTCTCACGAAAAAAGATGCTAAAGCCCGTTTAATCCGTTGGATCTTACTCCTACAGGAATTTGACTTACAAATTCATGATAAAAAGGGAGTTGAGAATGTTGTAGCAGATCATTTGTCTAGGATTGTGGTCGAATCTGTGTCTGACTCACTACCTGTCCTTGACACATTTCTTGATGAGCAGTTAATATCTGTCTCCTCTTCAATTGTTCCGTGGTATGCTGACATTGTGAATTATCTTATCACGGAATAGATGTCTGATTCATGGACCAAGCAAGAACGATTGCATTTCTTAACTAGGGTCAAATGGTTCTTCTGGGATGAACCATACTTGTTCAAGTACTGTTCTGATCAGATCATTCGACGATGCGTTCCTGACTCAGAATTTAGGAGCATCCTTTCATTTTGCCATGACCAAGCCTGTGGAGGTCATTTTAGTGGGAAGAAAACTGCTGCAAAAATTTTACAATGTGATTTTTATTGGCCCACTCTAATTTGTGACGCTCATGTCTATTGTTAATCATGTGATCATTGTCAACGATTAGGAAAGATTGCACGCAGGAATGAAATGCCGTTAAACCCGATCTTAGTTGTCAAAATCTTCGATATTTAGGGCATTGACTTCATGTGTCCCTTTCCTATAGCCCATGGATACAGATATATCCTTGTAGCAGTTGACTACGTCTCTAAATGGATAGAGGCGGTAGCATGTAAAACCAATGACTACAAAGTTGTGATAAACTTCTTGAAAGAGAATGAATTCTCTCGTTTTGGCTTTCCTCGTGCAATCATCAGCGATGGTGGAAAACATTTCTGCAACCGTACATTTGAAGCCTCAATGAGAAAATATTGCATCAATCATAGAGTAGCTACGCCTTACCACCCACAAACTAGTGGCCAAGTAGAAGTTTCCAATCGAGCCATCAAGACCATTTTAGAGAAAACTGTGAACACCACTAGAAAAGAATGATTTCTTTGCCTGACTAATGCCTTATGGGCATATAGAGCTGCATTCAAAACTCCTATTGGAATGTCTCCATATAGGTTAGTTTATGGCAAGGCTTGCCATCTTCCTGTCGAGTTAGAACATAAAGCATACTGGACAATCAAACGCCTAAATTTTGATCTAGACAAGGCCAGGAGAGTCTAGGAAACTTCAACTGGATGAGCTTGAAGAGATAATGAATGATGCGTACGACTGTTCAAAATGGTACAAGGACCGTATGAAGATTATGCATGATAGGATCATAACTCGGAAGGAATTTCAACCAGGGAAAAAAGTCTTGCTGTACAATTCCCGTCTACATCTCTTTCTACGAAAACTGAAATCCCGTTGGACCGGTCCGTACATTGTTCATAAGGTGCACTCACATGGTACAGTTGAGGTCCACAATACCACGAATGGTACCACTTTTCAAATAAATGGCCATCGTTTAAAACCATACCATGAGTATCTGAGCCAGAAGTGGAGGAAATCCTTCTGGAAGATCCTGTTTATCAGGATTGATCTCTATACATACTAGGAATCCATTTATGTATTATAGTTTTATATTTTTTCTCTTAACTAGACAATGATGGATGACATCCACTCGTCCTCATCAGGTACTATCTACCCTTCACATTCTTACATTTGTAGCATGCTATGCATTCATTCATACATTGAGGATAATGTATGAGATAAGTGTGGGGGAGGGTTAACATAGGTTTTCTTTTAGGTTTTCTAAATATATATATATATATATATATATATATATATATATATATATATATATATATAATATAATAAAAAAGATTAAAAAATACAAAAAACATTTTCTTTGTTACCAAAAAAACTTTTTAAAAAGAAAAATAATATTTTGACTTATTTTTGCGAGAAATTAAGTTAATTTTAAGGAATAAGAGAATCATAATTAGGATTTCTTATACTTGGTTGAAATAAGAATATTTGTTTAATTTCTAGAGATAGGAAGAAAAAATTGAAAAAGTAATCCAGTCTTGATTTTTACCTTGATAAAATATGCATCTTTTATATACTTACATACTTAGGGTTCAAAAACAAAGATTCTTATGCCCCAAAAAAAAGAAGAAAAAAAAAAAAAAAAGAAGAAAAAATATATATTATATATAATAAGAATCCTCTGATTAAGCTGGATTTTTGTGCCTCATAAAGCATGATTATTCACGCCTAAAAGTGGTTCATATCACCAAATAAATCCTTAGTTTTGTGGCCTTATTTTCTCGAGTCCTAAGTCCTTGGGATGTTTTCTCACTCGGTGCCCTAAAACCGTCCGACTTGGGAGTCACCGACTAAGGCTCATTACATGGGCAAATTAGAAAGCCTAAGAAAGCTAAGAAATATTACCACCAGTATATATACAATATGGTATAAGAATTAGAGTTGAAGAACTCTTAGTCAAAATATTCACAGTCACAGGATGCATATGACTTAGGGTAAAATAATAGACTAGATGAGAATACAATTTTATTCCTAACCTTAATTGATAACAAATATTTGAATAAAGGCTAAGTCTAGGGATGAATAATTCGATACTCTTATAACTTACAAGTTACTTAATACTTGTAAAAACACTTCAAATATTTTCTCTTCTTTTCAAAATGTATTTTCAAAAATACTAACAAATTATTTCTTTTCTTTATGGATTTTGTACGTGTAATCCACTGAAAACCCTCAGGAGACTATAACTCCTCCTCTAGGGTAACCTAGAGGTTTAAAGGCTTATTGCACATGCTAAGTGTAATAGCGTGACCTCGAAAGTGGTCCAAATAAAAATCTTAGGTTAGTTTTATTTTGCTCGAGGACGAGCAAAATATAAGTGTGGGGGTGTGTTTGGACACATATATTGCATAAATATTATTACATTCCTACATATATTCTATAATAAATCATTATAAACTGACTTGTCTTAATGTCCTAATCCTTGCAGGATGATAAAGAGAAGATAAACATGGATCCTATCCAAACAAACCCAAAAGTTCAAATTAAATAGGGATCGACTTAAATTTAGAGAATCTTTAGTCTATCTTATCTGAGGATTGGATTTACCAGATAAGATAATACTATAAAATTCAAAAGAAAAATGAATTTTTTGAAGACCCTATTGGGTTTGCTGAGGATAAATGGATAGAGATAAGATCAACGAATGAGATGAAGCAATTTAGATTCGGATTCAGACTGGATACAGTTTAGCATTTTAATCATAACTTTCGCTACTGAATCTCAAATCTGATGATTCAAGATGATCCAGAAAAAGATTTAAAGGGTTACAACTCTTATGTTAATCACTGTTTTGAATTCTATCATTTGTTAAGCAATATTCAGCAATCAACACGCCATCAAGCTGCAGATCAGAATTCTGGATATATCAAGTTTGGAGATAAGGGGAATATTGAAATTCAAAAATAGCCAACTCTTCCTATCTCCCTACACTCTTCCTTATCACTATTTTCCTATAAATACTTGTATTCATTGAGAGAGAGAGGGGACTAGAGGGCTGAAAAGCTAGAAAAAGAGAGTTTTGAGCGTTGTAATACGAGATTGGAGAGGTCAAGAGCTTTGTATTAGATGCTTATTGAATAAAATTCAGAATTCTTCTTCACGATCTTGCGGCGTTCAGTCTAAGTTTTTCTTTAATTTTCTCTTTATTTATTTTTTTATGCTATTCTTTTCTTGCATATTTGATTCCATGAAGTCATCTCTTTTCTTTTATTAGCTTCTTTTGTTTTCAGCATCGCTTGGAGGAGGGAGACAATAAGGTGACGACAAGAAACAAGTTCACTGGTTCATCTTCCTCTTCCCTTCGTACCAATCTCTTAATTTCTTTTTTTTTTACTTTGGTTATTCAAATCTTCGCAAAAAGGTTAGTATTTCTTTTTATTTTTTCTTTTACTTTATTCATATTTTTATTTTGCTTTTGCTTTCGTCTACAAGATCTTTATTTCTTTATTTATTTTTTAAAAAAAATAAAATTTCAACCTTCATCTAAGGGATTTCTCAACTAGAATAAGATAAAAGTGAGATTTTTAATAACTAAATTTTCAAGAACAAATCTCCATGGATTCGATCCTATACTTACCACTACACACTTTGTTAAAAAGATTCTAGCAAGTTTAGGTTTCATAACTTGTACGTGATTCAACAACGATGGAGTTTTTCATTAACTTCGAAAAGCGAACATCCATTTTGTCTAAACTAATAGTTATACATATACATCTTTGAGCCACTTGCCTCCATGCATATATTTTTGTGGATTCGCTCATGTTTGGATATGTATGTATACTCTAGTTTGTACAAAACATACATATGCCTTGAATTTGTATTATTGAAAATTAAATTTTAATGATTTTCATGTTTTCATTTATAAAGAAATTTCACATTGAGCTTATTGCCTATTTTCATGACTATGTCTTTCACATAACTCTTATACACTCACTTAATGTTTTCTTATGACTTTATTTTCATGAGTATGATATGTACTTTATAGATTTTGAGTGTTGATGATCGTGTGACTTGCATATTTTTCATGGAATATATTCTTATTTTATTCCTTATTTGAAGGATTTCGCACTAGTTTTACAATTTTATCATATAACTAGTTCGTATTCTTCATTTTAGTAGAGTTTTCAATTGTGCTAAAACTATTTTCAAACTTATTTTTGAAAACCTCCATCCATCCAAGGGCGGTTGGTTGGGCGATCATGCCTTGTATGCATTATTGAAAATTTATTTAAACATGTGCATGAAATGGGTGGTAGGGAGTATGAGTTATACACTTGATCCTGATTGTGTTTTCAATTGGTATCACAATTGATATCTATTTTGTATACTCATATGTGTTTCTATATATGTATGCTTCAACTTCAAATAGTATCAAATTCGATTGGTATTTATATTTTCATACATATATATGTGTTTTGACTGTGCTTACTATATCTTTATATCTTTGAGTACAAATTTGCCATGCTAAGCTTGATTTAGTCCTTAATGACAATTATTCTAAATTGGTATCTTATACAAGCTTATGCATTATTTTCATGAGTATTACATAAAGGGGAAAAAAATTCATGTTTTACCTTTCAATCAGTTTTGTTTACCATTGATATCTTACTCCCACTCTTTATGTTGAAAAATGATTGAAAAATGATATTGATTTTTTTTTAATTTGGTATCATATGCTCCTAATGAAAATTATTTTCAATTAGTATATGGTTCTTTTAAATATTGGTATCAAGAACTTAAATTGATAGTATCTCTATTTGGTATCTCTATTGCAAAATGATTTTAGTATTTAACCAAAAAGATTGGTTTATGTTTTTCAATTGGTATCAAAAGTGTAAAATATTTTTAATTGGTACTAATTTTTTTCAATTGGTATCAAGATTACCTATATGTTTATATCTTTCAATTGATATCAAAATTTTTTTGTTTTGTTTATTTTCTATTGGTATCATAAATTGGTATCATGATGTTTTGATGTATACCTCCGTACTTAATTGATATATCTTTCAATTGGTATCATTTTGATTTGTATTGCTTATATGCAAGGGAAGCTTAACATCTTCTCTATATATAGATTCATGTTGAGTGTATGTCATATTAAAGTGATTGACCTTTCTTTGGTATGTAGTACACGTGTGTAATAGGAGCTTCACATCTCCTTTTATACATTGTATATTTTACTTTATGTTGTTAGGGTTTAGTCATCTCTTTTCATATAAATGCATGTATGCAGAGGGGTTAACTTCACGTCTCTCCTCTTCATGAATGCATATAACATATATACCTTTATTGTTTGATTTATGCAAAAAGGGAGAAAAATATTATTTTTGCCCTTTTATTGTTCGAACCCCTTTGTTGATAAATTGACAAAAAGGGGGAGAGATATTTTAGAGTTTTATATGCATGTTTGTTGATATGCTTGTTTTTATATGCATATGTATTTAAATTTGTTATCCTTTACCATTGGTATCAAAAAAAAAAAGCATCTTTTGTTGGTATTGGTATCAAGAGCATCTTTTATTGTTTTGTTGATATCAAGAGTTTTTATTAGTATCAAGAGCAACATTGCTTTATTGTTTTATTGGTATCAAAAGCTACATTTTTTTAAAGAAATTTTTATTGGTATCTAGAGCAACATTGCTTTTAAGAACATGTTTATTTTAAAATAGAGTCTTTATTGGTATTAAGAGCAACATTGTTTTTAAGAACATGTTTATTTTAAAATTGATATCAAAAGCATGTTTATTTCATTGGTATAAAGGATCATGTTTGTTTTATGCATGTTTATGCATATTCATGTTGAGCATTCACTGAATATTTTTATTGTTTATTGCTATGCATGAGTTAAGGGGGAGCTTCTTTGAAGCTTAACTTTAATCCATGCATATATAACTCCATGAGTTTTGTCATCATCAAAAAGGGGGAGATTATTGGCCCAGAGGCCCTTCACTCTAGTTTTGATGATAACTCATGTAGTTTTAGTTTACTAATAATCTTGTGATATTTAGTTTCAGATAATTGATCAAGATATTAGTAGGTGATTAGCTTCAACAAAGGTGTTTTGGAGCTTTCACATGGTGATTCAAGAGCTCGAGCGTCAAGTTCACATCTACCATTCGGTTGGAGTCAAGCTCGGTGGATCACGTTTGGATCGAGTCGACTTGGAGACGGTGTTCTACAAGAAGACCTCGGTTTTAGTTTAAGATTGTTTAGATCTTGTTTAAAAATTAGATAAGTGTGATATGCTTAAGTTCACAATACACACACAAGTTTCATGTTTATTGATTTTTGGTTTTCAGTTTAACCGATCTTGGTTTTTAAGTCAAAAACATAGATATCTATATTTCATGTATATTGGATTCTATCCATATACAACATGCTTCAAAGTTGTTTAAATATCATGTTTTTGTATTTACATGTGTTTTGGAAAAATCAATTTCCATTTCAAACTCCTAGTTTTGGAAAATATAGATTTTGGTTTAAGACAAATTTTTTACCTCACAAAAATGGTTCAAATTGTTTAATATATGTGTTGAATTTTTATCACACATACTTGTATTTCAAAGATAATACAAGAACTGATTTTTGTGGAATTTATGTGATTTTATGGGATTTAATTAAAGATAAAAACCTAAGTTTTAAAATCCTAAAAAGACTGTACTGGCTGTCTGCCGGTCGACCGGACAGGTCGACCGACGTGCACAAGCGTGCACGCCAGCTTGAGCTGGTGGGCTGGTCGACCGGGTCGGTCAACCGTCCAGAGAGCTCTGCACTCTGGAAATGGCCCCGGTCGACCGGGTCGGTTGACCGGCAGAGAACTCTGCTCTCTGTATCCAGTCTCAGTCGACCGAGCCAGTCGACCGGTGGGCTCAACGGTCAAAAATATGACCGTTGGCCGGTCGACCGCTCGGTCGACCGCTCGGGCATTTCAGCCCTTTCAGCTGCCAACGCGTAGAATTTTGTGGGGGTTATAAATACCCCCATTTGAGTTTGTTTTTAAACAAGTTTTCCAAGAACAAAAATTCTCATTCTTTCTAGTGTTTATATACAAGTTTTCAAAAGAGTTTTTAAGCCAAAAGATTTTATCTTTATTTGTTTAAAGGGTTGAAAAAATCAAGAAAAAGAAAAGTCTGTGGGATTGTTTTTTGATCTTCATTTCTATTATATCCTAGAAGTTTTCCCAAGTATTTTCTTTGAGTTTTTGATTTCCAATCACCTTGATTTTCTCACACTTGAGCTTATCTAACTATCCTATCTATAAGATCATTGTTTTGTGAGAAAGAAAATTGGTTTGTAGTTGAGAGAGACCACCAAGTTGTAAACCCTCCTTGATTTGTGATATCTCTCTAGTGAGAGGTGATTGTATTGGTATCCCTCTCTAGTGAGAGGTGATAGTGGAGGTTATGTTGGAATCCCTCAAGTGTGAAGTGATTGTTGTTGGTGTTGACTTTGTGCCTATCCCTCATTTGTGAGGTTGATTTTGTTGGTTTGTGCCTTGCCTCTAAGTGTAGAGGTTGTATTTGTTGGAGAGAGGAGTTGTGTACTCCCAAATTGTATTTGCCCCAAATCCTCAGCGGAGGTTCCCTGTGTTGGAAATCCTGTGTGGACGAGTTAGTGAAAATCCTTCTATGTGAAGGCGGGGACGTAGAGCTGTGTGCTCGAACCTCCAAACATATCTCGGTATTTACGTTTGATCCACTTTCTCTAACTCTCTCCCTTACATTGTGCATCGATTCATATTGTTCATATAATATACATGCTTGGTTTGTTTGTGTGCCATACTTGTGTTAACCAAGAGAGTTTTATATAGCACCTCAACTCTTATTCAGAGGAATCAAGAGGAGTTAGTCCAGAGCCCTTCACCGGAAATTCGGCTACACTCTTTGGTTACACTAAGTGTATTGCATTTAGCTTTTAAATTCCGCATTATTTGCCATAGATTAGCCTTACACCTATTCACCTCCCCTCTAGGTGTACTTTCAGACCTTTCTATTGAAAGAAAATATCTTTTGAAAAATTGTTGGATTGTGTTATCATTTTGCATATGATTCGTTTTCGTTCCTTTTCAATTGTATATTCGCCCCTCTATGATTGATTTCTGGCTCGGGCATTGCCTGTCATCATAATGTACAAGGTTTAGATTCTTTCATGGTCGTCTACTTGTCACATATGATAAAAAAATAAACAGCCTCGCAGATTCTTAACTAGATTATGTGATGGACATTGTAAAAAAGTTCTGAAAGCTAAATCTAGATATTGAACATCAACTTCAAGCCAACTTGAGTGCAGACAACTTCTCCTTTAGGGAAGCAAGGGCCATAAAATCCACGTAGAAGAGCTCAAAGCTTTAATGGTCCCCATCAACCTGAATTACCCTGCCTCAGCTCCATAAGGATGACACGTGGACTGGACTACTTATCGCCATCAGGAAAAAAATCGAGCGTTGGAAACACGGAGACAATAGAAAAAACCGGAGACAGACAGCAATCAAGAAAATTGATTGGGGCAGATGCATTGCATAAGTTCTGAAACAACCTAGCCCACAAAATTCTTTTTTAGGTGATATACTTTTCATGGCTTCTAATTGCACAGGTTGGCTGGTTTACCAAGTAATGAGCACATGTGGAGACAGAATGGGAGCAACCTCTCCAATTGGACTTTGGTGTGCTCATTTTATCCTCAAGGATGGGTTCTCTTTTGGTTGCATATAGAACTAAGTAGTTTTGAGTCTGTCATGTATCATTTAACAATTTAAAGATTGATATGTATTGTATTTGACAAGAACAACTTTCAGATATTTAAATGACATATATCTCGTTTTTTTCCTGCTATTCTTAGTGAATTTGCATATGAATGTTGAATCTCAAAGTAAGATAGATTGATAGACAAGAGAGGAAGATTATTCCCTTGGTTTAAGATAAATAAAAATGGGCTAAAGGAGTATACTATTTAGGCACTTTACTTTCATTCATTTGTCTTGCCAAAACAAGAAGATACAAGGTCTATATATAGCTTTACAAGGTTAATCCAAATTTAAATTAATTAAATGCATTTAGATTATCAAAGCAATAGAAACACCCTCTGGACACTTAGGTATGACAAGACTCTTGAGTTCCCAAAAAAAAAACTCTTGAGTTTCCAAAAAGAAAAACTCTCTGGATGTTCCATCAAGTTTAATTTTCAATATTCTCCCTTAAACTTGAACTAGTCATGCCGAGTCCCTTCCAAAGTATGGAAAATGTTTCATATTTTAATGGCTTTGTCAAATGTCGACAACATTGTCCTGTGATTTGATAGAGATGAGCACAATTTCCATGTCCTTCACATGTTCTCAAAATGGAATGATAGCGTGTGTTAATATGCTTGCTCCTTTTGCGGAAGACTGGATTCTTTGC
The DNA here is from genome assembly GCA_038442645.1 of Agave tequilana. Lineage (NCBI taxonomy): Eukaryota > Viridiplantae > Streptophyta > Magnoliopsida > Asparagales > Asparagaceae > Agave > Agave tequilana. The sequence continues at coordinate 319,523 of JAVJIF010030877.1, forward strand.
AAGTACAATTGCAGATTTATTGTCAATGCAGATCTTGATCGGTTCCTCATAGAGTATAGTTTGTAATTCTTTGAGTACATTCCTCAACCAATCATATGACAAACTCCTGACGATGCAGTAACATACTCGGCTTCACAAGTAGAAATAGTGATGATAGATTGTTTCTTTGATGACCAAGAAAATATTGTGTTCCCCATTAGCCACTAGTACTCTTCTGCTTGTCAAGATCTCCTGCTAATTCGCTATCTGTGTATCCCACAAGTTAAAAATCATCAGTGCTTGAATAAAATAATCCATAACTTGTTGTATCTTTGATGTAGCGAAGGATCCTTTTAGCCGCTAATTGGTGAGTGGTCTTAGACTCCTCCATGTATCGGCTAACCAGGCCAACTCCATATAAAATATCCAGCCTTGTGCAGTCAATTAACAAAGGCTACCAACCAAGCTTTTGAAATAAGTAGGGTCCACATTACTTCATCATGCTTGGATAACTCGATGCCTCAATCCACAGGTGTGCTAACGGGATTGCATTTCTCCATATTGAACTTATTTAGAATGGACTTTCAATAGGCCTCCTGTGAGATGAAAATGCCTCCTTCAGCTTGCTTTACTTCGATGTCGAGATAATATGACATAAACCAATATCCATCATCTCGAATTCTCAAACAATATAGTCTTTGAAGTCTTAAAACATCCATGGATTATTCCCTGTAAACATAAGATCATCTACATACAAACATACAAGTAAGAAATCTTCTTTCTCCTCCTCCTTTGTATATAAGGCATGTTCATATGGATATTTGATGAAGTTATTTGCTTGAAAGTAGGCATCGATTCTATTATTCTAAGCCCTTGGTGTTTGCTTTAAACCATATAAGATTTTCTCCAATTTTAGAACTTTGCCGTCATGCCCTGTTTTAACATAACACGTAGGTTGCTCCACATATACTTCTTTAAGAAAGCCATTTAAAAATGCCGATTTGACATCTATTTGAAAGATTCTCCAATCATTTTGAGCAGCAATAGAAACAATCAATCTTATTGTTTTGAGACAAGCAATGGGAGAAAATACCTCATCGTAGTCGATTCCAGCCTTTTGTTTGTACCTTTTTGCTACCAAGCGAGCTTTGTATCTTTCAACTTCTCCATTCATATTTTTATTTGCTTTGTACACCCATTTAACTCCAATAGCTTCTTTCTCTTTCGGTACTATGGGTAAGTTCCCATGTGTCATTCTTCTTAATAGCCTTGGTTTCTTTATCCATGACTTCTTTCCATCTTTATTTTGGACGACTTCTTTAAAGCCTAAAGGCTCACAATCGGGAAATAGACAAAAGAGTGTAAAATTGTTTTCGTTCTCTGTTACCTCATACAACTCGAAAAGTGTTCTTAGCTTTTAGGGCCTTGGTTTGTGTGATGATGATGCCGGAGAACCATCATGATTTGGAGGAATGGAGGTGATGGAGTATATGCTTTCAACTCCTTTGATACTTGGACTTCTTCATCAAAGAACATGCACGAACTATTTAATTCTTATTATGTTTTCCACTCGCATACTCTTTCTTCATCAAACTCTACATCTCTACTTACTGTGACTTTGTCGTTGCATGGATCGTATAATTTGTAGCCTTTGGTTCTTAAATTGTAACCGATAATAGCAAATTCGGCACTACGATCATCAAGCTTGGTTCTTCTTTGTTTTGGTATATGTGCATATGCGATGCTTCCAAACACCCTTAGGTGTTCAACTCCAGGCTTTCGTCCACTCCATGCTTCTTGCAGCGTCATATTCCATGGGCTTCTTGTTGGATAACAGTTCAAAAGATAAATCACAGAATCCACAGCTTCTGCCCAAAAAGCGTACGGCATATGCTTGCTCTTCAAAATGCTTCTCACCATATTGAGAATGGTTTTATTCTTCTGCTCGGTCACTTTATTTTGCTAGGGTGAGTAAGAAGCCATAAGAAAATGCCGAATCCCATGCTCCTCACAAAAAGCTTCGAATTCTTTTGATGTGAACTCGCCACCTCTATCCGACCTGATAGATTTTAGAAAAAATCCATTTTCCTTCTCCACATAAGTTTTGAACTTTTTAATACATTAAATACTTCAGATTTATTTGTTAGAAAATAAACCCAATTCTTTCTAGTGAAATAATTTGTAAAGGTTAGAAAATACTTGTGCACTCTAAGAGAGTTTGGAGAGATTAGTCCACAAACGTCTATATGAACAAGTTGTGGTGGCTTGGATGTGTAAGATGTTGCTTCCTTTTGAAAATTACTTGATGATGCTTGTAGAGTAGACAACCCTCACAAAATTGCTTGGGATGATTAATGAATGGCAATCCTCTCAGCATAATTTGTTTCACTAACAACTTGAGACCGCCAAAATTTAAATGGCCGAATCTCAAGTGCCATAGCCATGAAGTGTCATTCATATATGCTTGCAAGAACTTCACACCAACACTTGAACATTAAGAAGAAATATCTGATTCTTGTCATTTGGACTTTTACAAACAATCTTCTTTCTTTATCTTTTATGAAAAGAGTCAGATTTGTCATATGTACATCATAACCCTTATCCTACCATTGGCCTAAACTTAGGATATTGTTTTTCATGTTTGGAATATAATAAATATTTGAAATGTATTGGCGAGTTCTATTTCTTTGATGAATAAGAATTTTGCATCTTCCTTTTACTGGATCTTTGAAGAATCACCAAAAGTGACTTGCCCATTTACAGATTCTTTCAAGTCATGAACATGTTATTCTTCCACACATATGGTTACTTGCACTGGTATCAAGATATAGAATCTCTTCTTTTTCTTCATCTCCTTTGAATGTTAAAAGAACAATATGTTCTTCTTCACCTCCTCTTTCAACATAGTTATTCTTTTCTTCAACATGGTTGGGAGTATGATTCCAACAATCTGAGCATAATGGTCTTATTTCTTACAACTAAAACATTGAACTTGAAATTTATCATACCTTCCTGTTCCAAAGGATCTTCCTCTTCCGTGGCCTCTTGTGAACTTTGAATTTTGATCTTCATAATTTTTCGATTGGAAATCACCTCTCCATCCCTGTCCACGGTCTCGAAATGTTCCATGGCCTCGACCACCGCCTTGGCTTCAATTTTCATGGTTTCTTTCTTTGAATTTTTCTTGGCCTTCTTTTAGGCTCAATAAAGCTTTCTCCACTGGATTTTGTCTTTTGTTGAATCTTTGTTCATGAGCTTGCAAGGAACCCATTAGTTCATCAATGATCATGAACTCTAAGTCTTTGGCTTCTTCAATGGCAACAACAATATAGTCATATTTCCGATCAAGTGATCAAAGTATCTTTTTTACTATACGGCCATCTTCAATCTTTTCACTGTTTCACTGAAGTTGATTAACAACAGACAAAACCCTTGTAAAGTAGTCCAAAACTAACTCATTTTCTTTCATTTTTAATTGTTCAAAATCTCTTTGAAGTGTTTGTTGACGTGCCTTTTTCACCTTTTCCACTCCTTTTTTAGGAGTTTTGAAGTATCTCACATGTTTGCTTTGATGTAATAACATTTTTTATCTTTTCGAAAGAAGACTCATCCACCCTTTGGTAAATGAAGAAAAGATTTTTCTTGTCTCTTTTCCTTGATTCTGTAAGAGCATCTCTTTGAGCAGCAGTCAAAGAAACATCTCCTTGAGGTTCATCATATCCTCGCTCAACAACGTCCCATGCATCTTGCGAGGCCAACAACGTCTTCATTTGGATGCTCCAATTCTCATATTTTCCTTTGGTGAGGCAAGGAACGGTGAATGGTGTCATCCCGTTTGCCATCTTCTTCTTCTTATTTGGCTCTGTTAACACTTTGTTGAATCTCAAAGTAAGATAGATCGATAAATAAGAGAGGAAGATTACTCTCTTGGTTTAAGATAAATAAATATGAGCTAAAATAGTATACTATTTAGATACTTCACTTTCATTCATTTGTCTTGCGAAAACAAGAAGATACAAGATCTATACATAGCCTCACAAAGTCAATCCGAATTTAACTTAATTAAATGCATCCCCAGGTATGAGAGAAGACTCTTGAATTCTCAAAGAAGACTTGAGTTCGCAAGGAAAGACTTTTGAGTTTCAAGAAAAGATAACTCTTTGAATGTTTCATCAAGTTTAATTTTCAATAATGAATGTACTAGTTACAGTCAGTACGCAACACTTACCCACTGTTCTTTGAACTCAGTGTAATCATAAGGGTTCGAGTTTACATCAGCCATACACTCAAAAGAAGCTTGGTCATATCATGATAAATTAGGTTAGGTGGGTTTGAATGCTGTTATCTGACTGTCAGAAGACTTATGGAGGCAGGTTTCATCGAAATGGCAGGGCCAACTGCCGATCAGTGTTTATGGTAACGTGCAATTTATCGTGCAGCTGTTCTGATTGCACCTCCTTGACAATGATTTATAAAGTTTATTTTGTTCAAAAGCTAACAATCTACTAATTATTGGAAACATGACGCCTAGAAATTAACATCATAAAAGGTAGATAGCACTTCGGCAACGGCAATCTCAAATGTGAACAAACACCAACTCGCTGGGACCATACAGCTGGGCCTTGGAGGGGAACTTTACAGGTAATACTAGAAGAAAGTACAAGGATTATGTGAGTTGCAGCCACATTTACAGACTCTTCTATATGATCAGCACGCAACAATTCATACAGAAGATTACAGAAGAGAAAATCTAGCAAGGGCGGTTGTCTTCGTCTTCATGTCTCCTATTGCTAGTATTTTCGGTGAAGTTGACCAGTTGAGTCACTGTTAACTAGTTAAGATTCATCTGCGACGATATGTCAAGAATATCTTCAGTTTCCAAGATCAATAATATTAACGAACCCTCTCTAAAAATCACCAACTTGTGAGGCATTGGCTTAGCATGTTGTAGTGTTTAGAATCTGACCACTCTCTAAGATTGTGATGTGTCCCGCCACACTAGGAGTTTCTCAAGTGGACAATGAACTCAAAGTACCAGTTGGCTTACATTCGCCTCCGAGGAGAGAGTCTCAGGCCTTACCCCGAGCTTACATTCAAGTCCGAGAGAGCCTCGAGCCTTACCCCGAAATCACATTCAACCCCGAGGAGAGAGCCTCGGGTCTTACCCCGAGCTCACATTCAACCCCGAGAAGAGGCTCTCTGGCCCTTTCTTTCTCCGACATTCACAACTACCGGATCTCTCCCCGACCTCTACAACATAGACGCTCCGCGGAGATTGTCGCTTTCATTGGACACAGCTCAGCAGCAGGGTTTCTCGGATCGCGAAGATAGTTATGTTGTCATGATATCCCTACATTCTATATACTCCCCTATTTCAGTGGGGGTAGTTATAAATAGTGGCAGATATCTCGGCATGTCAATCCCAACAATAAAGCATAACAACCTGAGCGGTTATGAAAAGATCCCAACGTGCAAATCGTGCAGCTGTAGAGATCCAAGAAATCCCCGTCAGTTACAATGCTACAGAGTGCTTATACACCCGGCGATCTATAGAGAAATGGAGGCAGAACCAAAGAAATTATAAACACAGAAATACTCTATAGGGTTCACTAATCTCAAAAATATGTAGTGCATTCTCTCTCCTTTTCGTGATTTTTTTCAATTTAAATTTTCATGTAAAAATCTTTTGTCTCCACCTTTTTACTGTGTTGAAACCTAAAATTTCACGTCCGATTTAAATAGAATCCCCCTCCCCCCCATTTGTGGTACGAGATTGATCATTCGATCATTCATATTGGAAAATCTCCACCACATAGGTAACAACTCCATATTTGAAAAAAATTATGCAGTTTCAAACCTAAAGCCATCTTCGACTGCCGGGTGGAGGAGTCCGTTCTAAATTCTGGGTCTTTTAAGTAAGGTAGACTGGTATACACTTATTGAGTATATTCAAAAAAAAAAAAAAAGTTTCAGGGTTGGAAGGGTAACTCTCGTCCTAATTAAGGGGTAGAACCACCCTCCTAAATGTTGTCTTATTTTCCACTCCACTTTATTTCCCATCTTTCTTTGAAATGCCAAAGTGGGTGGACATGCAAATTGATAAAAATAAGAAATTTTTTTTTTTGGAAAGAAAGAAAGGAGGTTACTTGATGGTCAAGTGGGGGAAGTTCACGGATCAAAGCAAGGGCATGACGTGGAACTCTCAATCTTCAAAATATGAATAAGATCCTCTTAGAATAATGTTGGTGGAACCTACTATTGGCTGAAGGTACACTCTTTATCTTTGTTTTGATGATTACAAAACATTTGTAGCTATAAGGTACTAATAAAGTTCTAATTTTTAATAAGCTTACAGGGATCAAGAGTTTGAAAGATGCTTACTCTTCCTCGTAAGGAAGATTTGAAGATCAAGTTAACTCAAGAAGGGATTCAAACTCGGATGATCAAACGGTAAATTTTGAAGAAGCCCTCTTTGATGAAGACTTGAAGCTTAAGTAACTCCTTAGTAAGATCTCAGTATGTTTAGTTTTGATGTGAATTGATGCTCAAATAAGATACATAATTTTCTCAAAAACAAGATTTTGGATCTTTTAGGGTTTACAATTATTTTTTGTAAGTTAGTCATTGATTCAAGTTTTATATTTCTCATAATTTTTATAACCAGCCATATATATATTTTCTTGAAACCTATATATTGCCATAACATCTCTTATACTTATATTATTATTTCAAAAATGGGTTCAGTTTTAAAAATGGTATTTTTGCTGACTTTTAGGCTTGGCTGGTCGACCGTCAGTTGACTTCAGCCTTTTAACACTGTCTCGGTCGACCGAGCGGTCGAACGATTGTGCACAAGGTCACTTTGCTCTTGTGCACGTTGATCGGCCGATCGATCGGTCGACCGACCTATCTGTCAAGACTTTCTGGATTGTTCAGCCAATGCCCGGTCAACTGATTATTTGGACTGGTGATTGTGAGTTTAGCCGGTTGACCGACCGGCCGGTTGACCGACTTATTGCTTGTTTTGACTGACCGCCCAATCAACTGACAACCTGTAACGGCTAGTTTTGACCAGCTAACGGTTGACCGACCACATGGGTTTGCTATAATAACGACTATATTTTTCAAAAATGACAGTTTTCTATCTTCTTTAAACAACTAATTTTACTTTTTTTTGCCTAATCACCTTGAATTAAGCCCTGAACTCTCTTCTAAATGTGTTTATCTATTGCCTAAATATATGGGTCATTTGAGAGAGCAAACAAGAAGTTTTTCTAGCAAGTTTTTAATCAAGTTTTTAAGTTCTAGCTTTTAAGAAAAATTAAGTTTTTATTTCTCAAGTTTTTCAATCAAAGTGCTTTCAATTCTCAATCATTGTCTGAAGTTTTTAGCTCTTAAAGATTACTTTCTGTACTGAATTTTTCTCTCACAAACTTCTTTTGAGCTAGCTTTCTCTACTCAAAATCTTAGAAGTTATAAAGAGAGAGTTTGTAACCTTTGTGGTTGCTAAGAGGTTGTAAGCCACTGATCTTTGATGTACGTATTATAGTATCAGTACTCGATACGACGTATAAAGTTTATTTGACCTTTATGCTAGTCAGATTAAGCCAGTTTCAATTTCAGATATTTTTTTTTAATATTCTAGATTTTCAAAATTTTTTGAATTTTTCTGAATTATTTTGGAAAATCTCCGAATTCGGTGTCGACCGATACCGGCAGTCGGCTTTAGGATTTTTTAATTTACAATCGGAGTTGAGTTTCTGGAATCTGTTTTCACATTGTGTCTTAGAATCATATTTTCTAATTTAGCGTATTTTTGAGAATTTTTCTGAATTTATCAAAAATCTTGCTAAACCGGTGTCGCCCAGTGTCGACGATATATTCCAAGATTTTTAAATTGTAAACCAGATTGAATTTCTTAAATTTGATTTCATATTGCTTCTCAACGTAATATTCTATTTTACAGAATTTTTGAGAATCGTTCGGAGCTAGTCAAATTTTAACCTATTAAAATAATATTAAATTTTTAAAATTACCTTTCCTTTCTCCTTTCTTCTTTCTTCCTCCCCACGTTTTCTCCACCGCCATTCTTCCACCGCCCTTTCACTCTCTTTCTTTTTTCTTTTCCTTATCTTACTCTCTCTAATTCTCACAAATCTCTCTCTATCTCTTAATCTCTCTTCCTCCCTCTATTGTCAATCTCTCTCTATCTATTCCTCTCTTTATCCCACTCTCTCTCTCTTTCTCAGTTTGCAGCCACCGGTGAGTGGAGCCAGCACCAGCAAGGCGGAGCTACCGCCGCTGGCGAGGCCAGCGGACCGCCACCGCCACCCTCTTCCTCTCTCTCTCTTCCCTCTCTCCTCTTTTTCCTCCTTTTTCTTCTTTTTCTTCTTCTTTTTCTTCTTTTCTGTCAGTTATTTCTGTCTCTCTCTTATCAATCCTCTCTCATCTCTCCTTTTCTCTCCTATTCCTTCTTCTCACACCGGTCGGCCATCGAGGATGCTGCCGACGGCTGGTTGTCGCTGTCGCGCGACCCCAGGCTGTGCCGCCGTGGCCGCCTCTCCTCTCTCTCTCTCTTGTTGACACTTAAAAAAGACAAGATTCTTACTGGCCTGAACAATGTCTAAACTTATTGACATTTACAAAAGACAAGTGACAGACAAGCTAACGACCAGTTTTCACCCATCTCTGAGGGACAAGGAAGCAACTTAGACTCCACTGATCCAGCAAGCAGACAGTGAGCCCAGATTGTCTCTAAACATACCTCAGTAGGTCTAAGATGCTAGCACTTAGCATCACATGAGCCCAAAGGGATAGTCTCGCCTGAGAGGCTAAGATCATCCAACTTCGCCTTGAAGCCATTCAAAGCTCCTCCAGGAAGCTAACTTATAGCTTCGCCTGAACTGCTGAAGCGCAACTCCGCAGAGAGAGTCAGCTTCGCCTGAAGCCATACGCAACTGCACAGAAGGGTATGTGGTAGCTTCGCCACAAACGACATCTAGCTCTACCGAAGAGCTTTCTTCTGACTTCGCTAGATACTGCCTCCAGCTCCGCTGTGAGTTCAAAGCGGGCAGCGCCGCTGCTGGTCTGCTATGGTCAACCTTTGACCAATTAAATCTCCAGATGAGATCAGATCTAATCGGGATCAAGATCAAATCCAATCAAGATCAAATCTGAGATCTAATTTGGCAGTTAATTGCCACAATCTCTTGACTCTTCTAAAACGAGTAAGAGGATCAGGAGAGATCTTTCAACGATATGGAAAGGATCAAAACGGATCAGGAGGATCAACCGACCTGCCACTTCTAGCTTCGCAGAAGCTGATCCTAGCCTCGCAGCAATGCTACTTTCCAGATTTAAATAGATTTGATTCAATCTGTTTCAATATTTTCAAGGGACGATTATACCCTTGCCTCCCTATAAATAGCCCACCAGGGGCACAAGGAGAGACGACCTCCAGAAGTAGGAACCACGCACAGGCGAACACGAAGACTCCACAAGCAGAGACTTCTTCACAACGCACCGTGCGTTCTTGAATTCAGAGACTTTATAGAGAATTGCTTCTCTAATCAGGGTGCTGATACCCTAATACCTTCTTCCCAAGGAATTTCCGGAACCAGGCGAGATGGAATTCCTAATTGAAGGCAGTTTTGAGAAATAGCAAGAGGGTTCTACCAACCCTCTATCCTCTGATTCCCCGAACCAGGCGAGAAGGGAATCTCATCGCTCGCATCGTCAAAGGGACAAAGTGGTCACACGCTGACCAGACTCCATCGGCACACTTCTCCAGAATCTCTGAGGAGATCTACTTGTAATCTTTTAGAATACTTGTAATTTAGCTCCTCAACTCTTTTTATTGTAAGTTTTCCCCTTTGCAAATTATATGAAAAACAAGATGGTGACTCCGCTGGGGACCAAATTCTCCACTGCCGAGAATCAAGTGTCGCAATGTGACGAACAGACCTTTGGGTCTAACTCTGAATTCAGAAAAGCCGGTGCAGCCAGAGCCTCTCTGGCTAAATCTTCAAGGAAAGTCTCTGCGGAGACAGAAAAGGCTATCTGCGAGCCTACTGCGGTTCTCTGGCGCAACAAGAAAGCACGCCCGCAGCCCAAGTCCTTCACTTTCGAAAACCTTGTCATTCACTTTGACCAAGGAAGATTTGAAGAAGTTCTCTCCGGGGGTGGTCTAATGCTTCGAGCACGGAAGCATAGAAAGGTCTCCATGACCAAGGTTTTAGAACAGAAATCAGGAGCAGAATTCTGCCAACACCCCTCAGCCTCGAGTATGGCTAATCAGATTCCTTGCGAACCTAAGTATCCTCTGCCAAAGCGGATGTGGAGGCCTAAACAGAAGTCTCTGGCCGAAGCCTCAGGCGTAGCTACGCCAAAACCGCGCCTCTCTCGCGAAGAAAAAGGCAAGATGCCTGTCTGCTCCAACAATGCTGCCAGCCGCAAAGTCACGACGGCAATCATACCGTCGCCCAATTCAAGAGCAACAATGCCTCGCGCCGGCCTCGTTCTCATGAGCGAAGCTACTGTACCACAACGTACGCGCAGGGTTTATAACCGCGAAGCTAAAGCCAAAGTACCATCTAAGGCTAATTGCCTTCCCAGCAGCATAGCGGGTAAAGCACCACAGCGTGCTCCGCCCTCCGGTTCGTCAAGCGCTAAGCTCACGCCTGATGGCGAAGCTAGAACCGAAGCACTATTCAGTGCTAATCCCTTCTGCAGGGACAAAAGGAGCAGGACATCGTCCTATGTGCGATCCAAAAGAGCCTCTGTGCTCGATTGTTTAGGCCCAAGTGGGTCTGATCTGCAGAAATTATTGACAAATAAACAAACCCCTTCCTCCTGTTGTCAATAAGTGGGATGTCAGTTGGTAACAGTCCACTCGGTTCATTGCCGGCTGGGACCAATCCCTGCCACTCCTCCAGGACGACGATCAGTTTTTGATCGACTATCGGTACGGGCCCTGGTGAAACATCATAAAAGGAGCATCTCACGAGATCTACCCTTCGCATCCGTCAACATGACCGGGAGAGGACAAGAGCTGCGCAGGGGCAGACAAGCGTCCGACGACACTCCCTACAGCTCCCCAGATCCAGATTACAACCCAGGCTTAGGCGAAGTCTTGGTGCATGAAGAATGTGTTTTCCGAAACACCGGATCTAGGGTGACGATATCCTACAGTTATGAACAGCCTTCTTCCTCAACGGCCCTAGCCTCGCCGGAGCCCAGGAGAGCACTCCAACCATCAGATGAAGAAGATGAAGACAGTGGGTACGCCTCTTCAGCGATAGTTAGCTCAGTGCGAACAAACAGAGCATCAGTCAACATGGCTGATAATGCTAACGACGACCTTCATCGACGTTTGGAAGCTCAAGAGCAAACTTCCAAGACTCAGCAAGAGGCTCTGGACAACATTCAACAGATGCTCGCTCAACTTCTCAGCAATCGCAATAACAATGATGCCGGGAGCAATCACGACGAGGAGGAACATTTTAGCAATGATCAGCCAAAGGCAGAGAAATCCAAGGAGGGTTCTTCTTTAGACGCTGAAGTCCTTAAGGGCCTCCAAGCTCAAATTGCATCCCTAACTCAGAGGGATGAATTAAAGAAAGTGGGGACAGTCCGTCCTTACCCGCTGGAGTGGGATTCAGTGCCATACCCACCAAAGTTCAAACCACCAACACTGCATACCTATGATGGAAAGAGCTCGCCAAACCAGCACATCTACTATTTCCGGTCTCAGACTGGTAATGTTATAGGCAACGACGCCGTCATGGCTAGACTGTTCATTGGCACCTTAAAGGGGGTGGCATTTGACTGGTTCCGAAGTCTCCCTCCAGACTCTATCAATTCCTGGATCGACCTGGAAACCCGATTCCTTTCTCGTTTCTATGAGGACGATACTGAGGTAACCATGGACAAGCTCCTCTCCACCGTGCAAAAGAAGGGCGAATCTGTCCGTGACTACATTGAGCGGTTCAGAAATCTGTCTTTAATGTGCCCAGTAGGGATGCCATTACCCATGCTCTTACAAACATGCAGGTACAACTTCTTGGACCAGGTAGAAGTTCGCATGGGGGCTGTCAAAGCCCACATCTGGAAAGAATTGGTCGAACAAGCTGAGATAACCGAAAAGTCGGCTAAAAAGTTCGAACCATCCGCCCCCAAAGGCAAATGGGGTATGAACAATAAAGGACGTAGCGACATGGCGCAGTCTGCTCAAGCCAAAGGGAAAGAGAATATATCCGTAGAATTGTCTGGGGACGTGCAGTCGAAAGCCAAGAAGAGCGGCTTCAATAATCAGGAGTCTAAATTTTCTCCAAAACAGTACTCCTTCAAAGACGATTAAGTGGTCACGATATTCCATTTGCTTCACAAAGGGAATAAAATGAAGCTGCCAGATGCTCGGCGTCCCAATGAGATAGGGCGCACGAACGACCCCAAATACTGTCTCTATCACAGGATGATTCACCATCCTACCGACAAGTGCTATGTCCTCAAAGATAGAATTCAAGCCTTGGTCGATGCCGGAGTCCTGACACTAAAGTCAGAACAGAAGAAAGTCACTGCCAATATGGTGACCCTCGAGTTCGGCAAAACTCCAAAGGTCACAGTTCCTGACGGGACTTATTCAGTCCCTGCGCCACGGTTGGAAGTCAAGCATCCTCTAGCTAAAACTCAAGATAATAAGGGTCTTGTTCCCTTAACATTGGAGATAGAAGAAGTCATGTGGATACACCCAGACCTCGTCCAAGACGAACAGTGGGATTCAAAGAGGCCCAAGTCAAAGGGTAAATCTTGCAATGTCATCTCCATCCTGCCAGACGACGGCAATCTTACGTGTCAAGCAACAACAACGTTGGTTTCGCCCGAACATTATGGAGGCTATTGAGGCCGAAGTCCATAAGCTCATTGCATGTGGCTTCATTCGGGAGGAGCAGCATCCAGATTGGGTTGCTAATATCGTCCCCGTCCTCAAGAAGAATGGGAAAATACGGATCTGCATCGACTACCGTGATCTCAATACGGCTTGTCCTAAAGACGAATTCCCACTGCCCATCACCGATGTCATGATCGACAACACATGTGGATTCGAAAGGATGTCTTTCATAGACGGCTTTTCAGGGTACAATCAGATTAAAATGTACCCCGACGATGAGAAGCACACTTCGTTCCGAACACCCTTGGGGTATACTGCTACACCGTGATGCCCTTCGGGCTAAAGAACGCCGGAGCAACCTATCAGCGGGCAATGAGTACAATCTTCCGCGACCATCTTCGAAAAATGGTGGAATGCTATGTCAACGACATTGCTGTCAAAAGCCGCAATAAGGATGACCATCTTCGCGATCTGAGAACGATGTTCGACATAATGCGGGCTCATCAACTGAAAATGAATCCGACAAAATCCTTCTTGGGAGTGTCAAGTGGCAAGTTCCTTGGGTTCATTGTTACGTCAAAAGGGATTCATCTTGACCCAGACAAAGTCAAGGCCATTCAAAGCATGCATCCACCGAGGAATCTCAAAGAGCTTAGAGGCCTGCAAGGAAGGTTGGCGTATATTAGAAGGTTCATCGCAAACCTTTCAGGCCGTTGTTAGCCGTTCACCCGACTCATGAAAAAGGGTGCTTCCTTCGTATGGGATCAAGCTTGTCAAGAAGCTTATAAAGACATCAAGAGATACCTTACGAAGCCTCCAGTCTTAGTGGCCCCTACATCAGGGAAGCCATTCTTGCTTTATGCGAAAGCTCTGGACCATTCTCTTGGTGCCCTCCTCGCTCAAAAGGACGACAATGGTCACGAGCAGGCCATTTATTATCTGAGCAGGACTATCATAGGAGCAGAATCTCGCTATAATCCTGTCGAGAAGGAGTGTTTAGCTCTTGTCTTCGCTGTTCAGAAGACACGACATTATTTGGTCGGCCAAATCATACATGTCATTTCCAGAGTGAATCCTTTGCGTCTTCTCATGACAAAATCAGGATCATTGAACTCAAGATTAGCCAAATGGGCGCTTCTTTTGTCTCAATACGACATGATTTTTACCCCACAGAAGGCGGTTAAAGGCCAGGCCCTTGCAGAGTTCTTGGCTGCTCATCCAGTCCCGGAGAACTCAAAACTTCACGAAGATATTCCAGATGAAGTCTTCGAGTCTAACGTAACCTCAGAAGAGGAAGTATGGCAGATGTTCTTTGATGGAGCATCACGAATAGGCCCTAAAGGCAAGATTATAGCCGGAGTGGGGGTTGTGTTCATCTCCCCACAGAATCATGTCCTTCCCAGAGCATTCTCCCTGAGAGAGTCATGCTCCAACAATGTAGCAGAATATAATGCTCTGCTCATTGGTCTTCAGCTCGCCCATGGAATGGGGGTACGCTACCTTGAAGCCTACGGTGATTCAAAACTAATTATCAATCAGGTTAAAGGCGAATATGAAGTTCGCCACGAGGATTTGGTGCCTTATTACCACACAGCCATCGAATTGGCTAACCTATTTGAAGGTTTCTACATTGGGCACGTGTCTCGATCTCAGAATACCAGGGCAGACGCTCTTGCTGCATTAGCAACAACACTAGCCCTCCCAGCCGACACCGAGTATCACCTCATAGTGGCAACTCGACATCTTGTACGCTCTAAGCATATGTTAAGGACCCAAGAAGTCTATAATGTCTCCACGGATCTTGAGCCGAGAGATTGGCGATTTCCTCTCATCGACTATGCTTTACATGGTCTGCTGCCAGACGATCCTAAAGAAGCGGCATCTATCAGACGAAGGTCTCTCCGTTTCTACTAGGATCCAACTCTGAAGACACTTTACCGTCGTTCATATGACGGTGTCCTCCTCCGTTGCCTTTCCAATTTAGAGGCACAGGAAGTGCTTAAAGAAGCACACGACGGCATTTGCGGAGCTCATCAGCCAGGTCCAAAACTCAAAGATAGGTTGCATAGGCTTGGATACTATTGGCCGACCATGATAGCCGATGCCATCCAATATGCACGAAGGTGTAAAGCATGCCAGATTCATGCGGACTTCATACACCAGCCCTCGGAGTTGCTCCACCCGACTGTTGCTTCATGGCCATTTGAAGCATGGGGAATCGACGTCATAGGGCCAATCAGCCCCTCTTCGACAAGAGGTCACCGGTTTATCTTGTCCATAACCGACTACTTTTCAAAGTGGGCGGAGGCTATACCACTGGCTGAAGTCAAAACCTCTAACGTGGTTAATTTCATCAAACACCATGTCATCCATCGATTTGGTGTTCCTAGGCGGATCATCCATGATAACGGTCCCCAGTTCATAAGCCAAGTATTCTATCGGTTCTGCAATAAATACCGAATTCAGAATGTGGCTTCAACTGCCTATAATCCCGCCGCTAATGGCTTGGCTGAAGCATTCAACAAAACAATCATCAAGTTACTCAAGAAGTTCGTCTCCTCGAATAAGCGAGATTGGGACGAAAAGCTTAGTGAATGTCTTTAGGCCTACCGAACCACGGTTCGGACCCCGACAGGCAATACGCCTTTTTCCCTGGTGTACGGGTGTGAAGCGGTCATCCCGTTGGAAAAACCAGATGCCGTCGTTGCGAGTCGCTTTAATGACTAAAATTACATCAGAGGACAATGATCGGTTGCGTCTCCAAGAGCTCGAAGCCTTAGATGAGAAGCGACTTCAAGCTCAGCAATACATCGAGTTGTATCAAGCTCGAGTCACAAAAGCCTTCAATAAGAAGGTCAAACAAAGAGTCTTCCAGAAAGAAGATTTGGTTTTAGCCGTCAGACGACCGATGATTATGATGCACAAGACCAAAGGCAAATTTCAGCCTAAATGGGAATGACCATTTGTAATAGAAACAGTCTATTCAAACGGAGCATACCGCCTCATGACTTCAGATGGCGATTTACTCATGATGCCGATCAATGGCAAGTTCTTAAAGAAGTATTATCCTTAATTAAGGATCATTCTCATGATCAAGTTAACATTACATCTCTGATCAAAACCTTTATGTCCAAGGTACATGCAAAGAGAGCCTTTCTCTTCCTCCAAGCAAGATCATACACCAGTAGGAGCCTGGCGATATACTGGTTCTCTCAAAGGAGAATCAAGGTTACACATACGCTAACCAGATGATCCAATATCCTTAACGATTAAGGATAGAGGAAAGTGTTGGCCTTTAAGCCCAAGATAAGTCCTCGACAACTCATCATGCTGAGGGGAATAGCATGGCTAGCCTGACTCAAACGGTAGTTGGTAAAGGCATATCAAACCCGTTGACAGCTGGGGATTTGCTAAAAATCCTAAGGGACATGTTCCCATTTGATTCCCTCTCCAAAATCACTTACCAATTCTCATCCATAGAATGGTAAGACCACATATGCATTTCGCTGTTACGTTAACATTAAATCTATGACAGTGATTCCCTCGTTTCTCCCCGTGAAAACGACCTCTCCAAAATCACTTACCAATTCTCATCCATAGAATGGTAAGACCATATATGCATTTCGCTGTTACGTTAACACTAAACCTATGACAGTGATTTCCTCATTTTTCCCCTTGAAAACGAGACCTTTTCCCAAATTCCATTACAACCTTGAGCTTGGTGGCGTCTCAATCGGTTATGTCATTGCGACCTCTGAACCAGCAGACAGCCAAGTCTCAACCTTGAGCTTGTTGACATTTACAAAAGACAAGTCTCAATTTCGAGCCTGTTGACATTTACAAAAGACAGGTCTCGATACTTATTGATATTTACAAAAGATAAGTATCACCAACCTTGAGCTTGGTGGCGTCTCAATCGGTTATGTCATTACGACCTCTGAACCAGCAGACAGTCAAGTCTCAACCTTGAGCCTGTTGACATTTACAAAAGACAGGTCTCACCCGTACTTGTTGACATCTACAAAAGACAAGTATTACCCTTTTAGCCCCACAAAGGCTAATCTTGAGCTTGGTGGCTTCTCAACCGGTTACGTTAGTGCGACCTCTTAACCGGCAGATAGCCGAGCCTCATTTTTCAATCCAGCAAGGACTATCCTCTCAAATGGCTGCAATACAACTTGAAAACGACAATTCAGCAGATAGAATGAGTCGGAGATTCGACAGGGAGTCAAAACAAAATTACTTTTATTGATTCCAAAAAGGACGGGATACATGGAGGTACATATATTACAAGCTATAGGGGTGCGTCATAAGATTTGATCCATCCCTCAAGAAAGGCCAGCCTTGCCTCCCTATCATCGACAGCCCTCACAAGAGCCTGCGACCTTAGCTCAGCCTTATTAAAACTCGCCGTCTGGGCCAAGCGAGATTCAACTTCAGCGAAGGTTGCCCTTTGAGCCAACTCTTGCTGCGAAAGCTCATCACCCTGAGCCTTAAGCTGCTCAAGCCGCGCAGTTTCCTCAAGACGCACTGGTTCAGCCTTGGATAAGAGAAGATTTGCCTTCCTGATCATCTCCTTGGCCTCTTCAATTTTGTCTTCAGCGTCAAGAAGAGCACTGTTAGAAGCATCTATGGCATCCCCGAGCTCTATCTTCCTTATCTCCAAGGATTTCAAGTCCGAAGAAATAGCCTTAGCAGCTTCCTGAGCAGCAAGATCGGCTTCACGCATTTGAGCGACAAGGTGCGCTAGCTGCTCGTCAACCAAAGACTCCAGGTCTGAACGGCTGAGACGGCGCCATTCCTCTACATCCCTCTCAAATTGGTCTACCAGAAGTTCTAATACAGCGGCCTGGTTATCCCCTCCGAAGTCTCAAATATTCTCAATACTGCGGGAGAGGACACCTTTAAAGTAGAAAATGGCATAGTCGAGCCTTTCAAGACTAGATCAATGGATCGCTTCAAGCCTTTATAAAAGCTATCGACTATATCAGCTACAAATTTATTTTCAGCCTCGGCCACTCTTGGCAGACGGGCAGCTTCAGAAGATTCCACCGGCCTTGTTGATATTACCGTGGAAGCAACAGTGGGAACACTGGCTGCAGCAACATGAGAGGTCATCGGTAATCTCGGAGGAGTCTTCATCGAAACCAGTACACTAGCCACAACCGAAGTAGGACTAGTAACCATTTCCTGGACAGCAGGCTCAACCACTAGCATTGGGGAAGTAGGACTTGTAATCACCCTCAGCTCCGCACCTGGCAAAACTGATGGCACCTCGCTCGTTGATATAGTTGGGAGTGAAGTTGCCTCCGTGACTACCGTCCCTTCAACCTCTGTTCCTCTGGCTGGCTCAGGCCGATAAGAGGGCAGGTCACCATACAAAGCATCCAACACAGCAGCATCTGCCGTGGTTGAAGTGCTCATGTCACCCCTGGACCCCTCGGGAAGATCGGTTGGCTCCCTTGAAGTTGACGCACCCAGAGGCGGAACACCTGCAACAAAGTTGTGTTTAGGCAAGACACAACGAATGGTAAAAGTCAAAAAGCCAAAGCAATACCAAAACATGATGTCGCCTCAATCGTCTTGGCAGCCACATCAGTCTCTACAGGCTCCATTGGAAAATCCTTAGCGGAGTCAATATGAATGGCCGGCCCGCTTTCGCTCGCCGAACCCTCCGTTGTCCACCCAAGGGAGCTAGAAGTATCGGAATTTCTCCTCGAAGTCCCGATACCCGAAGGACCAACATCAGCTGCATCAACTCCGGACCCTTCTGAGACCGCAAAATACCCAGCTTCATCACCCTCTTTATAAGTAAATAGGGGATCATAATGTTTTCCATATTCTTCGACGGCCGCAGCCCTCGAGCTTTTCACCACCTCAGTTCCTGCACCACAAAATGAATGAAGCTGTCTAAAACACATATAAGGTATATTACAAGGACGGAGTTGATTTTACCCAAGTCTGGAGCAATTTCGCCAGTCGCCGGTTCAGCAACTGACGGTTCAACTACTAAAGGGACAAGAGGAGGAAGCGCCGCAGATGGTTCGCCCTCTACAACAACTGTAGGAGCTTGGCGATGGGGCTTTTTCACCAACTGCTTCCTACGAGACCCACCTGTCCGTTTGCGCTTAAGAGGAACGTCAGGACCCTCCTCCTCTGCTTCTTCTACATGTCTTGGGGGAACTGTTCCCATCACGCCGGAACCAGCTACAAGAGTCTCGGCACCTACCTCCGCTTCGAAGCGAGGACTTTTCGCATCCGAGGCTTCGCTGTCATCAACAGCAACGAATTCTTCTATGCCCGGGACGCGAACCCTCTTACCTTACCTTCTCTCAGAGACCTTCCGCTTTAGCAGTTGAGAAATTAACTTCACACCAGAGCTGTTAGCATTGAATCCAAGGGGTGTGGAGTTGGAAGTCGCATACCACTGGCAGAAGCTCAGGGTCATTAGAAGGTTGGGTGTCCTCAACGGCATACGCAGCCGCGCCTCGGTACAGCCGGCAATGAAGAAGCACCAGGCACGGGCTCCGTCAATAAGGCTCCCCATAAAGGCCAAATTAAGATTTGGGTTGCCCATGTACAGTTGGTCATATCCAAACTGTCGAGAAAACCGACTTGGAACATAAGGCTCCAAGTAGCAGCTATCCCCACTCCGGTATAATAAGTGTGAGGGCCGTATGCTGACTAGCCACTCAAAAATTCTCCGGCTCAGCGATAACTGCCCTTCCCCCGCATCTTTGAACTCCTCATCATAGCCTGCATCCCGAATGCGGGAAAAACAATGGAAGAGACTATAGACGTCATAGCGACGCACCAATTTACGGGCCTTAGCCACGTAAGCCTTCTGCCATGAGCATCCTTCGAATCGGCAGAGGAGCGCCATTCGAATACCTTCGGGAGGGTCCTCTCCAGCTTCAATCAAAGAGGGACAGTGCAGGGTGAACCATGCCATCAAATAAGTATATGGCAGACCTACTCTGGGGTTAGGTCCGTCGCGGGGTGAAGTGGCCCCCTTTCCACGCTTCGTCACTGGCGGTCTACAGAAACCTTCCGTCAATGCGCGAAGGCCTCTCTGAATACAGCATACCATGGCCGGAAGAAGTCCCAGAGAACGACCATGGACTAGACGGACAGCAGGCAGCAGGACGTTCGGATGAATGACGTCACCCGACGAAGACGGCACCACACACCTCTTTAGCCAGACTGTCAAGAAGCCAGCCAGCAGTGCCTGCCGGGACATCGGCCGACGAGCCTGGTGATGGAAATTTCGAAGAACATCGCCTTTTTCATAGGGACCATCGTCCTCTTCCACAATTAGGTCCCTTTGGGAATGCTTTTGCATCCGGCTAAAGATGTCTTCGACAGCGACTCCACAATGAGCCGCTTCAGGAGTGTTCTCCATATCTGGGAACAAATAATCTCCCCAGCTCTTCAAACTACAGGAAGTTCCCTTACTATTTTCGTGCATGCTGAAGCAAATGTACAAATGGCACATTAACTCCTGGTAAGTCTCGAACAAGGCAGGCTCCTGCTTCTCCAGAAGTACCAATTCCGCCTCGCACGGGAAGTATTCTTCATATGGGATAGATCCCAAAAGCAGAGCAGAGACTTCCCACATCTCATGCAGAGCCATACCCAGTTCGCCAACGGGGGTGAAGAAAGTCCATGTAGCCGGGCAGTACAATTCAAAGATGGCGTAGAAGCACGCCACGTTCATCTCAATGCCGTAGCAAGTCGCCCTGACGGCCTCATGAAGGTTTAGCCTCTCCAGATCCTCCTCGAAATGAGCGAGGATGTATACAGTTAAATCCCTACACCATGCCTTCGGAGGGTGAATCCAGCCTGGAGTTCTGAAATCAGTGGCCGGATAGTTCCCATTAACTTTAAAGAATTGATTACCAAAGGTCTGTGCCACCGCAGGATTTTCTCCCACTGGGATGTCTCGCGACACATTCCCAGGATGTAGACCCATTATGAAACGAGGAGGCCCCACTCTTGCATAACCAGGAGACTGAAGCATCAATTTTCCTACATGGACGGAGTCGGTACTCCGGCTCACTTCCCACGACATCTTCCGAGCCTGCGTCACGCATTGGAAAGAAGACAAAGAAAAATGCCGCTTGTTAGATGGGAGACAGAATTTCTCGCCATCCAACTGGAAAATCCATTGCCCCTCCCCGGCCAGCAGCTGGCGATCAGGGTCTGGCGCGGCATCCCCGAACATGAAGTCGGGCTTCCTATAGGTTCGACGGTCAAAATCTTCAAGGGGAGCCGTAGTCAGAATGCTCCTCGTGGTGCGCTGCTCCCCACCATAAATAAGCGTGTCTCGAATGAGAGAGCTCCGCTCACTAAATAGAGAAGCCTGCCCTTGGAATTGCAGGCTGACATTGCTGTCCGATCCCCTGGTCATCCCAAATAGACTGTTCAAAGGACCAGGAGTGTAGTGTACTGCAGGAACAAAGAGAAACTATGATTAGTTCATCAGCCGAACGAGGGCTAAAACCAGATAGTAAAATTTGACAAGGCATAGCCTCGCCCTCTGAGCGAGGCTGGCCTAACGATAGTTTTGCCCCGAAGCTTAGTTCGCAGCTGCAGTGTAACTCCGCATCCCACACGAAGATAGGATGCAGGAAAATATCCAAGTGTTAGCTTCGCTTTGGAAGCTTAGCTTCGAACAATAGGATGCGACAAAGGCTCAAAGGTTAACTTCGTCAGAAGGGCATTACGGTCCTTTTCTCTCAAAATTTCAAAGGACAGCTTCGCTTGGAAGCTTAAAGAAGAATTCTTCAGTTCTTGGATCCCCGATCAAGAAATCAAGGTAAATTCAGGGAATTGGGCTTCCTAAAATCACAAGACCATGGTTGATCTCGTGTTGGAGTCATTTAAGGACAGCTAGAAACTGGCTTTAAGAGAGCGACGACAGTCTCTAATCGAAAGGGAAAGTTCCCTACCGGCGATTGGTCGTTCGATGACCAGAGGAGGGGAAGGACCCTCTGCTGCGGAAGTTGCCACCTCTTTTCCCGCTCGTCTCTTGGGCGCCATTGAAGAACTGTGGAGGTTCTTAAACTCTTGAATGAAGAGGAAAGAAGAAGGAAAAAGGGTAAAGTGTTCTAGAAATTTCAAAGAGAAATGACGACCTTCTCTCTCAGCCTGTAGGGTTCTTATAGGTTGACGATCGCCTGAAACGACGCCTCGATAAGAGCACAGGCTGCCGTTTCAAATTAATTTGAAACGGCGCCTAAAGCGCCTTCCCGAGAAGCGCTGATTCAGCCCCATTAAGGGCTAACTTCGCCATGAGCCAGATGCGGACTTCGCACAATACATCGATGACTTCGCCATCAGGATTGCCTTAGCCTCGCTGAAGGCATAGACCAAACTCAGCAGATGTGGTAGCTTCGCTGAAAGCTTACTCTGGATTCAAAAAAAGTCCTATCTTTTAACTCCGCATGGAGTTTAGCTCCGCTAGCCAAGTTCAAGATGAAGGCAAAGTAAAAATCAAATGAGCAAAACAAAATTACTTTTATTGATTTAAAAGGAAAGGTACATTGATACTACATTAAGGTTATATTTCATACAACAGAATCATTTGCTCAAGAGGCATACAAGTGGTCTTATCTACTTTCAAGCAAAACCAACTGGACACGAAAGGCCTTCCTCCTGCACAAGGCCATAATCCTTCACATAATGGCAGATGGTGCCACCAGGACAGATTGTGCCACCAGGAAGTTGAACCTTCCGCAATCAAAACTGGCAAAGGACTGATCGCCACCAGCAGGTTGGATCTGCTTTGATGAAAATTGGCAATGGGAAGATCCGCGACCTTACAGGTGACGTCCGCTTTCCCGAAGTGGATCATCTCGGATAAGCGACTACCAGCCTCGCCTCGAAGTGGATCATCTCGGATAAGCGACGGCCAACCTCTTCTGGGAACACACTCAGCTGCCCCAGTTTGTTCCTCCTGCTTAAGAGTAAAATTTCAACTGGAAAAGCAAGAGGAAATTTCCTGGTTTCTTTTATCAAGTCACAAGATTGGCGGACATAGCTTACTGCAAGGTAAACCGGAACAAATTAGCAGTTAAACACAGGAGAAGCTACGAAAGCACTAAGTCAAATTCTTTGGGGTGAAGCAATCCCATTCAGTCAAGTATTGATTTCAGTTAAAGCAGAGGATAGCCTCGCTTGCACAGTGATGATGGGCTAGCTCAGCAAATGCCAAGTCCTAACCTCGCCTATATGGCTAAGCCAGACTGATCCTGAGGAACGCAGTCTTGACCCCACCTATATGGCAAGACTGGCTCAACTTTGAAGAGACTAAGTCCCGAGTTTGCCTGTGTAGCAGACTTAACACGCATGCAGTGATCTTTCTTTGATCAAGTCAAAATGATAGCTTCGCTGGGAAGCTATGCTGAAATCCTTCTCTGCAGATCAGTTAAATGGAGAGCAAGGGAAACTAATCCCTGAAGCAGCTATTAAAGCTAAAGCTAAACTAAGGGAGATCAACTCTCTAAAAGTTCATTGGTAAGGTCTCTGAATGATCGAGACTTATCGGTCCTTGGCCGGGTAATAACTAGAGTGGGCATCCCCACTAGTTCAGAGATCTGAGTATCTCTCTCAACCAAGAGAAGAGAAGAAGAGCAGATCACTTCTCTTCAGAGGACCTCAGGTGTCCTATTTATAGGCCTCATGGCCTGAGCACTGCCCCTTCAAGCGTGGAAGCACGAGCGCTTTTAAGGCATTCATTGCGCCTTGAGAAAAGGGACGGTTTCCCTTGGAACCGTGTAAAGGAAGAAACGCTCTCCCTCATAAAGGCATTTATTACGCCTTGAAGAGAGGGAATATCCTCCCTCGGAAACGCACAAGGGAAGAATATCTCCCTCGATCAATGGAGTAATCCTTCTCGTAACCGGCCCACAGCAGTTGGCCTCGGGAAAGAAGCAGATGTTCCAAAGCGAACTTATTCCAGGAAGCCCAGACGCGAAGCTACTCAGAATCGCGAATCTACATGATTCTTCGGCGAATCTATCCCAAAGCAGGATTAAAAGCGATGTTGAACTTAACCACCATGGCAACGTTCGTACTTCACATACCACCGATAAAAGCAATTCAAAGTATTTCGAAGTCTGAGCTATTGCAGACTTTCGAAAACTTTGAAGGGGGTCTTGTTGACACTTAAAAAAGACAAGATTCTTACTGGCCTGAACAATGTCTAAACTTGTTGACATTTACAAAAGACAAGCGACAGACAAGCTGACGACCAGTTTTCACCCATCTCCGAGAGACAAGGAAGCAACTTAGACTCCACTGATCCAGCAAGCAGACAGTGAGCCCGGATTGTCTCTAAACAGACCTCAGCAGGTCTAAGATGCTAGCACTTAGCATCACATGAGCCCAAAGGGATAGCCTCGCCTGAGAGGCTAAGATCATCCAACTTCGCCTTGAAGCCATTCAAAGCTCCGCCAGGAAGCTAACTTATAGCTTCGCCTGAACTGCTGAAGCGCAACTCCGCAGAGAGAGTCAGCTTCGCCTGAAGCCATACGCAACTGCGCAGAAGGGTATGTGGTAGCTTCGCCACAGACGAATCTAGCTGCGCCGAAGAGCTTTCTTCTGACTTTGCTAGATACTGCCTCCAACTCCGCTGTGAGTTCAAAGCGGGCAGCGCCGCTGCTGGTCTGCTATGGTCAACCTTTGACCAATTAAATCTCCAGATGAGATCAGATCTAATCGGGATCAAGATCAAATCCAATCAAGATCAAATCTGAGATCTAATTTGACAGTTGATTGCCACAATCTCTTGACTCTTCTAAAACGAGTAAGAGGATCAGGAGAGATCTTTCAACGATGTGGAAAGGATCAAAACGGATCAGGAGGATCAACCGACCTGCCAGTTCTAGCTTCGCAGAAGCTGATCCTAGCCTCGCAGCAAGGCTACTTTCTAGATTTAAATAGATTTGATTCAATCTGTTTCAATATTTTTAAGGGACGATTATACCCTTGCTCTCCCTATAAATAGCCCACCAGGGGCACAAGGAGAGACGACCTCCAGAAGTAGGAACCACGCACAGGCGTACACGAAGACTCCACAAGCAGAGACTTCTTCACAACGCACCGTACGTTCTTGAATTCAGAGACTTTATAGAGAATTGTTTCTCTAATTAGGGTGCTGATACCCTAATACCTTCTTCTCAAGGAATTTCCGGAACCAGGCGAGAAGGAATTCCTAATTGAAGGCAGTTTTGAGAAGTAGCAAGAGGGTTCTACCAACCCTCTATCCTCTGATTCCCCGAACCAGACGAGAAGGGAATCTCATCGCTCGCATCGTCAAAGGGATAAAGTGGTCGCGCTCTGACCAGACTCCTATCGGCACACTTCTCCAGAATCTCTGAGGAGATCTACTTGTAATCTTTTAGAATACTTGTAATTTAGCTCCTCAACTCTTTTTATTGTAAGTTTTTCCCTTTGCAAATTATATGGAAAACATCTCTCTCTCTCTCTCTCTCCCCCCTTATTGGGTTTAAACCCATTAAACCCAAACCCATTAGCTCTATAACCCAATAACTCATCACTTATATTAATGGATATGGGATGTGGATCTAAACCCGACCCCTTAGCCATCCAAACTCGTATCTAAAACTAATAAAGGTAAAATTGCAAAAACCCCCAGGTAATTTATAACATTTGCATTTTTGACATGTTTATTACATATTTAACCCTTTACATGAACTTTAGCGTTCAGGGGATATCTGGAGCAACCCGAGTCCAATTTTGACGATTCTGGACCATTGTGATCATAGGAAAGAGAGCTACAGTCCCATAATAGCTATGTGAGTGCTTTTTTATAAATTATATTTTATTGTGTTTAGTGAAATTGGTTGATTTCTTTATTTAATAAATCTTGATTATCGGTAAATCATTATAAATATTGTTTAATAAAATATAATTATCGAAAAATCACTGTAATTAGAATATACATGATTGTTCTTTAAACATAAGCGATAACATAATCATAATTTATTTCACTTCTTGATTTATTATAAATAGATGAAATATCTAAATATCGAGATTAATAAGTTAATAATTTTAAGAAATAAATTAGCTAATAAATTGATAATTAAAATTAGATAATTATATATAATAATAATTCTGTGATATCTATCATATTAATAATATTGTAATCATTATTATAAATAGGAAATCAGACATTCGATTATGTGGTATAGTCACAATTACCAACCCACTAACAACACTGAGACACTACCCTTGTCTTTCTGGTACATGCATCTAAGTTACACTGATACTTTAGGACACGGGACAGGGATACTTTATGACACGGGACAGGGGACACTGGTATTGCACGTGGATATCTATTTTACTGAACACTGTTACTGTATGTACTTGTGGACATATCATACGTATACTGTATTGCACTGATATTATTATTTTAATCATATTTCCCCATTATACAGATACTATTACATGTGACACCATTTATGTCTTCTTCATGTTCCACTGATACATGAATACACCATTCACTGGATACCGTCATTTCATATATTTGTTTTACCTGGATGCTTTGTACACTGTTATATCATGTTCATACCTCACTGGCACATATATTCACCGGTATACATGCATTAATTGTTTCTATATTCCAGTCATATGGATCACCGTTCATATTATATGTATTAATGCTGCATGTATATTTCTGTATTCTAGTTACATGATTGTTTTCCTTTACTGATATTGATATTCCAATTACTGGACATGTGAGCTGCTGATATGCGATGTGTGGAACTAAGTGCCACGTGGGTCCGTGCCACGGGGGCTACCTCTAGAATCCCACATCTCCTATTTTTTATTTCTCGTTATCTTGTTTTATGCTATCAACAGAGTTCATGTTCTTTTATCTTATTACATGTATCATGCACTGTAATTGTTCTTGATACATTATGTACTTTAAATATAATAAATATAATTTAGGGATGGGGGAGACTTGACGGTTGACTAGATCTTGTCGGGTGGATATCTGGATCCATATTTTATCCCACACCAGGGGATGGTAGTGCTGGCTACCGATTGTATATAGCTTCATGAGCTCCCGTTTCCCGTTTCCTGCTCCCCTCTTAGCAGAGGGCCATGGTCTCAGTAACCAGGGGACTGTTTAAGGTCATGATCCCGGGTATGCACGGGATACACTCACCGGATAAGAGTTCCTTGACCATTGAGTTTTCAATTAATATAATAAAATGGTAAAACAATAGTGACGTTGAGAATGCTTGTTATTTGGTCACCTTCTCGTTCGGATCATGGTACCCGTATGTGTAACACTCCATCCTCGGAATACGTACTCAGATACGTATCCTGATTTTTCGAGCATATTTTCTTATTTTCTCTTATTTATTTTTTGCTCACATAGCAGTACTACATGATTTAACCTCTCTGGTAATCGAATTTGACCGCTTTTAGTTTCAAACATTATTTTTCAATATATTAGAATTTTCATGATTTTTCAGAATTTTCAGAATTCTTTTTAGAAAAACCCTAAAATCGGAATAAATCGGTATCGCTGGTTTATTCCCAGATTTTTACTTTGCAAATAAAGTTGAATTTTGAGAAACCGCTTTCACATATTTTCTTAGAATAATTTGTACTATCTTAATACATTTTTGAGAATTTTCAGAATTTAACAGATTTCGGCCAGATTTGGTGTCAAACCGATATCGGCGATCAATTCTATGATTTTTAATTTGAAAACCATAAAGAATTTTTGAAAAAGGATTTCACCATAAGTCTTAGAATAATATTCTTGATTTTGAGAATTTTTGTAGGTCATTCTGAGATACTTAATTTTTGGACGATTTCGGTATTTTTCTGAAAGTTTTCCGCATCCGCGAGAATCCGGGGAATCCACTACTTTAATTATTTTCACTTTTTCTTCCAATCAAATAATTTCTTTTTCCATTCCTTTTCTTTTTTCTTTCCTTCCTTTTCCTTCCACCATATTCTTAAACATTCTCCATTCTTCCATTACCTTCTCCACCTTTCCACCAAAATATCTCCTTCAAAATATCCCAACCCACTCAAATACCCTCTCCCATCACCATGGCTGGCCAAGGCCACCTCACCCCTCTCCATTTTACAAAAAAACCCTTACCCAAATCCTTTTTTCTTCTCCCTCAACACCAATCCAAATACAAAACCCTTTTCTCCTTCTTCCCTTTTCATTTTCTCCATCAAAAACCCTAATCATCACCAAATCCCCCTACATCTGCACACAACCACAACCACTACAACTTCTCTAACTCCCTACCTTCATCTTCTTCCTCCTCCATTTCCATTTAAACCATCACAAACTCCAAAACTGCACCAAAGCCTCCACCTTCTCCTTTACCTTCTTCAAAACTACCACCACAACAGACCTCTCCACAAAACCACCATCCCATCATCTTCCCCTAGGCCGGACACCCTCCTTGGATAGGGGCTGAGCCCCTCTCCTCCAGTAACCACTCCAGCAACCATTCCGGCGACTATTCTGGCGATAACTTCACCACCTTTAACAAACTCCATCACCACCACTACGAGACTTCCATCTTCGCCACCATCTCCTTTTTGTTTCTTCTCCATCACCACCATCTCTACTCTTACCACCACAACACCACCTCCATCACCCTATTTCAACCTTCAACATCACCATCATCTTCACCTCCTTTAAATTCCTTTTCATTTTCCTCCAAACAACTTCAACTCCACCAAATAACTGCCACACTTCCACCTTCACTCTCTCCTCTCTCTTATCATGGCCAGCCACTCCCTAGGCCACCATGGGGTGGCGCACTACCCCTAGGGCCGGTGGCCACCCTAGAGGCAACCCCCGTCTCCTTCGCTCGCTTCATGCATTTCCTCGCTCGGGAATTCAATCGCACAAAGCTTTAAAAATTGGTGCTTTAGGCGAGTGACTTTCCTCGCCAAGTATTAAAATTAGTATTATGTTGTATTTAGTATCAGTCCGATGTGGTTGTACGGGTGTGTGTGTTGTATTCTATAGACATGTCTTGACTTGAACCGGACTGATATATTGTAATGCTTGTAATAGGATAGAATAACTCGTCCAGGTAACCGGTACCGACTCTGGGTTTCTGCCCACTCCCGAGATGACTATCCAAGGGTTCTAGGCCTGTACGCTTATGGGTTTCGTCATAGCTACCGAGAGTGCGCTTAGACCCCGAGCGTACTTTGGTCCCGGGCTCTCTACTCAGCCTTCAGCCTTCACTACTCTACGGTAGATTAACTATTATCACGATATAACATGCTTACGTGGTTCTAACATGCAGGTACTCTTGTACCGACTCTGAGTTTCTGCCCACTCCTGGATAGGCTATTCAATGGTTCTAGGCCTGTACCCATATGGGTTTCGTGGTAGCTACCAAGAGTGCGCCAAAACCCCGAGCGTACTTTAGCCTCCGGGCTCTCGCCCACTTCCTTGAAAAGAGAAGTACGCTTAGACCGTCTGGTCTTTCAGCTTCACCCTGATAGGCAAGCTTAGCGCTCAGCGTTTTACCACTAGATTCGTCTAGGCGGAACTCTGCTGGATTTTAGACTCGCCTTCTAAGCCGAGTCATTCCAGTAGTTCTGTCAGCCGGTCGACCGACTTATTACTTGTTTCGACTGACCGCCTGATCGACCGACAACCTGCAACGGCTATTTTTGACCAGCTAACGGTCAACTGACCGCATGGGTTTGCTACAGTAAAGGCTTTATTTTTCAAAAATGACAGTTTTCTGTCTTCTTTAAACGGCTAATTTTACTTTTTTTGGCCTAATCACCTTGAATTAAGCCCTGAACTCTCTTCTAAATGTGTTTATCTATTGCCTATATATATGAGTCATTTGAGAGAGAAAACAAGAAGTTTTTCTAACAAGTTTTTATTCAAGTTTTTGAGTTCTAACTTTTAAGAAAAATCAAGTTTTTATTTCTCAATTTTTTCAATCAAAGTGCTTTCAATTCTCAATCATTTTCTAAAGTTTTTAGCTCTTAAAGATTACTTTCTATACTGAATTTTTCTCTCACAAACTTCTTTGAGCTTCCTTTCTCTACCCAAAATCTTATAAGTTATAAAGGAGAGTTTGTAACCTTTGTGGTTGCTAAGAGGTTGTAACACCCAGATCCTTGATGTACGTATTACAGTATTAGCACTTGATACAGCGTACAAAGTTGATTTGACCTTTCTGGTAGTCAGATTGAGTCAGTTTCAATTTAAAATATTATTTTTCAATATTTTAGATTTTTCAAAATTTTCTGAAACTTTTCTGAATTATTTTGGAAAATCTCTGAATTGGGTGTCGACGGATACAAGCAGTCGGCTTTAGGATTTTTAATTTACAATTGGAGTTGAATTTTTAGAATCTATTTTCACATTACATCTTAGAATCATATTTTCTAATATAGCGTATTTTTGGAGATTTTTCTGAATTTATCAAAAATCTGGCCAAACCGGCGTCGCCCCCCAATGTCAGCGATACATTTCAGGATTTTTTAACTTACAAATCAGATTGAATTTATTAAATTCAATTTCACATTACTCCTCAACGTAATATTTTCTATTTTACAGAATTTTTGAGAATCGTTCGGAGCTAGTCAAATTTTAACCCATTAAAATAATATTAATTAATTAATTTTTAATTACCTTTTCCTTTCTCCTTTCTTCTTTCTTCCTCCCCACGTTTTCTCCACCGCCATTCTTCCACTGCCTTTTCACTTTTTTTTTCTTTTCCTTATCTTACTCTCTCTCTCTCATTCTCACAAATCTCTCTCTATCTCTTAATCTCTCTCACTCCCTCTATTGTCAATCTCTCTCTATCTTTTCCTCTCTCTCTTTCTCTGTTTGCAGCAATTGGCGAGCAGAGCCAGCGCCGGCGAGGCGGAGCTGTCGCCTCTTGCGAGGCCAGCGGACCGACGCCGCCACCCCTCATCTTCTCTCTCCCTCCTCTTTTTCCTCCTCCTCTTCTTCTTCTTCTTCTTTTCTGTCAGTTATTTCTCTTTCTCTTCTCAATCCTCTCTCATCTCTCCCTTTCTCTCGTATTCCTTCTTCTCACCATTGGCCGGTCGGCCAGGTTGCCGCCGGCGGCTGGTTACCGCTGTCGCGCGGCCCCAGGCCGCGCCGCTGTGGCCGCAGGCCACTCCCCCCTGTGGCCGCCTCTCCTCTCTTTCTCTTTCTCATTCTCTCTCTCTCTCTCTCTCTCTCTCTTTCTATTGTGTTTAAACCCATTAAACCCAAACTCGTTAGCCCTATAACCCAATAACCCATCACTTATATTAATTGGTATGGGTTGTGGATCTAAATCCGACTCGTTAGCCACCCAAACCCATATCTAAAACTAATAAAGGTAAAATTACAGAAACCACCTGGCAATTTATAACATTTGCATTTTTGACATGTTTATTACATATTTAACTCCTTTATATGATTTCTAGCGTTCAGGCGATATCGGAGCATCCGAAGTCCAATTTGGATGTTCTGGAACGATTGCGATCATAGAAAAGAGAGCTACACTCTTGTAACAGCTATGTGAGTGCTTTTCTTTTATAAATTATATTTTATTATGTTTAATGAAATTATCATCACGACAATATCTTGTTACTGTTACTATTAGGTACATGTATCACTGCTTCCTATCATTTAAACACATTGATTTGACTATGAAATCACTCAACACCATATCATATTACATATATTTTAGAATTATATATAAACTATATATAAACATAATCCCTTAATACGACTTACTTACTATCTCAATTATTCACTGTAAAAAGATGTAGTTGGTGACATAGCCGGACCTGGTAATTCATATTAATGATATTATATTGGGTAATATTGTGGTAGTATCACTGTTATAACATAAATGATGTTAAAATGTGACACCAGTATATTTCTTTCGATTGTTATTATTCTTATTGTATCACCGGTATATAAACATGTATTACCTATTACTATTTTGCTTGTATTACTATAATATATATTACTGCTTCCTTTATTTTACCACTTACTAGGTCGTTTTCTGACGATCCTGGGTTTGCGTGCCCAGGTTGAAGATATGTAATATCGTATTATCAGATATTTCACTAGATTCACTTAGGAGACTCATCATCAATACCATTCATAGGTATCTTTAGTATTTAATCTTTATTTTTTATTTATCGATATTTCTATATCTATCATGATCACTAACCCCTTTTCCAGGTATTCTTATACTTATTTAATACTGAAATTATTGTGTATTTTACTTTTATTCCCTATACTGAGACTTAGCGTATATACGTGAGGGTATTTTCGCTCTGCTTATATGCATTGCCGTAACGTCTCTGTATCCGTGGGATCGGGGCATTTCAGAGCTTGTTAATCTCATTGGCTTTGTACTATCTCTTGTAGAGAGGATTGAAGGTTGGAGTTACATCCAGGTCTTGTGTAGAAAGTTTATTTGTGGAAGTGAAAAATCCTTCACACGGTGAAGACAGAAACGTAAAGCTTGGTGCTCGAAACTCGAAACACATCTCTTATATGTGTGATCATTTTCCCTCTTGGTCTTACCCTATCTTTATTGCTTGCACTTGTGTTTTTAGTTTCATTGCACTAGCTATTCATCTCTTGCATCATTCATACTTGTCGATTTTTCTCTTTCAATCAAGAAGGCAATTGAGCACCTCAACTCTTATCTAGAGGAATATAGAGGAGAAGTTCTATAGCCCTTAATTGAAAATTCAATTTCACTTCTTGATTTGAGTTAACTATTTGTATTACTTATTTTAACTGTTGCATTTCTGTATTAGATTAGCATTACATCTATTCACTCCCCTCTAGGTATACTTTCAACTACTCTTAAAACTGGAACCTCTTTGCACATGTAAAAACTACAAGATGTCATTTTAGAAACCATGGAATCCTAACCGGATGAGATTGCATTGCGCTTCAGGATTCTGGGAAGTTTAGAATGTTTGTGAAACTTTCTATATTGTTGCCTCTACATTGGGTAATGGATCTTAAAAAAGATGGGTGCCATGGTACATTAGCTTTAAGCCGCAAATTTTCAATACTATTCAATAGTGGGAGCGAACTGTGACATAATGCAAATACATTGGTGAAATCAGATGTAACCCAAAATTTAAGGGGAACCTATCACTAGCACTGGGGGGGAATAATTGAACTGATTAATTTCCTCAATGACTAGAAACCAAAAGGGTAATAATTGATAGAGACATACCACTTTGTTTGAAAGGTTCTAACTCTCAATTCATAGTACAAACCTTATATATATTTGTCCCAATTAGGGCTACAAATCGACAATATCTAATTTTATTTGGAAAGTGAAAGCTCGCCTTGAAATTAGAGTTTTCATTTATCTCTCATCTAAAATGTTGATACTGGTTAAGATAATCTAGCGAAGAGATAATTGAAAGAAATTCAGGAATGTGTGATTTATCTCAAGCATCAAAGTTTATAGATCATTTACTCTCGCTGTTTCCTCAAAAAACTGAGGCATGCAAAATCTTTAATTAATTGCAAAGAAGATTACAGCGGATCAAAATCTTTCAATTATAAAAAAGAGGAGAATATCTCCAATCAAAATCTCCCTTTGTTTAAATCTGGATCTTGATGTAGCGGTGGAGAGTGATTCTTATTTTCTATTGATGAGTCGAGCCAGAAGCTTGTCTCTGGATCTTCTTCTTGCTCTTGTTGGAAGCGCATTGGTCACGTATGAAACCTTAACCAGTAACTAAAATCTCAAATATATTAGAAACTCAAGTTTAAAGAGTTTTTTCCTCCAACACAATGTGTGTTCAGCAGCCTTGTGCTTACCTTTCAATTTTCTATTATTATCCAGCTTTAAACATCAAGTGTGTTTTAGGGATTCTCCTCCTCTAACCTTTGGCTTCTTGAGTTCCGCCCCCTTTAGCCCTAACTTTCATAACTATTTTAGGGTTTTCAAGGAGATAACTCCCCTTTTAAATCTCTCCATAATGGAGATTTAAGCCTCATTATGTGGAGAGAAAGTGGGCATTGGTTGCTCCATAATGAGAATTTATGCCCTATTATATGGAGAAAAAGTGGGTATTGATTGATCTAGAAATTGCTGTCTGTTACATCAGAAAACGCGAATCTTGTTGGATACGAACCTCGCCGTTGGATGCGGACCTTGTGTTTTGATGTTGAAATGCTATCTGAGGTTCGCGTATTGAAGAGCCGCACGAACATCGCACTTGGCACAGAACGTGACCCTCTCGTTGTGTTTGTTGAGGTGCGACATCCGCATTTGAGTTGAAACGCGATTCTCGCGTTGGGAATAAGGTCCGCGTCTAAGTTTTGAATATACGACCTTCGCGTTTGACAAAGGACGTGAGGTCCGCGTTTTGGTTGAAACGTGACCCTCGCGTTTGCATGAGGCTTACGTCTGAGGGTTAGTCTTCAATATTTTTTAGATAGCCTATAGAACCCCCTCCAAAGTTTTCGAAATTCAGCAGTTAACTGGGACATATTTTAAAATACTTTGGGCTTTATGTTGCCTTGGGCTTTCTTGAATGGACTAGCAATCTTTTGAAATGCACTGAGTTTGATCTTGTCTGGATTTTGGTCTTCGTGAGTGTACTGTTGAACTTTTTGAATTCTCCAGGGAAGATCATCGTAAGTATCCAGAAGCGCAGTCTGAAATAGAAGCGCGATGCTCACGTTGCTTGAAAGAAACGTGGGTATGAACCTCGCATTATGAATCTGCAGAACAGATTGCTTCTACAGAATTTTCAATCTGTTGTCGACGAGTACGATGCCTTCGTCGACGTTCAGCATTTCGGTTAAGCCGCTGGGGTTATTGAGAACCCTCAGTAACCTAGAATTGCAGAGTTTTGAGAGGAGAAGGACGGCGGAATTGATCTTCACCGTTACTTTAATCGTGTGCCGACGCTTTCGCCCTGCGGGTCTCTTGAGAGACATTGACGCGAACCGCATGAGCTGCACGAGAGGTTTTCAGAACCTCTTCTAAAGTGGCACCACTTGCACTGTGCGCAGTGGTGCGGGCCACTTTAGGAGTAATCTCTGAAGAGATTCGAGTGCGAGTCTCCGAAGAGACTTTGCGATATTGTCGCATTGCCTTGGGACTGGCGAAGCCTGAGGAAAGGAATTTCTTAAATTTTCCTTGATCGAATTCAATGATGAGAGAGATTCTATCGTCTTCTCGAGGAGCCGGACATCGGCTTACGCCACGATGTTCTCGTCAGTAGAAAAAGAAATCCCCAGTAAAGTTGCCATCTTTTGTTTGGTCGAAAAAGTGGGTCGATGTAAAGTTTTTTTGAGTGGCTGAAAAGTTACAACGGAATGATCCCGATGACAAAAGAGGGGAGAAGATATGATTCTTCCCTTTGTTTAAGGTTGGGTTCTTCGTGTGACAATAGAGAGCGATTCTTGTTCTCCATTAACGGGCCGATTGTCAAGCTTTTCTTCAGGATGCTCTCAAAGATCAATCAGAATAGAGCTGTGTTTTTTAACACACTCCACTGATTTCTCTTTTTCTCCCTCTCTCTAAAAATCAAGAAGCTTTTAACTTAAGAATTCTCAGCTCTCAATCTCAGGAAAGCCTCCTCTTTGCCAAAAACCTCCCCCGTTCATAGCTCCTCAGGCTATTTATAGAGAGTCTTAGTGGTATTATTGTCCCCTAAAATTCCTCCATAGTGGGGATTAACTCCCACATTATGTAGGGAGTTAATTGACCGAGTAATAGGGGTCAGTTACAAAAGAAACGCGGGTTTCGTGCTGGGCGCGGACCTCGCATTACTTGTTGTAGACCCAGGCGTCTCAGTTAAAACACGAAGTTGCTTAGACTCATGTGAGAAGTGAGACATAAGGTTTCTCAGACCCACGTCTGAAGTGAGATACAGGGTTCTCAAACCCACGTCTGAAGTTAAGCACCGAGTTGTCAGACCTGCACTTGAAATGGGACACGGGGTTGCTCGGACCCTGCGTGAGACGCGGAGTTCCTCAGACTCGCGTTAGACGGGACGCAGAGTTACTCAGACCGCATTAAATGCGGGTTTACTCAGGCCGTGTATGAAGTCTCTATGCTTCTGTGGGCGCGAGGTTCGCGTTTTAGCTTGAAACGCGATCTTCGCGTTGAAGTGAGGTTCGTGTCTGATGACTTGTCCTTAGTGATTTTTGGATAGCCTACAGTATGCTCTGGACCTTCTAGAGGAAACATGATTTTTAGGATACAAGCCTGCTAATACACTAATGGAAAGCCAATGTGGATTTATGGTTTGATGATAGTCATACACTTGATGATCAAGAAAGATATATGAGGTTGGTTGAGAAACTGATCTATCTAACAGTGACTAAGCCAGTATAACTTTCGCTGTAGAAGTTCTAAGTAAATTCATGCATCAACCCAGAGAGACCCATTGGTTAGCTGTGATAAGGGTTCTACCTTACATCAAGAGTTGTCTAGGAAAAAGGTTGGTGTATAAGAAATATGAACATGTACACATTTCTAGATACTCTATTCAGGGTATGCTGGTGATCGAGGGGATAGGAAGTTTACTACTAGCTATTTCACCTTTGTTAGAGGGAATATGATGACTTGGAAGAGAAAGAAATAAGATGTTGTGTCTCGCTCAACTGCGGAAGCTGAGTATAGAGCTATGGCACATACGACATGCGAGATGGTGTGGTTAAAAAATTTACTGATGGAGCTTGGTTTCAGACAGCCTGGACCCATGCCTATGCATTGTGATAATCAGTCTGCCATCTATATTGCCCAGAACCTAGTGTTTCATGAATGGACCAAACACATTGAGTCGATTGTCACTTTGTTAGAGATGATTGGTTCAAGAAGGTGGTTATGTTCCAGTTCACACTGTCTTCGAAGCAGTTAGCTGATTTACTTATCAAAACTGCCTCATCTCAGGTGTTTTCTAATCTTTGTAATAAGCTGGGCATGTTCGATGTTTATGCTCCAACTTGAGTGGGAGTATTAAGTCAGTAGTATTTCAGTTATTGAGTTATTGGGTAGTTACCCATATTTACTCATATACCCTCCTTATCTTACATATAATCTTGTAACTCTCTTTTATTCAATATACAATCTTCTTTTAGGGTTTTCTATTGCTCTACACATCTTTAAAATTCATTAAATTGTAAAATTTTTTAAGGCTATCTCTAAATTGCAGTGTGAGTCATGTCAGTTTGGTTAATATCATAGAACTTTTTTTCTTATAGGGTAGTTAATCGCGTAGTTCTTCATTTCGAGTTGTTTATACTGATATTTAGGGTCCTACTTGAGTTAAAAGTATATCTGATTTTCTTATTTTGTAACTTTATTGATGACTATTCTCGTATGACTTGATTAATTTTAATGAAAGATCATTATGAAATTCTCTCTATTTTTAAAGATTTCACAAAGAGATTAGTACTCAATTTAATTATTCGCTTAAGATTTTACGATCTGCTAATACTTTGTAATATGTGCAATATGCTCTTCAGGATTATTGTTTCTGATATCATCAAACTTCGTATGCTCATGCACCTTAATAGAACGGTGTTGTCGAAAGAAAAAATTGTCATTTGCTTGACATTGCTCGAACACTAATGGTTCTTATGCATGTTTTCAAGTGTTTTTGGGCTGATAGAGTCCTTACTGCTTGTCACTTAATTAATAGGGTTCTTTCTTTTATTTTAGATAGCAAAATCTCATTCTCAGTTTTGTATCCTGAAAAATAACTATTTGATTTACCTCAAAGAATTCTGGGTCGTATGTTATGTTCAAATTCTCGAAAAAAAACATGATAAATTAGATTCTTGAGCAGCTTGGTGTGTGTTTTAGGAAATTCTCAGACATAAAAAGATATCAATGTTGGAATCCATTCAGCATGAAGTATATGATTTGTGCGGATGTCACTTTTTTGAAAACACAACTTACTTTTCAGCCTCTTTGGGTTCCACTACAACTTCTTCCATCACTCCTATTACTCTTTTTGTACCACTAAACGACTCACCTCCACTCTAAGTCATCAATGACGCAAGAAGATTACCACTGATCCTGACAGCTTACCCCCTATCAGTTAATTGCTTTCACTAAAGTGTCGGAACTTCCCATAGCTCTTCGAAAAGGTATTTATTCTTGTACCCATCATCTTATAGCTAAAGTATTATCTTTCTCTCATTATCTCCTACATACTTTAACTTTGCAATCACATTATCTTCTATATCTCTCTCAAAACCTTATCATGATACTATGTTGGATCCTACATGAAAAGTATTACGGATGAAGAGATGCCTACTTTGCATGCTAATGAAACATAGGAATTAACTTCTTTACTACTGAGAAAATAAACTGGTGATTGTTGATGAATATGCACTATCAAATTTCTCTTCAATGGACAGATTGAGCGCTTGAAGGCACAGTTGGTTACCAAAAGCTACACAGAGACTTATGGTGTTGATTATTTTGAGACTTTCTCTCTAGTAGCTCGCCTACATTATGTTCGCATTCTTTTATCAGTTGCGGTAGTGAAGCAATAGACTTTGTCTTAGTTAGATATTAGAAATGCATTCTTGCATGAAAATCTTCAAGAGGAGGTGTATATACTTCAGCCCTCCAGTTATGAGATTCAGAGAGAGACGGACAAGGTCTGCAGACTAAAAAAGCAATCTATGATTTCAAGCAATCTCCATAATCATGGTTTGAAAATTCAGTATGGTGTGTTGCACACTATGAATTGAGACCGAGCTCTTCTGATAACTCTATATTTGTAAGACATTCTTCTGCCGACGCTTTTATTCATGCAGTTTTTGTTGATGATATTGTTGTCACTGGAGATGATAATTAAAGTATTATTTAGTTGAAAGCCTATATTGAAAATACACCTAGAGGAGGGGTGAATAGGTGTATGGCTAATCTAATGACAAATGATGCGGAATTAAAAACTAATTTCAACACACTTAGTGTAACCAAAGAGTGTAGCCGAATTTCTGGTGAAGGGCTCTGCACTATCTCCTCTAAGTTTCTCTAAATAAGAGTTGAGGTGCTATATGAAGCTCTCTTGGTTCAACACAATTATGGGCACACACAAACAATACCAAGCATATATATGATATGAACAATATGAATCAATGTAAGGTAAGATAGAGAGAGTTAAGAGATAGTGGATCAATCGCAAACATAAAGATATGTTTCGAGGTTCGAGCCGCCGCTCTACGTCCCGCCTTCACACAGAAGGATTTCCGCTAATGCGTCCACACAGGACTTCTCACACAGGAAACCTCCACTGAGGATTTGGCTAAATACAAATAGGAGTGCACAACTTCACTCTCTAACAAACACAACCTCTACACAAGAGGCAGGACACGACAATAATCACCTCTACACTTAGAGGGATGGGCACTTAGCCAAACAACAATCCCTCACACTAGAGGGATAAGGCACTAAGCCAATACAACTCTTCAATCACCTCTACACTTAGAGGGATACCAACACAACCTCCACAATCACCTCTACACAAGAGGGATAACAACAAATCCAAATAAAAGAAGGTTACAACTCTTGGTGATCTCAAAGACCACAGACCAATTTTTCTCACAAAAATAAGATCCTAATAGATAGGATAGATAGATAGCTCAAGCGTAAGAAAATAAAGTGTTTGGAATGAAAATGACAAAGAAAAACTCTTAGAAAAAATACTAGATAGATATTGAAATAAAGATCCAAAAATCAATCTCCCAAAGACTCTTTTTTTCTTTGATTTTCCAACACTTTAAAACAAATAAAGAATAAATCTTTTGGCACAAAAACTCTTTTAAACTCTTGCTGAAAAATACTTGAAAGATATAAAATTCTCTTCAAAAATCTTAGTTAAAACAGCCCAAGAGATGGGTATTTATACCCTCTCAAAAATTATAGCCATTGCAGTCTGGGAATGCCCAGATTGCTCCTCCGGTCGACCGGCCAACAGTCACTTTTCTGACCATTGAGCCTACGGTCGACTGCCCGATCGACCGCCCCCACCCGAGAGTGGGGTGCTTTCAGTTGGTCGACCGCGCGGTCGACCGGCCGAGTTGGCTGGCCATGTGCACGTCTTCATGCACATCGGTCGACCGGTCCGGTCGATTGACTCCTGGTGCGATCAACTGTCCGGTCGACCGCCAGAGCAGTCTGGCTGGGGATTTAGGGTATTGAAAACTTGTCTTTTTAACTTTAATTAAATCCCATAAAATCACATAAATTTCACAAAAATAAGTTCTTATAAGATCTTTGAAATACAAATATATGTGACTGAAATTTAACACATATTACAAACTATTTGAATCATTTTTGTGATATTGAAATTTGCCTTATACACAAAATCCGTATTTCTAAAACTTGGATTTTTGAAATGGAAAACCGTTTTCTCCAAAACTCATATTGATATAAAAACATGATATTGAAACTAATTTGAAACATATTGTATATGGATAGAATCCAATATACATATAAGATATATATCTATGTTTTTGACATGAAATCCAAAATCGGTTAAACCGAAAACCAAACATTTAAACTTTAAACTTGTGTGTGCGTGTGTGAACTTGAGCATATCAACACTTTCTACCTTTACACAAGATCTAAATACAAACTAAACTAAACAAATCGAGGTCTTCTTGTAGAATCCTTCTCCAAGTTGACTGATCCAAACACGAGCCAACGAGCTTGACTCTAACCGAGTGCTAGATGCGATCTTGACGCGTGAGCTCTTGAATCTACATGTGAAAGCTCCAAAACTCCTTTGTTGAAGCTAAACACCTAATAATATCTTGGTCAATCGCTGAAACTATTTAAAC
Organism: Agave tequilana; assembly: GCA_038442645.1. Classification (NCBI taxonomy): domain Eukaryota; kingdom Viridiplantae; phylum Streptophyta; class Magnoliopsida; order Asparagales; family Asparagaceae; genus Agave; species Agave tequilana. The sequence goes on from JAVJIF010030877.1 coordinate 360,241, forward strand.
ACAAGATTTATTAGTAAACTATAACTACATGAGTTAATCATCATCAAAACTAGAGTGATGGGCCTCTGGGTCAACAATCTCTCCCCTTTTGATGATGACAAAACTCATGGAGTTATATATGCATGGATTAAAGTTAAGCTTCATAGAAGCTCCCCTTAAGTCATGCATAGCAATAAAAATAAAGATATTCAATAAAGTGCATAATACAAACAACATATATATGCATAAATGAGGAAATAAACATGAATAAACTTCTCCCTTTTGTATAAACAAAACATATATGCATAAAATAAGAAAATAAACATGCATATATAAAACTCTCAAAATTCTTCTCTCCCTTTTTGTATAAAATAAGGAATGAAATAAACATGCATGAACATGCATATATGAAACTCCAAAATTCCTCTCCCCTTTTTGTCAAATTATCAACAAAGGGGCGAAAACAAATCAAATAATAAAGATTTATATGCGATATACATTCATGAAGAGGAGAGACGTAAAGTTAACTCCCCCTGCATACATGCATTATATGAGAAGGAGATGATTAAACCCTAATCACATAATACATAATATATAATGTATAAAAAGAGATGTGAAACTCTCCTACACACGTGTAAGACATAGAGAAGAGAGGTCAAGCTCCTCAATATGAGATACACTCAACATGAATCTATATATAGAGAAGATGTTAAGCTTCCCTTGCATATAAGCAATGCATATCAAAACATTATGATACCAATTTATGATAAAGGTATATATCAAAACATTATGATACCAAGTTATGATACCAATTGAAAATAAATAAAATTTGTAAGATACCAATTGAAAATATCTTGTAAATTTTGATACCAATAGAAAATGAAACATTGTAAGTTTTTGATACCAATTGAAATATATATTGTAAATTTTTGATACTAATAGAAAATGAGACATTGTATGTTTCTGATACCAATTGAAATATATATTGTAAATTTAATACCAACTGAAAAATAATTGACATTAAGGACTAAATCAAGCTTAGCATAAACATAATTTATGCTTTAAGATATAAAGATATAGTAAGCACAATCAAATCACACACACACACACATACACATATATGAAAATTTAAATACCAATCGAAATTGATACTATTGAAAGTTTGAAGCATACATATATAGAAAACACAAATATGAGTATACACACATGAAAATATCAATTGTGATACCAATTGAAAATATAATGAGAATCAAGTGTATAACTCATACTACCTTCCTATTCATGCACATGTTAAAAAGATTTTTAGTTAGAGCATACAAGACATGGTCGCCCATCTGTTGACACTTAAAAAAGACAAGATTCTCATTGGTCCGAACAATGTCTAGCGACAGACGAGCTGAAGACCAGTTTTCACCCACTTCCAAGGGACGAGGAAGCAACTTGGACTCCACTGATCCAGCAAGCAGAACAGTGAACCCGGATTGTTTCTAAACAGACCTCAGCAGGTCTAAGATGCTAGCATTTAGCATTACATTAGCCCAAGGAGATAGCCTCGATTGAGAGGCTAATATCATCCAGAGCATCGCCAGGAAGCTAACTGACAGCTTCGCGAAAAGCCTCTTTTCGGATTTCGCCAAGGATTGCCTTTAGCTCCGCTATGAGCTTCAAAGCGCGCAGCTCCGCTATTGATCTACTACGGTCAACTTTGACCAATCAAATCTCCTGATGAGATTGGATTCAAACAAATCAAATCCAATCAGGATTCAAATATGGCAGGTGATTGCCACAATCTCTTGACTCTCTTGAAACGAGTAAGAGGATCAGGGGAAATCCTCCAACGATATGGAAAGGATCATAACAAATCGGAAAGATCAACCGACTTGCCATTTTCTAGCTCCTCAGAAGCTATTTTAGCCTCGCAGCAAGGCTACTTTCTAAATTCAAACAGATTCGGTTCAATCTGTTTCCATATCTTTAAAGGGGACGATTATACCCTTGCTTTCCCTATAAATAGCCCACCAGGGGCACAAGAAAAAAGGATCGAGGAGATCGGGAGAGACTTCCAGAAAAAAAGAGAGGACTCCACAAGCAGAGGCTTCTTTACAACGCACCGTGCGTTCTCGAATTCAGAGACTCTTTAGAGAAATACTTCTCTCTTCAAGGTGGCGATACTGTAATACCCCTCCCGGAATACGTACTTAGTTACGTATTCAGTCTTTCGATCGTATTTTCCGATTTACCATCCATATTTGACCAATTTCAATTCCAAATATCATTTTCAATATTTTAGATTTTATGTGATTTTCTGGAATTTTCTGGAATTAAATGAATTTCTCCGAAAACGGTGTCGGCCAGTGCCGCTGACCGATTCCCGAATTTTTATCTTCCAAACTGTTAGGAATTTTTAGAAAGTCCTTTAGACTTTATTGCTTAGAATCATATTTCTTACTTATACACTTTTTCTGAGAATTTTATGAATTTATGAAAATTCTTTCGGAGTCGGTAAATAACTGATTCCGGGATTTTTAATTAAAAATCTATACAGTATTTCTTCAAACGAATTTCACCATGAGTCTTCAAATATTATTCTTGATTTTTGGTAAACTTTTCAGACCAATCGGAGATACTTGAAATTCGGACCTTTTTTCAAAAAATTGCAAATTCCATTTTCCACCTCATGTGCCACCTCAAACCCCACTCACCCTTCACCTAACACCACTCACTCTCTCTCTCACCCACAGCCGGCCAAGTGGCCAAGGAGAGGACACTCACCTCACCCCCTTTTTACACAAAACCCCTCTCATTCCCTTTAATTCCACCCTCTTTGCAAAATCCCAAATCCTATATAAGATTTCCCTTTTCACTTTAAACCTTTTTCCTCCTCATTTCTTCACAAGAGAAGAGAAGCTCCACAATCTCCTTCTCCCTCTAGCAAGAACCCTAGCTCCATGAACTCAATCTCTTCATCTCCACCTCAAGGCTTCAAGGACTTCCTCAAGGGCTTCATCTAGGGCTTCCTCAAGGACCTCAACTTCAACCATCATCCTCATCCTGGATCAAGTCCCAATTAAACCTATCCAAGTGAGTATTCCACTCACCAAGACTTGTATTAGCCCTAGAATACTTGTATCTACACTTCTTGTACACCTAGGTCACCAAAAACCACGAATTGAACCATCAAACACACTTCCAGAAATTCTGATCTGCTCACTGTTCTTCACAGTATTAGTCGACTCATCATAGGAACTAGTCGACTAGAACACTTAGCTGAAACTTAGTTTTCTGGAAAAACCCAGTATTAGTCGACTTGCCCCAAATATTAGTCGACTAACAAACTCTCTGGAAACCCATATTGGTCGACTCCTGAATTCACCTAGTCGACTAATCCATCTTGGACCAGAAAACCCAACTTTCTGTATCAGCAGACTTAGTCGACTTAAGTGTCCATTAGTCGACTAGAACTCCCTATTAGTCGACTAACCTTCCTACCCTAGTCGACTAATTTTCCCTGAAACAGAATCCTAACTCTCTGTATCCCAGTATTAGTCGACTAACCCTTACCCCTAGTCGACTAATCCTGACTGTGTGTCATAGTTAATTTCTGTTCTGAATTTGGTTCTTATACTTGATACATGTGTATTATATCTTGCTTGTTCATGCTTCAATACTGGCTCTACATGACTTATTACTGAATGGATGTATCTCTTGTTACCTCATGACTTATTATTGCATATACTCGTTTCATGACATGTTAAACAGTAATATCACCACTTATCATGCCATCTCTTAAAACTAAGCATGATACACTTGACTTTTACATAAAAAGCACCAACTTACATATGGGTCGGGGGAAATATGCGGATATCGATACGTGTTCGTGTTTACAGTGGCTTTTAGGTATATTGTACAATTACTGTTCCGGTCTTACCTGTGGTACTCCAGGGGACCGAGGGGAGTGCTTTCTCCCTTTCCTGTTTACTGTCATGACAAGGGCATACATAAGTCCCTCCTGTTTAGCCTTGCGGCAGGTTCCGTCTTCAAGCAACGGAACAATCCTGGGCCGTGGTCCCGGGTATGCACGGGACCCACTGTAAACATAGTTCGTCGATACAACCGCTGTTTCCAATAACAACTTGTTTCACTAGGATATGGATCTATGTGCTCTGGGACGCTGGGTCACATAGCTAGATATCACAGTAAGACAAGTAATAATAATAAGACGTTAATTGTAGATTTGTTGCATATGATCCTAACTTATTGAGTTTACATCGCTTGTTATTCATTGCTATTTATTGTAACTTCATTACCGTTATTCATGATCCTTATGTCACTTGACTATCCTTTATTTGTTATTATATGTCTTGACCCTTTGGATTTGCATATTCAGATTCTGAGGCTTGGGACGAAGTGGAGCCTTCCACGGAGGACCGGGCTTATCTTTGTGAGCAGGCTGACCGGCTCTAGTCCTATCGTGCCAGACTCTTCCTTTTGGTTCACGGGATCTCCATCCATTTCGTGAGCATTTTTGTATTTTTGGTTATATAGGATTCATTTTGGACTTGGGTTGTGATAAAGGACACCTGTAAAGTGATTTTGCTTATCATAACTTGTATAGCTTTGTATTTATCTTTTGTAAGTTGGCATATGAATATACCACGCTGTGTGTTGTACTCTGATACTTGTTGTACTTAATGCTTAGCGTATATACGTGGGGGCACCATCTGACCTACGTATATGCGTTGCAGTGACGTTCCCGTATCATTGGGATCGGGGCGTTACAGGTTGGTATCAGAGCCTAGGCTCTCAAACCTAAAAGTACAACCAAGTGGCAAATTCTAGTGATTTGCTAATGCCAACTACAATGTACAAAGTTATATAGTCCTCCTTGACTTCGTCCTTGATTCATTCCTCGTATCCTAAACTCCTTCCCTTTGTTTCCAATTCCGGATCTTATCCCTTTCGGTATGGAGAGACGTTCGGGTCGCAACAATGTCGGGCAAGTACCGAATGGACCCGTAGGAGGAGAGGGTGCTGATATCCTGAGGATCATTCAGACTATGCTGGGAAACCAGCAACAGCAGATGGAGAATCAGCATCAGCAGACTGAGCTCCTCAGGCAGGAGTTGGCAGCCCCGAAGGAGCAGAAGCCGGGGAGCATCTCAGACTTCCGACGACTACAGCCGGCCGTATTCACGGGAGTCGAGAGGCCATTGGAGGCTGAACAGTGGTTAACAGACACCACCGATCTGCTGAACGCCGCCAGGGTGCCTAAGGAGAACCAAGTGGAGGTTGCAAAGATCCAGCTGAAGGACATAGCCAGGACTTGGTGGCTTGCAGAGGAGGCTCGCTTGGAGAAACCTATCTCTTGGAATACGTTCTCCAAGAGCTTTTATAGCAGGTTCTTTCCCGCCACTGCTCAGAAGGACATGGAGGAGCAGTTCATCAGGCTTCAACAGGGGGATAGATCCGTAGATGAGTATGCTGCAGAATTTCTCAGGTTGAGTCGCTTCGCCCCGTACATGATAGCAGATGAGGAGAAGAGGGCAAGCCGGTTCCAGCAAGGTCTGCAAATGGACATTCAGATGTTCCTAATGCCCCATCATCTGAAGACCTATGCAGAAGTTCTCACCAGCGCTCGAGAGGTGGAGCGTGGGTTTGAGAAGAAGCAAGGAGATCAGAGGAAGGACCAGGCCATGAAGAGGCCGTTTGTACCGGTGGGTAGAGGAGGACCGTCCAGGACAGCGAAGGTTCAGGCCAGGCAACCATTCAGAGCAGTTCCTTACCAGATGGCTCGACCAGGTCTTATCTGCAACTTTTGCCAGAAACCAGGACACTCTCAGCAGGATTGCCGGAGGGCAAATGGATTGTGTTTGGTGTGTGGAGCACGAGACCATGCCGTAGAGACCTGTCCTCACAGGAGAATGGGGTTTGCTAATCAAACCTTGCCGGCACCTCAAGGGCAGAATGGACAGAGGGCACTACCAGGGCCAGTTGGGCAGAGGCACCAGGGACCAGTGATGAGGAGAGCTCTTCCCCTTCCTCCACCGCATGTTGCTCGCCCAGTGCAGAGAGGAGCCCGGACAGCAGCAGGGCGTGGCAGAGGTCAGGCCTACAACCTGACAGCAGAGGAGGCTGAGGCTTCAGAGGAGGTGATTACAGGTAACATCAGAGTTCATTCTATACCTGTTCTCGCTCTCTTCGATTCAGGTGCATCCCACTGTTATATCTCCGACCATTTTGTGGCTGTTCATTCCATACCTGTTAAGGCTTTAGACCACAAGTGGGAGATAAGTACCGGGAATGGGGTAGTTATATCTTCTAGAGTTTGTGCTGACTGTCCAGTGGAACTTTGTGGGAAGACCTTGGCCATAGATATGCTCGTACTAGACACCAAAGGGTACGACGTAATCTTAGGCATGACCTGGCTCAGTCAGTACTATGCAGTGATTGACTGTAGAAGGAGGAGGATCAATTTCAGAATCCCGCATCAGCCAGAGTTCCAGTTTAGTGGAGAGGTGAAGCCTGCTAAGAAGGAGATTCAGATGACCACTTCGGAGGTTCTGAAGGGAGTGCCAGTGTGGGATGAATTTCCAGGAGTCTTCGCTGAGGTCTCAGGGCTTCCACCGGAGAGGATAATTGAGTTCTCCATTGATACAATTCCAGGAGCAGCTCCTATATCCAAGGCTCCGTACAGGATGGCACCGACAGAGTTGGAGATCTTGAAGAAGCAACTGCAGGAGTATTCGGACAAGGGATTGATTCGGCCAAGCACTTCACCATGGGGAGCTCCAGTGCTCTTGGCGAATAAGAAGGATGGTGGTAAGAGGCTTTGTATTGATTATAGAGAGTTGAACAAGGTCACCATCAAGAACAAGTATCCCTTGCCCCGGATTGATGACTTGTTTGATCAGCTTCATGGAGCCCGTGTATTTTCTAAGTTAGATTTGCAGTCGGGTTACCATCAGCTGAGGGTGAAGAAGGAGGATATTCCGAAGACGGCATTCAGGACCCGTTATGGCCACTATGAATTTCTAGTTATGCCTTTCGGAGTCACCAATGCCCCTGCGGTTTTCATGGATTTGATGAACCGAGTATTCTCGCCCTACTTGGATCAGTTCGTTGTTGTTTTCATTGATGACATCTTGATCTATTCCAGGAACAACAAGGAGCATGCAGAACACTTGAGGATCGTGTTGCAGACCCTCCAGCAGGAGCAGCTTCATGCCAAGAGGAGCAAGTGTGAGTTCTGGTTGGACAGTATAGCTTTCCTTGGACACATAGTTTCAGCAGAAGGAATTTCAGTTGATCCTAGTAAAGTCCAGGCAGTGCAGAATTGGCCAGTTCCGAAGACGGTGACTGAGATAAAGAGCTTTCTTGGACTAGCCGGATATTACAGGCGCTTTGTCCAGGATTTCTCTAGGATTGCAGCTCCGTTGACCAGGCTCACCAGAAAAGGGGAGAGATACATATGGACAGAAGATTGTGATGCAGCATTTGAGCAGTTGAAGCAGAGGCTTATCACAGCTCCAATCTTGAGGACTCCTTCAGGAAGAGGAGGGATGGTCATTTTCTGTGATGCATCAGGTAAAGGCCTGGGGTGCGTGCTTATGCAACATGATCATGTTATAGCATATGCATCTAGGCAGTTGAAGCCTCATGAGAGGAATTACCCAACTCATGACTTGGAGTTGGCAGCTGTGATATTTGCTTTGAAGATCTGGAGACACTACCTTCTGGGAGACAAAGTGTTGATATACACAGATCACAAGAGCCTCAAGTATATTTTCTCACAGAAGGAGTTGAATATGAGGCAGAGGAGGTGGTTGGAGCTTATGGCGGACTATGATATTGACTTGCAGTATCATCCAGGCAAAGTCAATACCGTTCCTGATGCACTGAGCAGGATGCCAGTGAACAGAGTGCTAGTCCACCTCGCGCAGCGGAGGGAGTTGATTCAGGAATTCATCAGATTGGATTTGATGTTAGTGCGAGGAGGTGATAAGGCCGGGCAGTTCATGGCTTTACAGATCCAGTCATCATTGATAGAGGAGATCAAGGAAGCTCAGAAGGAGGACCCCAGATTGCAGACATTCAGAGCTCAGGTGGAGGCTGGATTGAGGTCGGATATCTGTATTCACCCAGATGGTGCATTGTATTTGGAAGTAGACTTTGTGTTCCCCGAGGAGAAGTCAGACAGAAGATTTTGGAGGAATCACACAGTTCAGCGTATTCTATACACCCTGGGGGAAACAAGATGTACCAGGACCTGAAGAAGCACTTTTGGTGGAATGCTATGAAGAGGGAGATAGCCCAGTTTGTTGCCAAGTGCTTGGTTTGCCAGCAGATAAAGATCGAGCATCAGAGACCAGCTGGACTTCTTCAACCTTTGCCGATACCCGAATGGAAGTGGGAGCATATCACCATGGATTTTGTGACGGCATTACCTCGGAGTCCCAGGGGTAATAATGCTGTGTGGGTTGTAGTTGATCGCCTCACCAAGTCAGCTCACTTCATACCATTCAGGGTAGGCCAGTCGACAGAGGTTCTGGCAGATAAGTATATGAAGGAGGTGGTTCGTCTGCATGGAGTTCCAGTTAGTATTGTGTCAGATAGAGACACCAGATTCAGATCTCATTTCTGGGAGAGTCTCCAAGAAAGTCTGGGAACTCGTCTGAAATTCAGTACTTCTTATCATCCTCAGACAGACGGACAATCTGAGAGGACTATCCAGATCCTTGAAGATATGTTGAGGGCTTGCATGATTGACTTTGGGGGATCTTGGGAAGACCATCTTCACTTGGCTGAGTTTTCATATAACAACAGCTACCAGGCAAGTATTAAGATGGCACCCTTTGAGGCATTGTATGGTAGGAAGTGCCGATCACCGATTTGTTGGGATGGAGTCGGTGAGAGGAGTCTTTGGGACCAGAGATTCTGATGCAGACTACAGAGAAAGTCAGAGTCATCAGAGATCATCTCAGAGCAGCTCAGAGTAGGCAGAAGAGTTGGGCAGACACTCGGAGAAGGCCATTGGAGTTCCAGGTTGGAGATCATGTATTCTTGAGGAGATCACCTACCAAGGGGGTGATCCGGTTCGGTGCTCGTGGGAAACTAAGTCCAAGGTATATTGGCCCATTCGAGATCCTGGATCGTGTGGGAGATGTGTCCTATAGATTGGCATTACCGCCATCTTTGGACGGGGTGCATAATGTCTTCCACGTGTCTCAGTTGAGGAAGTATGTCAGGGATGACAGCCATATTCTGGATCATTCCGAGCTGGAGCTACAACCGGATTTATCATACCAAGAACAGCCGTTGGCCATTCTGGATAGGAGTGTCAAGACACTGAAGAACAGAGCTATTCCATTGGTATTGGTGTCATGGAACAGGCATGCGCCAGGAGAGGCCACTTGGGAGCGTGAGGACGTTATCCGGGAGCGTTATCCTCAACTTTTCACATCTTGATTGGGTAAGACTCTTTTCTTCTACTCTTCTTTACCGTTATCTTTCCTTGTATCCATATCTATCTGTTGCTTTTCCTGTTATCTTTCACCTTATGAAATTTCGAGGACGAAATTTTTGTAAGGTGGGTAGATTGTAATACCCCTCCCGGAATACGTACTTAGTTACGTAATCAGTCTTTCGATCGTATTTTCCGATTTACCATCCGTATTTGACCAATTTCAATTCCAAATATCATTTTCCAATATTTTAGATTTTATGTGATTTTCTGGAATTTTCTGGAATTAAAATGAATTTCTCCGAAAACGGTGTCGGCCAGTGCCGCTGACCGATTCCCGAATTTTTATCTTCCAAACTGTTAGGAATTTTTAGAAAGTCCTTTAGACTTTATTGCTTAGAATCATATTTCTTACTTATACACTTTTTCTGAGAATTTTATGAATTTATGAAAATTCTTTCGGAGTCGGTAAATAACTGATTCCGGGATTTTTAATTAAAAATCTATACAGTATTTCTTCAAACGAATTTCACCATGAGTCTTCAAATATATTCTTGATTTTGGTAAAATTTTCAGACCAATCGGAGATACTTGAAATTCGGACCTTTTTTCAAAAATTGCAAATTCCATTTTCCACCTCATGTGCCACCTCAAACCCCACTCACCCTTCACCTAACACCACTCACTCTCTCTCTCACCCACAGCCGGCCAAGTGGCCAAGGAGAGGACACTCACCTCACCCCCCTTTTTACACAAAACCCCCTCTCATTCCCTTTAATTCCACCCTCTTTGCAAAATCCCAAATCCTATATAAGATTTCCCTTTTCACTTTAAACCTTTTTCCTCCTCATTTCTTCACAAGAGAAGAGAAGCTCCACAATCTCCTTCTCCCTCTAGCAAGAACCCTAGCTCCATGAACCCAATCTCTTCATCTCCACCTCAAGGCTTCAAGGACTTCCTCAAGGGCTTCATCTAGGGCTTCCTCAAGGACCTCAACTTCAACCATCATCCTCATCCTTGGATCAAGTCCCAATTAAACCTATCCAAGTGAGTATTCCACTCACCAAGACTTGTATTAGCCCTAGAATACTTGTATCTACACTTCTTGTACACCTAGGTCACCAAAAACCACGAATTGAACCATCAAACACACTTCCAGAAATTCTGATCTGCTCACTGTTCTTCACAGTATTAGTCGACTCATCATAGGAACTAGTCGACTAGAACACTTAGCTGAAACTTAGTTTTCTGGAAAAACCCAGTATTAGTCGACTTGCCCCAAATATTAGTCGACTAACAAACTCTCTGGAAACCCATATTGGTCGACTCCTGAATTCACCTAGTCGACTAATCCATCTTGGACCAGAAAACCCAACTTTCTGTATCAGCAGACTTAGTCGACTTAAGTGTCCATCTTCGAGGTTTCTAGTCGACTAGGTTCTAGGTCAAGTCGACTAATCGTCTGGAAACAGCAAACAGAACAGATTTCTAGGGTTGGGTTTGATGACTAAATAATCAAGGATTTAAAGACATAATTGAACATGATATGTGAACTTAAGCATGCTAAGAAATAACCAAGTCTTGGTGATGAAAATTACTCACCAAAAGGCACCAAGTGATGGAGGTTGATGATGAAAGGAAAGGTGGAGTCTTTTGGTGGTTGACCTTGTGGTGGTGGTTTCCATGGTGATGTAGGAAGAAGAAGATGAAGCTAGGTTGGAGAAGTGGTGGTGGTTGCCTTGGTGGAGATGAAGGAGATGGAGGTGGTGAAAGAAGGAGGATGTTCCGAAGACGGCATTCAGGACCCGTTATGGCCACTATGAATTTCTAGTTATGCCTTTCGGAGTCACCAATGCCCCGCGGTTTTCATGGATTTGATGACCGAGTGTTCTCGCCCTACTTGGATCAGTTTGTAGTTGTATTCATAGATGACATCCTGATCTATTCAAGGAATGAGAAGGAGCATGCAGAGCACTTGAGGATGGTGTTGCAGACTCTTCAGCAGGAGCAGCTTCATGCCAAGAGGAGCAAGTGTGAATTCTGGTTGGACAGCATAGCTTTCCTTGGACTCATAGTTTCAGCAGAAGGAATTTCAATTGATCCTAGTAAAGTCCAGGCAGTGCAGAATTGGCCAGTTCCGAAGACGGTGACTGAGATTAAGAGTTTTCTTGGGCTAGCCGGATATTACAGGCGCTTTGTCCAGGATTTCTCTAGGATTGCAGCTCCGTTGACCAGGCTCACCAGAAAAGGGGAGAGATACATATGGACAGAAGATTGTGATGCAGCATTTGAGCAGTTGAAGCAGAGGCTTATCACAGCTCCAATCTTGAGGACTCCTTCAGGAAGAGGAGGGATGGTCATTTTCTGTGATGCATCAGGTAAAGGCCTGGGGTGTGTGCTTATGCAACATGATCATGTTATAGCATATGCATCTAGGCAGTTGAAGCCTCATGAGAGGAATTACCCAACTCATGACTTGGAGTTGGCAGCTGTGATATTTGCTTTGAAGATCTGGAGACACTACCTTCTGGGAGACAAAGTGTTGATATACACAGATCACAAGAGCCTCAAGTATATTTTCTCACAGAAGGAGTTGAATATGAGGCAGAGGAGGTGGTGGAGCTTATGGCGGACTATGATATTGACTTGCAGTATCATCCGGGCAAAGTCAATACCGTTCCTGATGCACTGAGCAGGATGCCAGAGAACAGAGTGCTAGTCCACCTCTCGCAGCAGAGGGAGTTGATTCAGGAATTCATCAGATTGGATTTGATGTTAGTGCAAGGAGGTGATAAGGCCGGGCAGTTCATGGCTTTACAGATCCAGTCATCATTGATAGAGGAGATCAAGGAAGCTCAGAAGGAGGACCCAGATTGCAGACATTCAGAGCTCAGGTGGAGGCTGGATTGAGGTCGGATATCTGCATTCACCCAGATGGTGCATTGTATTTTGGTCATAGACTTTGTGTTCCCGAAGAGAAGTCAGACAGAAGATTTTGGAGGAAGCACACAGTTCAGCTTATTCTATACACCCTGGGGGAAACAAGATGTACCAGGACCTGAAGAAGCACTTTGGTGGAATGCTATGAAGAGGGAGATAGCCCAGTTTGTTGCCAAGTGCTTGGTTTGCCAGCAAATAAAGATCGAGCATCAGAGACCAGCTGGACTTCTTTAACCTTTGCCGATACCCGAATGGAAGTGGGAGCATATCACCATGGATTTTGTGACGGCATTACCTCGGAGTCCCAGGGGTAATAATGCTGTGTGGTTATAGTTGATCGCCTCACCAAGTCAGCTCACTTCATACCATTCAAGGTAGGCCAGTCGACAGAGGTTCTGGCAGATAAGTATATGAAGGAGGTGGTTCGTCTGCATGGAGTTCCAGTTAGTATTGTGTCAGATAGAGACACCAGATTCAGATCTCTGTTGACACTTAAAAAAGACAAGATTCTCATTGGTCCGAACGATGTCTAAACTTGTTGACATTACAAAAGACAAGGGACAGACGAGCTGAAGACCAGTTTTCACCCACCTCCAAGGGACAAGGAAGCGATGGACTCCACTGATCCAGCAAGCAGAACAGTGAACCCGGATTGTTTCTAACAGACCTCAGCAGGTCTAAAATGCTAGCATTTAGCATTACATTAGCCCAAGGAGATAGCCTCGCTTGAGAGGCTAACATCATCCAGAGCACCGCCAGGAAGCTAACTGATAGCTTCGCCGAAAACCCTCTTTTCGGACTTCGCCGAAGACCCTCTTTTCGGACTTCGCCAGGAATTGCCTCTAGCTCCGCTATGAGCCTCAAAGCGGGCAGCTCCGCCATCAGCCTGCTATGGTCAACCTTTGACCGATCAAATCTCCTGATGAGATCGGATTCAATCTAATCAAATCCAATCAGGATTCAAATATGGCAGGTGATTGCCACAATCTCTTGACTCTCTTGAAACGAGTAAGTGGATCAAGGAGAATCAATCAACGATATGGAAAGGATCATAACATATCGGAAAGATCAACCGATTTGCCATTTTCTAGCTCCGCGGAAGCTATTATAGCCGCAGCAAGGCTACTTTCCAGATTCAAACAGATTCGGTTCAATCTGTTTCTATATCTTCAAAGGGGACGATTATACCCTTACTTTCCCTATAAATAGCCCGTCAGGGGCACAAGGGAGAGGCATCGGATTGCAGAGGAAGGAGCCATCAATTGCCTTCTGATCGCAAGAATCGATCAATTAGCTTCTTCGACTGAGGCTTCTTCATAACGCACCGTGCGTTCTCGAATTCAGAGACCTTTTAGAGAATTGCTTTCTCTATCCAGGGTGTTGATACCCTAACATCGTCCTTCTTCTCAAGGAATCTCCGGAACCAGGCGAGAAGGAATTCCTTATCGAAGGCGATTTTGAGAAGCAGCAAGAGGGTTCTACCAACTCTCTATTCTCTGATTCCCGGAACCAGGCGAGAAGGGAATCTCATCGCTCGCATCGTCAAAGGGACAAAGTGGTCGCGCGCTGACCAGACTCCTATCGGCACACTTCTCCAGAATCTCTGAGGGGATCTACTTGTAATCTTTTTAAGAATACTTGTAATTTAGCTCCTCAAACTCTTTTTGTAAGTTTTCCCCTTTGCAAACATAATGGAAAACAAGATGGCGACTCCGCTGGGGAATGTATTCTCCTCTGCTGAGAATCAAGTGTCGCAATGCGACGAACAGACCTTCGGGTCTATCTCTGAATTCAGAAAAGCCGGTGCAGCCAGATCTTCTCTGGCTAAATCTTCAAGCAAAGTCTCTGCGGAGACGGAAAAGGTTCTCTACAAACCTGCCGCGGTCCTCTGGCGCAACAAGGAAACATGTCCGCAGCCCAGATCCTGCACTTTTGAGAACCTGGTTATCCAAATTGATCAAAGAAGATTTGAAGAAGTCCTCTCTGGGGGTGGCTTGATGCTTCGAGCACGGAAGCACAAGAAGATCTTCATGGCCAAGGTTTCAGATCAGAAACCAGAGGCAGAATTTCGCCAACACCCCACAGCCCCGCTTGTGGCTATTCAGGTTCCTTGCGAACCTATACATCCTCTGTCAAAGCGGATATGGAAGCCTAAACAGAAGTCCTCTGCTGAAGCTTCAGGCGTAGCCTCGCCAAAGCCGCGCCCCTCTTATGAAGAAAAAGGCAAGATGCCCGCCTGTACCAACAATGCTGCCAACCATAAAGTCAAGACGGCAATCATACCGTCTCCTAGTGCAGCAATGCCTACCGCTAGCCTTGTCCTCACAAGCAAGGCTATTGTACCTCGGCGTACTCATCGGGTTTACAGCCGCGAGGCTAGAACCAAAGCACTATTCGGTGCTAATCCTTTCCGCAGGACTAAGGGGAACGATGCGTTGTCCCATATACCAGATTATTCAGGCCCCTACAGGGCCGACCTGCGAGGATTCTTGGCGGACAAGCGGAGATTAAAGCATTTCCAGATTACTTCCTCCTGTTGTCGACGAAGTGGATGCCAGTTCGTGATGGTCCATTCTATGCAGTGTCGGTTACGACCGACCCTTGCCACCTCTCCATATCGGCGATCAGTCTTTGATCGACTGTCTGCGCGCATCCCGATGAGGCATCCCAAAAGGAGCGGGCCACCGGATCCAGCCTCTGCACCCGTCAACATGACCGGAAGGGGGCGAGAGAGCCGCGCGGAAGAAGTCAAGCCTCTGACGACACCCCTTTCGGCTCCCCAGATCCGGACTACTGCCCAGGCTTAGCTGAAGTCTTAGTGCATGAAGAAGGTGTTTTCCAAACACCAGATCCAGGGTAGCGATACCCTATAATTATGAACAGCCTTCTTCCTCAAGGGCCCTGATCCCGCCACAATCCGGACGATCACCCCAATCGTCTGACGGAGAAGATGGAGACAGCGGGTATGCTTCTTCAGCAACAGTCAGTTCCGTGCGAACGGACAAAGCATCGGTTAATATGGCCGATAATGCCAATGACGACCTTCGTCGGCGTTTGGAGGCTCAGGAGCAGACCTCTAGAACTCAGCAAGAGGCCCTGGACAATATTCAACAGATGCTCGCTCAGCTCCTCAGCAACCGGAATGATGATACCGGAAGTAATCATGACGAGGAGGGGCATCTCAGCAATGATCCGCCCAAGACGGAGAAATCTAAGGAGGCTCTTCCCTGGATGCCGAAGTCCTTAAAGGCCTTCAAGCTCAAATTTCATCCCTGGCTCAAAAGGATGAATTGAAGAAAGTGGGGGTAGTCCGTCCTTACCCACTGGAATGGGATTCGGTGTCATATCCGCCAAAGTTCAAACCACCAACGTTGCACACGTATGATGGTAAGAGCTCGCCCAATCAGCACATCTACTATTTCCGGTCTCAGACCGGTAATGTTCTAAACAACGACGCCATCATGGCTAGGTTGTTCATCGGCACCCTGAAAGGGGTAGCATTCGACTGGTTCCGAAGCCTTCCTCAGGGCTCTATCAATTCCTGGGTCGACCTGGAAACCCGGTTCCTCTCTCGCTTCTATGAGGACGATACCGAAGTGACCATGGATAAGCTCCTTTCCACTGTGCAGAGGAAAGGCGAATCTGTCCGTGAATACATTGAGCGGTTCAGAAATCTATCTCTGATGTGCCCAGCAGGGATGCCTTTACCCATGCTTTTACAAACATGCAGACATAACTTCTCGGATCAAGTAGAAGTTCGCATGGGGGCTGTCAAGGCCCATACTTGGAAGGAATTGGTCGAACAAGCTGAGATAGCCGAGAAATCGGCTAAGAAGTTCGAGCCATCCGCCCCTAGAAGCAAATGGGGCACGAACAACAAAGGGCGTAGCGATCTCCCGCAGTCTTCCCAAGCTAAAGGGAAGGAAATTATGTCCGTCGAACTGACCGGGGACATGCAGTCAAAGGCCAAGAAGAGCGGCGTCAACAGCCAAGAGCCAAGTTTCTCCGAAGCAGTACTCCTTCAGAGATGACCAGGTGGTCACGATATTCCATCTGCTCCATAAAGGGAATAAGATGAAGCTGCCAGATGCTCGGCGACCTAATGAGATAGAGCGCACAAATGACCCTAAATACTGCCTCTACCACAGGATGATCCACCATCCTACCGACAAGTGCTATGTTCTTAAGGATAGAATTCAAGCCTTGGTCGACGCCGGAGTCCTCACACTGAAGACGGAACAGAAGAAAGTCACTGCCAATATGGTGACTCTTGAGTTCGGCACTACCCAGAAGGTCATGGTTCCTGACGGGACCTATCCAGCCCCGATGCCACGGCTAGAAGTCAAGCATCCTCCAGCCATGACTCAATACAACAAGGGTCTCGTCCCTTTGACATTGGAGACAGGGGAAGTTATGTGGATACACCCTGACCTCGTCCAAGACGTACAGCAGACGTCGAACGACTCCAGCAGAAAGGGCAAGTCCTGCAATGTCATCTCTGTCCTGCCAGACGATGGTAATCTTACTTCGGCTTCCCTCAGCGATTCTGAAGAAGAAAAGCATGCCTGTACAGCGCGGGCAGATGCGCCTCAACAGACAGGCACCCGGTCTGGAAAGTCATATCAAAGGCAATATGACAAACCTACTGACGAGATACAACGGCAAACGACGTCAGTACCAATGCCGGCATCCACTCCAGTCCTGACCAAAGGGAAGGAGAAGCCTAAGGAGGTGCGATTCGACCATGTGTTGAAGAAACCGCCAGGCCAAGGGTTAGCCACGCCCTTTCGCTTTGATATATTGGCCCACTTAGCCAATATCCCGGCTCGTATCACAATACACGAGCTTCTTCGTCTCTCTAAAGAGACGAGAGAGGCACTCAGAGATGCGCTAGCCAACTCAGAGTCCTTTCTGACATGCATGCCTGAGATCCCGTGATGAGATGCAGCCTCCCTGCTCAGAGTGCCATCACGCGCAGTCAAAGGTACCTGCCATTACTTCACGGCGGAAGATATGCTTCTCAAAGACAACAAGCATGACCGACCTCTGTACTATACCGGATATATCGGTTCAACCTGCATTGAAAGAGTACAAGTCGATCCGGGGTCTGCTCTCAGCATCATCCCCAAAAGGCTCCTCTACTTCCTCGCATACCACTGTACAGGTTGTCTGCAACCACCACTACAATATATGGTTTCAACGCCGGGAGCAGCCATCCGCTTGGAAAGATTCGGCTCCGCTGCAGAATCGGAAGCCTGAAGTCAGAGGTGACGTGCTATGTCATTGATGCTGACACATCATACACCTGCTACTAGGACGACCTTGGATCCATGCCAACTGGATCGTTCCGTCCACTCTCCATCAGTGCTTCAAGCATGTGAGGATGATGCGACAGTACGAACTGTCTTCGCTGAAAAGCAACCCTTTAAGGGGGTGGAAAACTACTTCACTGATGCCCTCCTATATCAAGAGGCTAGTGGAACGCCGGGAGAACCATTGCCAGACGATGATGAAAGTGGCAATGAGGCAGATTCGGAATCTGAAACGGGCATGCCGGCCATTCTGATTGGCGAGCCAATTGTAGCATGCTTTAATGATCCCCGATGTAAGATCCCTTCTGATGAGGAAGGCGAATGGATAATTAATGATGATATTTCTTTTGATTATCCTGCGAGCATCGAGTCGATTAAATCCATTATGGATGGCTCTCTTCGCATGCCCGTACATGAGCCAAGTTCGGCCATAACATCTGTGGAGGTTATAGAAGGGGCCACGCTGGTGATCCCTCCGTCCAAGCAAGGACAGTCGCCGATAATCTTCGGCAGAGCCCGGCCAGGGAGATTCTCAACTACAGACTCAAGCTCGGACTCAGAAGTTCCACAGTTCTTCCATTACGCGCCATCAGCGCGCCATATTATGAAAAGATGGGCTACAACCTGAAGCAGGGAGCGGGCCTAAACTTCGGAAAAGGAAGACGCGGCTTGATGCGTAACTCCGTCCCAAGAGGAAAACCTGCAAATTACTATGATAGTACACGCAGGGGGTTAGGGTATGTTACACCCACGTCATCAACAACAGTTCAGGTCAAAGGCGACGCATCGATCCCATCACAGTCGACCTCATCCTCCGAATGGGACTCTGATGTCAGCATAGGAGGAATATTCGAAAGCCTCATGACTTCAAGCAGTCAGTTGGAACCGCAGAGGTTGCCAATGAGGAATCATGGGCCCAGCAAATTGAGCTTTCAATGGGAAAAGCGGTTTGAGCTGCGCGAGCCACCTACCGAAGACAAGGTGATCCAAGTCAACTTAGGCAGTCAAGATCACCCTAAGCCTATTTTCATAAGTGAAAGCTTATCACTTATCGAAAAGGAAGAATTGATAATGCTCGTAAAAGAGTATATAGATGTCTTCGCCTGGAGCTATGAAGACATGCCTGGACTTGATCCACAGGTCGCTATGCACCGTCTAAACATCAAGCCCGACGTTAAGCCAGTCAAGCAGCAACAACGTCGGTTCCGCCCAAACATCATGGAGGCTATTGAAGCCGAAGTCCATAAACTCATTGCTTGTGGCTTCATCCGGGAGGAAAACATCCAGATTGGGTGGCTAACATAGTCCCCGTCCTCAAGAAAAATGGGGAAAATACGAATCTGCATCGACTACCGTGATCTCAATACGGCCTGTCCCAAAGATGAATTCCCACTGCCGATCACCGATGTCATGATCGACAACACATGCGGGTTCGAGAGGATGTCTTTCATGGACGGCTTCTCAGGGTACAACCAGATCAAGATGATCCTGATGACGAGAAGCATACTTCTTTCCGAACGCCATTGGGGGTATACTGCTACACTGTAATGCCCTTCGGACTGAAGAACGCCGGAGCAACCTACCAACGGGCGATGAGCATGATCTTCCGCGACCATCTCCGAAAGACGGTGGAGTGCTATGTTGACGACATTGCCGTCAAAAGCCGCAGCAAAAATGAACATCTTCGCGATCTGAGAACGATGTTCGACATAATGCGGGCTCATCAGCTGAAATGAACCCGACAAAATCCTTCTTGGGAGTGTCTAGTGGCAAATTCCTTGGGTTCATTGTCACATCAAAAGGGATCCATTTGGACCCAGACAAAGTCAAAGCCATCCAGGACATGCATCCACCAAGGAATCTCAAAGAGCTCCGAGGCTTGCAAGGCAGATTAGCATACATCAGAAGATTCATAGCAAATCTATCGGGCCGTTGCCAACCATTTACCCGACTAATGAAGAAGGGTACTGCCTTCATGTGGGATCGAGCTTGTCAAGAAGCTTATGAAGACATTAAAAGGTATCTCACAAAAACTCCTGTCTTAGTGGCCCCTACATCAGGAAAACCATTCCTGCTTTATGTAAAAGCCCTGGATATTCCCTCGGGCGCCCTCCTCCTCGCTCAGAAGGACGACAATGGCCATGAGCAAGCCATCTACTATCTGAGTAGAACTCTCATAGGAGCAGAATCTCGGTACAATCCTATTGAGAAAAGAGTGTTAGCTCTCGTCTTCGCTGTTCAGAAGACACGACATTATTTGGTTGGCCAAACCATACATGTCATCTCCAGGGTGAACCCTTTACGACTTCTCATGACGAAGCCAGGGTCGCTGAATTCAAGTTGGCTAAATGGGCACTTCTGTTGTCTCAATACGACATGACCTTTACTCCTCAGAAGGCAGTTAAAGGCCAGGCCCTTGCAGAGTTCTTAGCTGCTCATCCAGTTCCAGAACATTCAAAACTTCACGAAGACATCCCTGATGAAGTCTTCGAATCTAATGCGACCTCAGCAGAGGAAGTGTGGCAGATGTTCTTCGACGGAGCATCGCGGATGGGCCCCAAAGGAAAGATTATTGCCGGAGTGGGGGTTGTGTTCATCTCCCCACAGGATCATATCCTTCCCAGAGCGTTCTCCTTGACAGAATCATGCTCTAATAATGTAGCGGAATACAATGCCCTACTCATTGGCCTCCAGCTCGCCAGGGAATGGGGGTACGCTACCTTGAAGCTTATGGCGATTCAAAGCTGATCATAAATCAGGTTAAAGGCGAATACGAGGTCCGTCATGAGGACTTGGTGCCTTATTATCACACAGCCATCGAATTGGCTAGCTTATTTGAAGGCTTCTAATCGGGCGTGTCCCGATCCCAAAATACCAAGGCGGATGCTCTCGCTGCATTAGCGACGACGCTAGCCTTACCGGCCGACACCGAGTATCACCTCACAGTCGCAACCCGGCATCTCGTATGCTCTAAGCATATGCTAAGGATCCAAGAGGTCCATAATATCTCCGTGGATCTTGAGCCGAGGGATTGGCGCTTCCCTCTCATTGACTACGCTCTGCACGGTCTGCTTCCAGATGATCCCAAAGAAGCGGCGTCCATCAGACGAAGGTCGCTCCGTTTCTACTATGATCCCACTTTGAAGACACTCTACCGTCGTTCATATGACGGTGTCCTCCTCCGCTGTCTCTCTCATTCAGAGGCACAGGAAGTGCTTAAAGAAGCACATGATGGTATTTGCGGAGCTCACCAGCCAGGTCCAAAGCTTAAAGACAGGCTGCACAGACTTGGGTACTACTGGCCGACCATGATGGCCGATGCCACCCAATACGCACGAAGGTGTAAGGCGTGCCAGGTCCATGCAGACTTCATACACCAACCTTCGGAGTTGCTCCACCCTACTGTTGCTTCATGGCCATTTGAAGCATGGGGAATCGATGTCGTAGGGCCAATCAGTCCCTCTTCGGCAAGAGGTCATCGGTTTATCCTGGCAATAACCGATTACTTCTCAAAATGGGCAGAGGCCACACGTTGACCGAAGTTAAAACCTCCAATCTGGTTAGCTTCATCAAACACCATGTCATCCATCGATTTGGTGTCCCCAGGCGGATCATCCATGACAATGGTCCTAATTCATAAGCCAAGGATTCTATCGGTTCTGCGATAAATACCGAATTCAGAATGGCTTCAACAGCTTACAATCCTGCTGCCAACGGCTTGGCAGAGGCATTCAACAAGACAATCATCAAGCTGCTCAAGAAGTTTGTCTCCTCGAACAAGCGAGATTGGGACGAAAAGCTCGGTGAATGCCTTTGGGCCTACCGGACTACGGTTCGGACACCGACAGGCAATACGCCTTTCTCCCTGGTATATGGGTGCGAAGCGGTCATCCCATTGGAAATCCAGATGCATCATTACGGGTAGCCTTGACTACTAAGATGACATCAGAAGACAATGATCGCCTGCGTCTTCAAGAGCTCGAAGCCCTGGACGAGAAGCGGCTGCAAGCTCAGCAACATATCGAGCTATATCAGGCTCGGATGTCAAAAGCCTTCAATAAGAAGGTCAAGCAGAGAGTCTTCCACAAAGGAGACCTAGTCTTAGCCGTCAGACGACCGATGATTATGACGCACAAGACCAAAGGCAAATTTCAGCCTAAATGGGAAGGACCGTTTGTGATAGAGACAGTCTATTCAAACGGAGCATACCGCCTTACAACTGCAGATGGCGACCTCCTCATGATGCCGATCAATGGCAAATTCTTAAAGAAGTATATCCTTAATCAAGGATCTTGCTCTCGATCAGGTTAACATTACACCTCTGATCGAGATCCGCGCGTCCGGAATGCGCACAAAGAGAGCCTCTCTCTCTTTCTCCAAGCATGTCAAACCTGTTGATAGCTGGGGGTTTGCTTAAAATCCCAAGGGACCCGTTCCCACTTGATTCCCTCTCCAAAATCACCTACCAATTCTCATCCATAGAATGGTAGGACCACATATATTCCGCTGTTACGTTAACAATAAACCTATGACAGCAATCCTCTCGTTTCTCTCCAAGAAAATTAGACCTCCAAAATCACTTACCAATTCTCATCCATAGAATGGTAGGACCACATATATTTCACTGTTACGTTAACACTAAACCTATGACAGTGATTCCCTCGTTTCTCCCCGTGAAAACGAGACTATTCCCAAACTCCATTGTTATTGAGCTTAGTGGCGTCTTAACCGGTTATGTCATTGCGACCTCTGAACCAGTAGACAGCTAAGTCTCAATCCCGAGTCCTGTTGACATTTACAAAAGACAGGTCTCGATACTCGTTGACATTTACAAAAGACGAGTATCACCTATTGATTGAAGCTTGGTGGCTTCTCAACCAGTTATGTCATTGCGACCTCTGAACTGCAGATAGCCAAGTTTCATCTATTATTGAGCTTAGTGGCGTCTTAACCGGTTATGTCATTGCGACCTCTGAACCAGTAGACAGCTAAGTCTCAATCCCGAGTCCTGTTGACATTTACAAAAGACAGGTCTCGATACTCGTTGACATTTACAAAAGACGAGTATCACCTATTGATTGAAGCTTGGTGGCTTCTCACCAGTTATGTCATTGCGACCTCTGAACTGGCAGATAGCCAAGTTTCATCTATTATTGAGCTTAGGGCGTCTTAACCGGTTATGTCATTGCGACCTCTGAACCAGTAGACAGCTAAATCTCAATCCCGAGTCCGTTGACATTTAAAAAGACAGGTCTCGATACTCGTTGACATTTACAAAAGACGAGTATCACTATTGTTGAAGCTTGGTGGCTTCTCAACCAGTTATGTCATTGCGACCTCTGAACTGGCAGATAGCCAAGTTTCATATATTTATTGAGCTTAGTGGCGTCTTAACCGGTTATGTCATTGCGACCTCTGAACCAGTAGACAGCTAAATCTCAATCCGAGTCCTGTTGACATTTACAAAAGACAGGTCTCGATATTTGTCGACATCTACAAAAGACGAGATCACCTATTGATTGAAGCTGGTGGCTTCTCAACCAGTTATGTCATTGCGACCTCTGAACTGGCAGATAGCCAAGTTTCATCTATTATTGAGCTTAGTGGCGTCTTAACCAGTTATGTCATTGCGACCTCTGAACTGGCAGATCGCCAAGTTTCATCTACATTGAGCTTAGCGGCGTCTCAATTGGTTATGTCATTGCGACCTCTGAACCAGCAGACAGCTAAGTCTCAATCTCGATGCTTGCTGACATTACAAAAGGCAAGTATCTCCCCTTTTTAGCCCCGCAAAGGGCTGACTTCGAGACTGGCAACATCTCAATTGGTTTATGTCATTGCGACCTCTGAAAAACAGACAGCCATGCCTCATTATCCAAACAAACAACAGACGACAAAAGAAAAATCTTTCTATTAATTCAGAGGATGGGATACATGGAGGAGCCTATAGGCGTACATGATAAGATCGAATCGATCTCCAAGAGAAGCTAGCCGCGTCTCCTGTCATCTTCAGCCTGGGCCAGCGCCTGTGATCTTAGCTCCGCCGCATCGAAGTCCACCGCCTGAGCCAGACGAGCCTCGGTCTCGCCAAAGTCGCCCTCTGTGATGACTTCCGCTCCGCCAGTTCCTCACTTCGAGCCTGAGCTGCTTAAGCCGCGCAGACTCTTCATGACGCATCTGTGTAGCTTTGGACAAGAGGAGATGTGCCTTTCGGATCATCTCTTCAGCCCTCTTGATCTTATCTTCAGCGTCAAGAAGAGCACTATGGAAGCATCAATTGCACTCCCAACCTCGCTTCTCTGCCTCCAAGGACCTCAAGTCAGAGGAGATAGCCTCAACAGCCTCTTGAGCAGCGAGCTGAGCCTCGCGCTTCTGGGCGACAAGACGCGCGAGCCGTTCATCAGCAAAGACGCTGCGTCGAACGATGGAAATGGCGCCATTCCTCCACGTCCTTCTCAAGGTCATCTACCAGGAGCTCCAGAGCAGTAGCTTGATGGACCCTCAAAGTCCCGGATACACTCGATGCCACGGGAGGAGAGAACCATTTCAGCTTCGAAAATGGCACAGGCGAGCCCTCAAGACTAGACCGATAGTCTGCTCCAAACTATTATAGAAGCGTCGACCAGATTAACGATAAAGTCATTCTCAGCTTCATCATCCTTGAGACAACCTGAGCAATCTACCACCTAGTCGACACCACCGCGGAAGAAGAAGCCGGGAACATCGACAGCAGCAGGGCAAGCCAAAGGTGACCTCGGCGGAGTCCTCAGCGACACGGCACGCCAGCCCACCGCGGAGGTAGGACTGGCAACCACCTCCTGAGCAGCAGGCTCAACTACCAGCGTCGGGGAGGTAGGGCTCACAATCACCCTCAATGCCGTATCGGCAAGACAGTCTGCACCCCA